>VZRJ01000272.1:386003-536728 GCA_013397565.1 Ptilonorhynchus violaceus | reverse complement strand
CATCACCATCACCATCACCATCACCATCACCATCACCATCACCATCACCATCACCATCACCATCACCATCATCACCATCACCATCACCATCACCATCACCATCACCATCACCATCACCATCACGCTATTCAGGCCCTTGCAGCACCGCTGTCCCGGCCCTTCACGGTGCTGTGTCAGGTTACGGGCCGTGAACCACCGGCCTCACTCACCACCCCAGAAATGTGCAGGGAAGAGAATTCCCATCCCTTCCCGACAGCCCCTGGTGCTCACACGGAGCGGGATTTTGCTGCACCCTCCCAGCCAGTCCCTGTGGAGCCCAGCCAAGGGAACAGCAATAAGCAGCACTCGCTTTTGCTTTGAGACTGACTTTTGCTCACATAGGCAAGAATTATGTTTATTAATAGAACAAATTAAGTAACCAAATGTTCCCAATATGTGCAGGACAACCAGGAATACGGAGACACCAGGACAACTGCCATCTCCAGCTGAGTCAGGCAGATTGTAGCCAGGAGTGAGTGCAAGCTATGCAACCAGCCCTTCCCGGGATTATGGAATATCCTGAGAGGGAAGGGACCCACAGGGATCAGAGTCCAACCCCTGGCCCTGCGCAGACACCTCGACAATCCCCCCCTGTGCCTGCGGTGTCCAAACGCTCCTGGAGCTCTGCCAGGTCCCACACTCCTCTGCTAACAGTGAGAATTTATGACCTGAGTGACCAATTCTACCTTTGGGTTTGGGCTTGTCTCCCCCACCAAGGTCTGAGATCCCCATGAAAAGCTAAAATCCCAGTTCCTTCCTGTGGCTCGCTGGCAGGCCTGGCCGGAAGTGTTTTGCTTGGAAGTACTCACAGAACATACTGGAAAACCAGAAAAACATAAGGAAAATCCTGCTCTTTCCAACAGATTTTCCTTTCCCACCCCACTGCAGACACCCCCCGGCCTCGGCATCAACGCTGCAGATTAACGAAGAACTTTGGGGTTTGCACAGCCCAAGTGCCAGAGCAGCTCCTTCCTGTGGGGTTCAGAAGGAAACAGGTTGCCTGCTCTAAATCTTTAACGTCCCTATTAAAAATAAAAAACCAAGTATTCATTTTTTATGGACTTCTTCAAAATAAAAAATGAAATAAAAACTCTCAGCGGCCTAAAGCTGAAACCAACTCCAAGCTTGAGCTCCCTGCTCCCCTGGGCTCTAGTAATTTCATAAAAATACTGTAAAAGAAGAATTCTGATTATTCCTCATCCCTCAGCACCAGTGAGTTTATTCCACATCCCAATATACATTGGAATGAGAGCAGCAGGGAAGTGGGCACTGCCCCACCTCCAGGGACCAGGCTGGGGCTACATCCCCCTCCTGGAGCAGGGTCCAGAATCCCAGAATGTTTTGGGTGGGAAGGGACCTCAAAGCCCATCTCATTCCAGCTCCTGCCTCAGGCAGGGACACATTCCAGGTCTATCTCCCAGAGAGAACTGGAATGGGAAAGTTTAAATCCATTCTCGGGCAATTTTGCACCACTCTTCAAGCAAAACTTCAGCTGATGCTGCTGCTGTCACATGAAAAACGGTTTGAACTCTTTTTGCCTTTTAGGCAGAATATTCGGTTTTCTTCAAACCTGCGAAGGAAGTGGAGCCATGGAGAGATGGGAAGGAAGGGATGTGGGAGCTGGGAGAACAGGAAGGCAGCGTTAATTACACAGAGCCTGACAGGGAGAGGAGAAAATTCTACACCGCTCCAAAGGTAAAGAATTCAGAGATGATTGAAAGCAGGGAGAACTGGTAATTTCTTTGAGCTGTTTAAACAGTTTACCAAGCTCTTACTGGAGCTCTGTGCGTTGGAAAGAGATGGAAAACAATCCAGGACAAGAGGGAAATGCAGAAAGTGCACAGAAATGAAATTCAGGAGAGCTGGAACAGAGGGAACAAGAGGGAAAAAATAAGAGTGTGAAGGGAACTTGAAACTATTTTAGATCTCAAAATTAGCTGGAGATATTTGAGATTCAAAGGAAAAGATCCCCACAGCTGGAGATACTCTGGCCCTCACCTGTCAGGGAGGGGTTAAGGACAAAAAATGGCTGTGACAACTTCAACCCAATATTTTCATTTAAAAATACAAGAAGCACAAACCAATGGTGTTTGTAGGAAAAGGCTGATATAAAAAAGGTCCTGAAATGGCAGCACACGAAGATCAAAAATACTTTTCATTCCCAAATACAAAGAAAAAACCTTAAAATTCAAACTTGATACAAATCAAAGTGCCCCGAAATGCCCAGCAAATGGAACCTATTGCTTTCAGAAAAAGCAGCAATGAAGAAGCAAAACCACTCACCTCAATTCGGGAAGGGAAAGTTTCTGAAGTATTTTGCAGGACAGGAAAACAATTTCACTCAGACGCTCCTGAGGGAAGCCAGGAGAGAAGTGGATGTTCAATTTATAAAGGCAAGAAAAGAACACATTGCGATGTTACCCTTGGCTATGACAGAGAGAAGTGAAAATCAGCCCGGTTTCAGAGGAGCAGCTCTCAGACACACTCTCACTTTAGCTGAGGGACATGGAAAGAGCTTCATTAATTCCGCCTGCCATTCCAAGCCTTTTGCATCAATACTCAAATGTCCAAGGTCCAAAAGAAAGTGTGGAACAAGAAATGTGGGAAATTAAAAACCTCCCACGGCAAATGATCAGGGAATCCCAGACTGGGTCGGGTTGGAAGGGACCTTAAAGCCCATCCAGTGCCACCCCTGCCATGGGCAGGGACACCTTCCACTATCCCAGGCTGCTCCAAGCCCATCCAGCCTGGCCTTGGACACTGCCAGGGATGGGGCAGCCACAGCTGCTCTGGATAACCTTATTTCCCCAACATTCTGCCTAAAAAACCCCATTTAGGCTACATTTGTCCCAAAGTGGAGAGGCAGCGATGAAAGATTTCATTTTGAGGAGTGAAATGGAGTCACACAAATATCCATTTGGGAAAGCCTGGAGACGGAGTCACCACTGGTATTTTGGGAAATGGAACTTCTAAATGACTGAGGGTGGAGAAGGGCTATAAAAAGAAATCAAAAAGATTGGGCAAGAATCCCTGGGTAGTTTAAAACAAATATTTTAACTCCACTCTATTTTGAAAGTGTCTTAAAATAACGTGAGGCTGGATATTTTTGTGGGGAAAGCGATGGCACATCCTGCTAATCCAAGTTATTTGTATGCAGACGGAATGCCAATCTCGTGCATTATGGATTTGGGAATGTCCTTCTCGCTCTGCTTTATTTAACTCATTCTGCACTCCCTGGAGAAGGTGCAGAACACATCCACTGTTGTTTGCTCCCAACGTTATTCCTGCCTCTCAGCCTGGTGTTTCCAGACAGTGGCAGGAATGTCCACCATCTCCCATGGTTGATGGAGAGGATTATCCACGTTTAAAAATTCCACATCCATGAGGAACCACTTGGAAAACCTCTAAACAAAACAGAAAACCTCAGGAAAAATAAAATTTGGGCAAATTCCAATGCAAGGCAATTACACACCAGCTGCAAGAGGAGCAGAGGGGAAGCTTGAATGGCACCAGCACCAAATGGAACAGAATTTAATCCCAGGGGATGGTGATTCCAGCACATCAGTGATCCTGCTCTCTCTTCGTCACCTTCCCACTGAGCTCAGCGTTCCATCCAAACACCTCATGGGAGGTTTTGCTGCCCCCCCTGTACTTGCCCAGCTATTTGAATTTCTGTTTGATATAAATCCTCCTGTTGACTTGCTCCCTCCTGCTCCTCTCTCCTGTTTCCCTGGATCCAATCTGTATGCCAGGCCTGGCGTGCTCCAAGCTCTTCCTAAGGAGATGAGAGGCAGAAAGGTTCTTTGCTGCTCTCCAGATTTCCCACGGACAAGCAGCACGTTTGGCATTACAAAAGGGATCATATAGATCGTGGAAAACGGGAATGACGTACGGCTTTGAAACGTTATAAAGGATCCTTGTTTCACCATGGGAAAAGAGAGGTGAAGTTTTAAGCAGAGGGAAAGAAGAATGAAAGGAATGATCATTGTGATCCCTGGGAAATTGAGCAGGACGTGATTGGAACAAATAATACGTACCAGAGGGACAACAGAAGGATTAAACTGTGTTTCTTCGTCAAAAGGGTTGTCCAGCTCTGGCACAGGGCAGGGGTGAAGTCCCCATTCCTGGAGGGATTGAACAGCCTGTGGATGTGGCACTTGGGGACAGGGTCAGGGGTGGCCTTGGCAGTGCTGGGGAAGGGTTGGGCTCGCTGATCTCAGAGGGCTTCTCCAACCTGAATGATCCTGTGATTGATAATAATTTGATTTCTTTCTTTCTTTGCATAAGATCCATCCTGGGACATAAGGAGGAAACAATTCCAATGCTTATCTTTGTTTCCCTGTTTAATATGAAGAGATTACCACCATTTACAGAGAAAAACCACCCAAATCAGTTCCTAAGGAAGATCATTCCACCAAGGGGAGTTGGTTTTTATATGTGAGTGAAGGTTCAGAGGGACCTACACTTCAGTACTTAACAAACTTGTATTTTATAAATACATATAAAAATATATTCAGCAAAATATACTGAGCATCAGCATTAGAATATTGAATAAAACATCCTTAAAATGCCACAGCTCGGTGAAAACATCTCCGTTTGCTCTCAGGTAACATCAGAGGTGAAGGATGGGGCTGTGCTTGTCTGTTCCAGCCTGAAAAACTGAAACAAAGAGGAATTTCAGAGAAGTGTAGGGAAAGATGTCCAATTTGCCCACACATGACTTGAATGCCATGAATGAACGTGCCTCCTGCGGCAGGCACGGGGCGATCAGCCTTACATAAATGCCCTACATCATCCAAGTAGTCACTTTCTGATCTTCCAAATCCAACAGAATTATTTATAGCTTGGCATGAAATATTCATGGAAAAGTGTCCACTGCCTGAAATTTCTGCTAAAGAGTAATTTAACTTGGGTTTTTGCATTTCTTGCTATCGTAATAATTTAGGTCAGGCAGGAACCTACAGTATCATTTGTATAAAACCCTTGTGATGAGCATTACAAAGTCCATAGGTCTGTAGTAGGTATTTTGTAAAAAGCAGGGTGAACAATGGGCCCGATCCAGCTCAAGTCAATTATCCGCCCAATATTTCCATTGCTTTCAGCCTGATGAAGCCCTAGAAGCATTTTTAATTCCCACACCTAATTCTCCCCATATCCCAAGCACTGTTAGATGACATCAGATCACGCAGTAGCAAATCTGCATTTCCTAGGGCCAGGAAATAAACCAAACCCATCCTGCCACGGCCCCTCCCAGGGCCCACAGCCTGCATCAAAATCCCCTTTTGGTTTAGAACTCCAAAAATAACGAATCCAAAGGCACAGGAGCAGCGTGATCCATGGGTTTGGGCTGAATGCAGTGAGTGCTGTGAGTGAAAATCGGTGGTGTAACCTCAGGGGTTGTTGAACAGGGGCCAAGCGACGTCATCTTTGTGCTGACATATTTCACATTAGCATTGAATACATCTCCTGGCTAAATAAATATTCCTTTTTCCTCATCTTTCGTATTCTATAGATTTTTTTACTAATAGGATCATCTTTACCTCCATAGAATAAATATGCAAAAGACCTGAAGCAATAGGTGGGAGGGAACATTTGAGTCCAATACAATAAATATATATATGTGTGTGTGTATATATAGATATGAAAGCTGCTTGTCCATATATATATATTTATGTGTGTCTTACAAGGAATTCTTTCTCCACAAGGCTTTGAACTGCCATTTTCACTTAAAGGAGCTGCGATTTTATGGCCACCAGATGTCATAAAAACATCTCCGTTCCCACTCGCCAGAGGAGCTGCTGCCATCCCTCGCTCCATGCCCTGCCCTGAACCGCTTTCCTCGTGGACGGGGAGAGCTCTGGAGTTCATGGAATGTCACCGAGGCTGGGAGGAACCAGGAATGGAAGTGTTCCAACCGCGGGGAGCTGTCCAGCGCCGCGGTGTCCCCCCAGAGCCTGGCCTGTCCCAGCCGGGCTGGGGTGCCGCGGGCCAGGGGCTGCTCCCTCTGGTGAGGTTTTGCTCGGTGCCAGCTCCTGGCCCGGTCACCTCTCCCTGCTGATTGTCCTGGACACCAGCCCAGGTCTGGCTGACCCCAGCCCCGAACACCCCGGGCAGCCCCAAGGCCACCCTGACCCCTCCTGGTCCCGCCATGGTCACTCAGCTCAGCGGGGGACCTTCCGTGGGGTGACACGATCCGGCCTCATCCTGGGCATCCTCCCGTGCCCAGCCTTCCCATCCTGGCAGGAACACTCTGCCTGACATCCCCCAACAGGGAACAAAGCCCTGGAGCCAATTCCTGCTCCTCCCCTTGGATTAGATCTGCAAGGAAAGCAAGAGAGTGCCCCTGTTTATGTACTGCACCTCACAGAGACCTTCATATTGTAAAAAAAATCTTAAAAAAACCCCAACTGACCCTATAAATCAACAAATGCTATTAAAACCTGCATATAAGAATTTTAAGAGGGTTTTCATATGATAAATTTCTGTATCTAAAGGACTCTTCTAGAAAAACACATGACAAATATAAATATTACATAGCAACTATTTAGACAGCCAGACAGAAAAATGCCTTTTTGGAATAGCACTGCCTGTCAATCCAAAGTGTCACAATTTTCAATCAAATTAAAACACACCTCTGAATATTGTAACACTAATTTTCCAAAATTACCCCAGCACGGCGTTCCAAGGCACACACCTCCCGCTCCTGCTCTTTTTGCTCCTGTCAATTTCGCCTTTTTGCATATTTTATGCATATTTATAATTAAAAGGCAGCCTTTGCTGCACGGTCAGGCCAAAGAGGTTCTGTGTGCCATCCGCTACACAGATGCAATGGATAAATAACAGGATCTATCTCCTTCACCTTTCCTCACGCGGTGGGAAGGGAATCAGAACAGTGCACCCGAACGTCAAGCACTGGAACAAGAAGAACCAAGATCTACCTGCTCCTGCAAGGGGCTGTCATTGCCATTTTAAATAATACATCTCCCCCCAATTCCTGCAGAGAATTAAAAGGGAGGAATGTTCCCGGGAAGCAGGTGGGTTTTCCCATTGCTACCAGATAATTGAGGGCAGAATGCAGCATTCTGACAGCGCGGCTGTGGGGGGGGGTGCCTGCCGGGCAGGAATTCCCTCCCAGACAATCTGTGGGAGATGAACAACGTGCAGCGACATCCCGGGCTGGGACCAGGACTGTGACAGATCTTTGTTTATCCTACAAAAAAGGGGGAATTTGGTGTAATTTCCAATTCTGTCTCCTCAGCCCCGACAAAACCAACCCCATGGAAACCTCGGCAGGAAGTTCTCTCCCAATGCTCTTCCCTCCCGCAAGCGGATCGAGCCTGCCTGGCGTTAATATGCAGGGGCAGTTAATTGTGTTTGCCCTGTTGAGTCTGGAGTAAAGCAAATGTTGTGCTTTAACCAGACAGACCTTGCTCAGCCCAAGCTGCCCTGGTGGTGAATCCCGACCTTTTCCTGCCCCCATTCCCAGATTGTCACCTCCTGTCCCCTCAGAGATGTTGGGAGCAGCCTGGGCATTCCTGGGGCTGGGATTTCCTCCTCCTGCTGCTCCCAGGGGCTGCCTGGGAAAGCATGGCCCGGTTTAACCTGTAACAATTCCCTCAGTGCTGGCAGTAAACATCGTGGAGTGCTGGAGAGCACGTTCCCGTGGGGAAGGAAGAGGCACAGGGAAGAGGCTCAGGGAAGAGGAGTGTTTCCATATGGGCTCTTTCCTTCAGGAGAATCTGGCTGCAGATTTAAATAGAAAATAACCCAAATTTAAATCCCAGCATCCCTCTGATTCTCTTCTCTCTTTCTGCCTCTTGCCATCCCCTTTCATAATTATATTTAAGCCCCGAAACCCAAACGAGCTCCCTCCGAGTCCACGTAAATTCACATTCCTGGGAGTTTTTATACCACTTTGTGACAGGATGATTTGCTGCACGACATCTAAAGCTCCACCATGTCACTTAATCCTTTTCTATTTCAGTAAAAGCACAAATCACAAGTGGGATTTGGTGGGTTAGAAAAGGACAAATCAAAAATAAAAAGCAATATTTCTCTACCTATTGGAGAAGAAAGGAAGGGAAACAATTCACTTGTGAGAAAACCTGCTTTAAGTCAGCAATTATTCATTAGAAGAATCTTCATTGCAACAGAGATAAATATGTTAAAACTTCCTATAAATATGAAACGCTTTTCTGTTCTTCATTTATCATTTTTGTATGAGAATTGATTGTCTTTACATTGTACAACCCCATCTGTTCAAACAAGAAGTTGCCATTAAATAAAAGCCAGCATTCAGAAATTCAGTGTTAATGGCAATCTGATGAGTGCAGGAAAGCTGTGCCTGCATTTCCAGTGTTCCACGGTTTTCTCAGAGGGCTGTTACATTTCCTATGCATCCAGATTTTGCTTTAAAAAAAATAAAAATGGTATTTACCTATTGACAAAGCCAAGGGAAGGAATTGTTCCTGCCACCAGCCTGAATGCTAAAAATAAAGGCAGAGAATTTTAATCTCAAGAGACAGTTAAAAGAAACAAGGAAATTCTTCTGCATAACACAACAGCTTTTGCTTTCCCATTCAAAGTTCCCCTCCACAGACACTTTTTCTTTACTGGATTTTTGCAGTAGGAGGCAAAGATCCTATTTTAATTCTCCTGCGAGAGCAGAGATTGCAGCAATAACCCCTGACCCAGCAAAGCAAAACAAACTGAAGGAAAATCTGTGGATTTCAGGGGGTTTGCTCAAAATAAAATCAGAAAACATCTGAGGTGGAAGGTGCTGCATAGCAACGGTGGGGAGCAGAGCAGCACTGCCAGAGCCAAGGCTGCTTTCCTGGGAAAAACCCAAAAATCAACTTACCTGGCCTGAGCAGTAATTACAGCATGGGATGGATCTGAATCTCCACAGAAAAATATCATCCTGCTTGGAAACTCCTCCAGCCCCAGCACTGGTACAAAAAATATAATTTATAAAAACAGAGGAGGAGAGATGAAGCTTAAAGGAATAAAGTAAAAAAAAAGGACATAAACCAAGTGTCATGGCAATATAGGCAAAATATCCATTGTGGGGAGCAGGAAAGCAAATGGTACACGGGATAAAACACCAAATTATGGACCCACTAAAGCCAGGTTCCAGTTATATGGATTTAAACACAGCAGCCAGGTCGGGAAGATCAGAATCCAAACAAGTTCAAATTTTCCCTTCCACCCCAACCCACTGCGTGGCTCTATGGTGATATATGGGGGTCATGTCCTGACATTCCCCTGGTCACTGCTGGAGCTGGGGCAGGCGACAGACCCAGAGCTCAGTGAAAGTGAAGGGAAAGGAAATGCTTTGCTGTGAAATAACATAAAAAGTGCTCCAAAGTGCTCTCCTGACAGTCCAGGGTACACCTGAACACCCCCCAGAGCAAACACACCCCTGCTCTACAGGAATTTATCCCTGCACGTCCTGGATAAGGCTCGATTTTCCTTTTTCTGAGAGGGCAGCTCCAGCACTCGGTGCTGCTGTGCAGAAACTCTGAAACGCCCACCAGCCAAGGGGCCAACGAGACCCCCAGGAAATCAAGCCAGGAGCTGCTGCTGCCAACAGGAGCAGAGGGTGTCGTTTCCAGGCTGTAAAAGGAGCGGTTTGCTGGGGCTTGCTGGAAAAACAATCCCTGCGGAAATCAACTCCCGATTCCCTGCAATCCACGCCGACCTCTGCCCCCGGCTCCTGCATACAGAGAAGGCAGTGCATGAAAGAAGTGGCCCTGCTTGTCAAGCAGCACTTCCTCCAGGTCAACACTTCTCCTTCACCTTCTCCTTAAACTCCACTTCCCGGTGCCCTGGAGTGACTGAACGGCCTTTAGAAGCTTCCCATGGATCCCAGCTGAATTAGGAGGGAATTATCAAGCCGGAGTTATGAGCCCTGTTACTATGCCAGAAGAAAAGTGGTGCCTGCAGCAACTCGTGTGAAGGATCCAGCACTGCCTGGGACAGAAAATGAAGCACAACAGCTCCCAACACAATTCCCTGGAGAGAGCAACCACTGTCCCAGTCCTTTGGGCACGGAAAACATTGGAGGAAGCTTTACACTTCTTGTCCTTCTCCCAGTCACCAGCTCAGCTTTTTGCCTCCTTCTCCGTTTATAAAAGATAAAATCAACAGAGGCAGGATCCAAAAGAAGCTTAATGTGGGTGAAAAGCACAACAAAGCCTCTTGTTCTGTCTCAGCAGCCCCAGCAGACGGTGCCCGGCGCTGATCCGTCTCCTCCAGGACACGTGTGCCAGTGCAGCTCCTAAAGATCCCAGAAAAGGTGATGAGTCAGTTCCTCTATCTTGATCAAATTCATCTGGAACTGCAACAGCAGCAAAATGCAGTTTTATCTCCAAGAGGGGGAGAGAAATAGAGGGCACAGATTAGACACAAAGGACAGAAACAGCACATGCCAAAACCCGAGATTCTCATTAAGGCCCAAGCAGAGAAAACCAGTGACAAATGTGCTCTGCTGTGGAGCAGATAATGGAAAAGGTAAAGAAAATGTACATTATGCACAGGCCATTATCATTCTTTACAGCACAGAGTTTGCAGTGTTTCAGTTCAAAAGGAAGCCCGTTCTGCTGAAGGGCTGAGCGCTGCCTCAGCCCCGCGGCACCGCAGCGCCCCATCCCAGCACGTTCTGCTCCCAGAGACTTCCAGCTGCAAAAAGGACAATGGGAACGGAAAAGAAAAGTGGATTAGACCGTGAAATATAAGTATGACACTATTAAAGAATATTATGATACTTCACAGTGTAAAAAGAATAAAAAGAGAAATCACTGGGTTGTGAAAGTTCCTCTTCCCTCAGATAAATTCCGAGTGCGGCGTTACCTGACAGAGGCAGAGGGAGGCTCTTGCTTCAACAGTTTTTCTAATTTGCTCAATTCCTTAAAATATACTGGGAAGCTGAAAACCTCTAACTGAAATTCAGAGAGGCACAGGAGAGATTAAACCGGCTGCTGCGCGTCCCCCAGCCAAGCCTGGGCATCACCATCCAGGGACCCCCTGAGTGATGCCCCCCTGCACCCAGGGGCACGTGTAGGATCTGTGGAACAGCTGCTTTATCCTGAATTTTGGGTTAAAGGAGAGGGAGATGCCATGGTACCCCATAAACACCAACAGCCCTGAGCAAGAGCCTGAGCTCTTCTCCCAAAATGGGAAATGGATGCACTAGGCTGAACAAAAAGGGCCTGAATTGCAATATCCCACCCAACCCAGCCGTGTGAATCCCACAAAACACTCACAAAATAGCCCTGGCCAAAAGAAATGATAATCCCAGCGATGTTTGAAGATGTTCAGGGCCCTGGGAGTCACCTTGAATTAGCCAGTCAGAAAATAAAAGCCTTGTTTTGGCCTGAAGCGTTTTAAAATTACTCCATTTGATCTTGAGGGATTTTTTTTCCCCCCTCTGTGTTCATCCCTCCTGTTTTAAAGGCACCTTAAAAATTGTTTCTGAGAAGATACAAGTATTTTTCTAATCCACAGGAGTGTTTTACCATGTGAAAGGAACGTAGAGCTGCCAAACCCCGCTGCTGGGGGTTGGGGATGCCCCCACCACACAGCACCTGCTGCACAACAGGGTGTAAAAATCTGCCTCTGCTGGCTAAAAACCACCTATTTCTACAAAAATCACCTTTCAGGCAACCTCACAAGGTCCTAGAGCTGCCAGGCCTCCAAAACCCTTCGAGCACATTCCCAGGGGCAAGATGGAAAATTCCCTTGGGAAATAACCAAGGCCATGTATTAAAAATTAAATTTAGATTATAAACCTTATAGAAATAGATTAAAAGTTTAAATACATATATTATATATATTTTATATCCACTCACCTAAAAAAAAAAGCCAAGGTAAAGGAATAAATTAATTATTGCACTTTCTATTAGCTTTTAAAAATTATTTGAAGCTCTCAGTTAAAATAAAACTCTTCACAGGAGGCAAAGGACTGGAATACTTAAAACTGAAGGGATCTAAACAAGATAAATAGGAGGCAGAAGGGAATGACACAGTAGCTCATTAGGAATGGTCCACAGAGCAATCTTATCAGTGAAAAAACCTTCCTCCTTCGTTTTAAGAAAGCATTCATTTAACGGCAGAATTAATTCAGAGTAAATGAAGCCCGGAGCCTTTCAGCGGGGCCAGAAGGAGCTTGCTGGGGGTTTGATTCCAATCCATGCCCCACACAGGTCTGGGAATTACAGAACTTTGATCCGGGTTAGAAACGCTCTCTGTGATTGTTTCCTCCGCAGGGGCTGTGGGGTCCTGGCGTTCCCGCCTGCTGCCGGGGGTTTGCACCGGGAGAGGCAATGGGGGAGCATCCCAGGGAAAATGGGGAGCTGGGAATGAACGTCTTTAATGGTGTTTCTGGCGTTTTCTACCACAGAGGCACTGGTGGAACTCTGGAGCTGGTGCTGTGCAGGCTGAGCTGGGCCCGGCGCTCCTGGCGGGTCCCTTCCCTCCATATCCTACGAAAGGGCTCGATCAGCTTTGTTTGCTCGGAATAAAATGTGGAATTTTGCACTGTGTCATTTTTGGACACTAAACCATTTTTTTTTTTTAACAATCTACCACCGAATTTTTTTTTTTTTTAAAATGAAATACTTGCACCCACTTTAAATTGAAAACTCCAACATTTCATTTTCTTTTTTAAATATGGGCTTTTGCAGGAGCGATGGGAGAGATTCCAAGGGGGGTTGAGCTGGGTTTTCATTTAGATAAGCTGCCCGTGGCCAGAGAGGTTATTTCACTTATCCCCACCATCTCTGGGCTGGGACAGCTCCTGAGGAGCATCAGCAACTCCAAATCCTGTGCTGCCAGGGCAGTGGGGGCAGGGGGAAATTATCTGCCCTGTCAGACCCTTCAGACACGCAGTAATTCCATAACCATTGGGTTCCTCCAGGGCATTCATCACAACAGATATTGCAGCATTTCTCATCTCCCTATCCCACAGAACCCGGGAGGAAAGCAGAGCAGGCTGCACGAAATCCAAGGAATAACAAACTCACAAATTATTCTTCTCTCGTAAAAGTTGTTCCGTCCCATTTTAATCCTAAACTGCTTTAGCAATAATATTTCCCCAACCTCCTTCCTCCAGTGAAAGCTGCTACAGTTGACAAACACTGCAGCATTTGATCCAGAATTAATTAAACAAAAATTGACAGGGAACAGAACACTCAATCACTGCACTTTGTGACAATCCCGAGGAGCCCAAACCTGCCTTAGCATTAAAACAAAGAATGATCCAGTTATTCCACTAATGCTCCATGCAGGACTCGCTCCAGGAGCTCCCCCAGCTCCCACAGCCCAGCCCTGGGTCTGCATCGAGGGAAATGCTTCACCAGATCCTCTCACAAAAAGGGTCACACTGGTAAATCCTGCTGCAGGACAAGAGTCGAGGCTGGCAAGGACAGGACACAATAAAGGGACAAAAATTCAGGAGAAAAGTAACACCCCTGAAGATGTCTGGTTTCCTCTTTCTGTACAGCTGATGGATGATCTTGGAGGGCTTTTCCAGCCTTAATGGTTCTGTCAAGCTGTTCTAAGACTTTTCTTTCTTTTTGTCAGTGCATGTGTTGATAACTAAAAAATGGCAGTGATCTCTGACCCGGTCAGAACTAAACAACTCTGTCAGCAATTACATCTGCTTCTTTGGTGTTACTCCTCAGGAATATCCTGAATATTCCCCTCTGGAGCTGTGTGACCTGACACCCAAATTTCCCAGCAGCAAGAGCCTGGGTGACAGCCCAGATAAACGGGATGGGAGCACAGCACAGCACCCAGGGGATCCCACTGATCCCTGTTTCCACTGGAACAGCTCCAGTCTGGGCCAGGGGCTCCAGGTAAGGCAAGGCCAGCAGGGTTTGGCCTGCTGGGTGCACAATCTGCCTAATGAGCAGATAATTAGCAATATTCATTGCCTCAGGCCTGAACACTCCCAGGTATCCCCATATTTCCAATTACTGTGGAACTGGCTGGTTCAAAGAGAACTTAAAGAGACGTGGCAGGACTGCTCTAATATCGAGTTTTATCTGTCAAAACCCACCCAGAATGTTCCTGAGCCCCAACTCACTGCAGAGTTTCTCCTGCAGAGCTGCTGCAGGATATCCCCAATGCCAGGATGCACAGTGGGCACCTCCTCACTGCAGGAATGTGCACCCAGGGAGGGGCAATCCAGCTGTGCCCGTTCAGGAATCATTTCAGTAAAAGCTGGACAGGTTTTGCTGAGAGAGCCATTACCAGCACTGCAGGGCTGAGCTGGGAACTGGCTCTGCTCCACTTCCAGGGATACTCATTCCATGGACAGCGTTAACTGGGAAAACACCAAGGAGTAAGGGACAATGCAAGCACCTGGAACATGAACAGCTCATAAAAACAAATTATTCTACAACCAGTGATTAATGTAATTTCGTTCAACCTTTGTGATACCTTCAGCTGTTCTAATGACTCAGGAAACTATTGAGAAGAAATGTGAGAAAATACTTATCCTCACACATATAACCAAAATTCAGCTAAATACTTGAAATTGAGAACTCTGGTAAGTAAATTCCAGATGCTGGGAACTTCAGTCTGATCCATAATATGTTGGGAAGTCCCATTAATCCTTGTTAGACTGGAAAACTCCCACTTTGTTTGAGCAGCAGCTTTTTGGCACCTTGAATTCCACCCCTGGTCCTTCCACGTCCCTTCATTCCAAACAATGCCCAAAATTTGTGTTCTTACAGTGCTAAAATCCATCCCCAAATCTGCTCCACGAAGCCAAATCCAACGCTCAGAGGTGGAAGGTAAAAACAACAATGCAGTCCCCGGGCTGGAAAGAGCCTGGAGAGCCAAACAATCAACATAATAAATCCCAGAGCTGTCTGACAGGCTGGGAGAAGGGGAGTTAATGTCCTGGAAAAGGTACACAGTTATTCCTGGATCATCATCAGTCTTCTGCACCACGGCACAAAGATTATGAAGGAGAAATAGATGGAATTTGGGGAAGCAGTTGGTGTTCCACTGTCTCTCTCTCACTGGTTTGTTCTGCTCCCTGGTTTTGGCTGGTTCCCAGTGGGAATCTGCACAGCCAAGGGAGGGGAAGATTCATGACTGACCAGAGAGTATTGCCATTTCCTTTAAAAAGCCATGGAAATTCTGAGGAATTGGAGGAAATTAAATTTCCTAAACATCATTTGATTTTTCTGTTTCCATGTAAAAATGCCGACTGGTAAAGCTGTATCTAAACAAAAATAAATTGGGGATTTTTGGACACAGCTCATGCCGATGTCTGCTGCCATTTTGTTAGAAATCCTTTGTTATTGTTATTTTAATATGAAAGAAAGAGACTTCCTTATTTGGGGGGGGGGGTTAATTGTTAATTCTGCACTTTAGGAAAATGAGAGGAATTCTGGGAGTTCAATTTCCAGTGCCCACAGCTGAGGGCTTGGTTTGGTTTGCAATGTTCTTTGGAACTGAACACAACAACATTTACATAAATGTTATGTTTTTATCAATAAAATCCTTACTCAATGGGTTAGAGAGGAGTCCTTTTGACCTCAAAACCCCTTGGAAATCTTTTCTATTTTATCTGGTGAATTTACACCCCTCTCTAGAGGAAACTTATCCCTGCCCCTTCGCTTCGCCCATTCCCTGGAACATCTGGAATCAGTTATTTTATTATATAATTATATTTATTTATTACTTGTTTTAGACATTGCTGACTTTTTGTGAGTCTCCAGTGGTGCCTTCACATGGCAGCCAGTTTGCAAGGGCCATTTTCACCCTTGCAATTACACAGTCCCAAGGGAAATCCACCTTTGTTCACACCCAGGGGTGTGGAATTCTCACTATTCAGCTCTGCCACATTCCCATGGACTGTGAACTCCTCTTCCAGCCTTTATCTGGGAACTCAGCCCTCATCAACAAGGACAAGAGCCCAAGGAACATGGCCCAAGCAGGGTAAGAACCAGGCAGTGACACCAACATTGAACCTGGAAAAATGGAAAAGTTATGAGGAATAGAACAGTTAAAGGATCTTGAGGGTATTCCCAGCCTACAAGGAATTTTACATGGAGCCATAAGGAAACTACCCAACATCGTCACTGGAAGAGTCAAAACCAGTGAGAGATTCCCCTCTCTAAAGATGAAAATAAGACTTCGAGTATAGGAAGGGCTTCATCTTGGTCCACATCTCTTTTATTACATTATTTATTGTAATTATTTATTACAATGTAATTATTTTATTATTCTGTAAAGCCAGTCTTAAATTAACACGAGGACACTGGTGAATCACCAGGGCGGGGGTGATGGTGTGAGCACAGCTCCAAGCGTGGAGGTGAGCAATTAGGATCTCCTGCAAGAATCAATCGCTTTGGCAGCAGTGTCCGGGTCAGGGTTGGTTCCCTTGTCTCATGGAGGAGCTCGCAAGAAACACTGAAAAGCTTCTGTTCCTCTGCCAGCATCCAGATCCCAGAGGTCTTCCCATCAAGAGTCCCCAGAGGGATTGCTCACAAGCAGGGGACACAAAAGGGTGACCTGAGAATCACCTGAAATGTTTGCTTTACACCGAGACTGGCACATGGACACACCCCAGGGGGGAATTTTAGCTCCAAAGCACCACAGGTCACTCCACAGGCTTTTCCCTCTTTAATCATCTTTAACTCTTCTGAACCACTTCCCACCACGAGTCCCACCCGGAGCCCTGCCCCTCCCTGCCCCGGGACAGGGGGATTTATCAGGGAACAGGGAAGCACTGCCAAGGGTCCTGGGGCACAAGCATGGAAGGTGCAGAGAGCAGAGTAAAGCAGGAGCAGCCAGCCCTGGGTGGCTGACATCAGGAGTAGTCAATGGGAGGCCACTTCTAACTCCCTCATTTCCCATTTATTCCCATTGCAATGACGTTTCTCCTTGTCCGTTTTTCTCCAAGATGGGCAATTCCTGGGGAAAAAACCTGCAAATGCAAGAGAGACTGAGTTAAGAGGGCAAAGAAATTCCTCCATTCATTCCCCTTAATTAAACATCACACAGATTAAAGGAGAGCTCCACTTACTGCACCTCACGAGCCAAGGCAGGGAGTTAAAACCTTGCCCACAACCCCAAAGTTCCAAAGAAATACTTAAATTTAAACAAAATACGTCAATATTTTCAGCAGCAGGAGTCAGCTGCCTTTACACTTTTATTTTCCTGGCCTTTAAGGCAGAGTCTCCTCATAGTTCTCCTCTGCAGAATCACTGAACTGGGAAAATAATTTAATTTTTTTTTCCCCAGCTTTCTCCTGCCCCTCTTTGAAAATGGCATCCTTTAAAACAAAGCCCTTCAGGAAAACCTCAAAGGAGCAGGCAGGGAGGGGGAGGCTGTTTTTAAATCTTCTCTTGAAAGACGGAGATTTGGAAGCATTGATTTTGGATAGTTTTGTCCTTCATCCCAGGCTTTTTGTCATGGACATCAAACAGAATGGTTGTTCCTTTGGCTCCACTTAACTGGAGGCTGGGCAAAATTCTGGCATCTCCTAAAAGCTGCAGAGGGAGAAGGGAAAATCAAACTAAAAATTTACCCCAGGACCTCGTGTCTTGGAAATGTGGATTATGTTAAACACAGGCAGGTCTCACTGAGAGTTGCAAGAGTTAATATGGGAGGCTCCAGAAGGTGTCACAGTAGGGAAAACTGCTTCAATTTGTTAAATACTTGTCAAATCCATCAGAAAAAAACAAGGCAAGCAATAGTTTCTTCTAGGGGTTATTTGGTATAGGGGAAGTGTCCAAAACAAAATTAATTTTGAAATATTTCACTGCAAGTATCTGTTTGTCCCTTCTATTCATAGAAATTATCCAGACCTGAATGTGAACTTCCTCAGTCCCACCTCGGTTCTAGATATGGATTTTTAAAGCCAGTTCAGGTGGATATTCATGATAATGAACTCCAAATTTAATCCCTTTCTTGTGAACGATGAAAATTAACCTATAAAGGGAGAATGTTTCCAATTCCTGATGAGGAGTGAGAGGAACAAATCCTTTCTGGCTGTTCCCTGCAGGCAGGGTGGGAGTGCCAGCACTGCCCAGGGCAGACCCCAGCCTCCAGATTTACTCCATGTCCCGCAGGCTTTCAGCCTCTTGGGGTTGGGTCTCACAGCACAGACATTTTCCAAAATAATCTGAAATCTGTGCCACTCCCTGGGAGTGAAAACCTCCCTGGAACCTCGAACCAAGCCCGGGCCCTTCCTCTGCACACCGGAATGGCTCCAAATCCGCTCCATCCCTTTGGCACTGGCAGCAAAATATGAAGGGAAAAGACACAAAGGAGGTGACAAAAAGCTCAGGAACCTGCAATTTTTGATTTTACAGAATTGTAGAATCCCAGAATGGTTTGGGTTGGAAGGACCTCAAAGCCCATCCAGTGCCACCCCTGCCACGGGCAGGGACACCTTCCACTATCCCAGGCTGCTCCAAGCCCCGTCCAACCTGCCCTTGGACACTGCCAGGGATGGAGGTTCTGGAAACTTCCACCGCTTTCCTTTCTGCTGCAGCCATTTAGTTCTGCTTCTAAAACCTCTCCCTGGCTTCCAAGGCCAAACACAGAATGAACAAAAGCAGGAAAAGCTCTGGGCAGGCTCCGGCCGGCGCTGCCAGCACTGCCCTGCACAGCCCATCCAAGGGATGCTGCTGCACCCCCAGCACTGCTTGGGAAGCTGGCAGGATGCACGGGAATGCTTGAATCCATCCCAGCTGGCACAAAGGAAGGGAGCAGAGAAAATGGGATCAATGGAAGCAACGCAGGGCTGGAATTCTGTGTGGAGCGAGGATTTGACCATGGGAATAGCCAGGAGCGGGCTGGGGGTGGCTGAGAGCAGTGCCCAGAGGATCCATCGCTCCCCTGGAGGAGGCACCGATGTGGAAGCTCCCACAGCCTGGAGAAGAGCAAAGCAATTCCAGAAACTCGGTTTAAACACGCTCAAATCTGTCCTGTGCGCGCTGCCAATTCCTCCTTACACATTCCTGCTCCGCACAAAGGGAAATAAGAGCAAAATCTGGCCCCAAAATTGCCAGCAGCTCTCTGAATGCTAATTCAGGCTTTTCAAACATCCAAGCACATACAAAAGCACAGCTCAGGTTTGAAAAACAACCAGAATTCCTTTAAAATGTGTGCATTCCGTTTCCTCAGCGTTCCCCAGGCAGAGCACAGCTCCTCCCTATGGCCAGGGCTCCATCCCAGGGGAAGAACGGGATCTCACCTGCACTGGAGCCGGGCTCACACCCAGCACAGCTCCTGGCCTGCACCTCCATCCTCGTGCCCTCCATCCAGAAGCTTCTCAGGTGTCAGCAGAGCTTCCCTGGGAAGCAGTTCCTGGCTTCAGGAGGACTTTGAAAAATCAAGGGTTTGCCACATCTTGGAGAAGGATCTTTTTGTTATTCCAGGAGGACTAAGAGAGCCCGAACATTCAGTGACACACTTCCAGAGCTGGAGTGACCATGAAAAAGCCAGTGGCCAGCAGGTTGGAAAGTTTCTTTCATAGACTTCTAATTTTTTAAATTATTATTATTATGAACAGGTCTCATCCCTCAGCACTTTATATCAGCAGTTATTTTAATTCTCAAAGAATTCCCAAAGACTCATTTCATGATTTTCATTAAATTCAATTCTTTCTCTGAACCGGTGCCAGCTCGTGTTTTTAAAACATTCACGGGCACCTCTCTGAGATTCGTGCACCAGGCAGAAGCTGTGCAGCTGCCTCAGGATTGTTCAGTCCAGACACAAATACTCACAAGGATTCGTTTGCTTCTTACAGCTACAAAAATACCCGGGAATTTTAGTGTACGGGACAGCAACCTGCACGGATATTAACCGGCAATTAATTACTTTGAAACATATTCACTTGGCCACTTGAGAATGTGTTGGATTTTATTTTGAATTTGAAAGCTCTGAACGCGTGCGTGATGCACACTCACAAACCTCTCACAGATCTCACATTACAGCTCCCCTCTCCCTGCTTATTTTGCATTTAATTTTCTTCAGTGAATCAAATGGGGACAGAATATTCAACCTCTGAGAGAGAGCAAATGTCCCATCAAGTAGAACAGACACTTCTGGATGAACTTGTTCTCTCCAGGCCAGATGTTCCATAGGCAAATAAACCACAGGGAAATTCGTGTTATCAAATCCTTCTCATGGATATGATAGACTGGAAATTGAAAATGTGAAAGCAAAGCTATCTCAAAGTATTTCAAAGTGACGGCAGAAATAAACTGGCTGTTTAAAATGAGAAGTTACACAATGATATTTCTATTTAAATTCTGATTTTTACGTCTATTTATTAACTACAAGCATTTAAACTTCCATGACCTCACCTTATATCCCTTTGTTAGATAATATAAAAAAGGATTTTCCAAAGAGTTTAAAAAAAGTCTTGGAGGGAAACAGAAAAATGGGACAGGTGCTCTCCCACAGGCTCAGAGTGCCTTTTTCCAGCAGGTTTTCTCTCTGCAGCATCCTAGGATCAAAATGAGAGCCACAGTGGCACCTTCCAGATTGCAGGGAACTCATTAAGTGACAGATTGGCAGCATCACATTATAAGGACTTATAAAATATCTGCATTTCTATTGGAAAATAGGAAATTGCTGTGGAAAATGAGGGAGAAAAAACGAGATGGAAGGCGTTTTACCCATGCAAAATTGAGGTTCAGTTAGAGCAGATGCATTCACTGCACTCTTCGGACATGCAGACAAACAGCTCAGGCTGAGCTCAGGCTCCTGGTGCTCCACACGAGGCGTGACCGAAACCTGCCCGTCACATGGCAAGGGTTTCCTGCCTTTCTGCGGGGCAGGGGGGGGAATAAAGGCACATCCTGGGCTGGGAATGGCTCCATGAGCCAATGGTCCTTCACTCCCCGCCCCGAGCCCAGGGCTGAAAGCCATGGTGCTCTGGCACAGCTAAGAGCAGGTTCAGTGTGGCCAATTTGTGAGAGCCCTGGCCCTCCCAGGCTCGCCAGTAAAAGCTCTCCCTTCCCCTCATTCCTTCAGAATTCGTGGCTGTTTTATCCCATTTTCCCAGCCAGCTGTTTCCCGGCAGGGACTACCCTTAACCCTTCCCTGGTGCTCCTGTTTGAATCCAGGGGAGCTTTGAGCCATGAAAACCAGGCTTATGAAGCTCTTATGAGCCAACAGAAATCCAGGGATGACGTCCCATTATCATTCCCAAAGTGAATTTGAATTTTCCAAAACTTTTTTGGTATCCAGATTCCAGGGTAGCACAAATCAATCAACTGCAGCATCGATTTGGGGATGTTTTAAACCAAACCCAGTTGGTGACTGATACCTGAACTTCTGGGGCTTTTTGGTGAGCTCTCCTCCTCCTCTGCCTGCCCTCGCTCTGCTGGGCATCCCACGCGTGTCCTGAGGGATCCATCACCAATATTTGAGCACATTCCACACGGAGGGAGGTGTCCCTGCCCATGGCAGGGTGGAATGGGATGAGCTTTAAGGTCCCTCCCCACCCAACCTGAGCCATTCCATCAGCGTTTGATTCCATGAAGGTCAAACGCTGAAAAATCAGCAGGGAGCCTCTTCCAGAAACAACACAGGGATGGGAAAACGAACCACAGCCTCTCCTGATTCCTTCTTTCCCCTTCCCCCATAGAGCAGAGTTCCTGTGGTGTGAGAGGAGCAGAAGGATCCTCCCCCAGCTCCGAGCCCTCACATCCCGCGGGCGGGCAGAGGGGAGCTGTAAATTCTCTCCTCAGGCCACTTGGCAGAACTAATCTGCTTTAATCTGCTCTCTTTATGGCACCTCTTTGGGCTGACAAAACCACGATTTATGGACTGTCAGCACAGTCCACAAGGCCAATATCTTCCTCCAGGAGCTCGCGGCGCTGAGTGGCGGGGGAGGGAATTTAAAGGCAGCATTTCACCTGCTGGAGCCCCAGAGCTGCCCAGTGTGACATCCACAGCAGCATTCTGCAGCAATAAAAATGTGCATGTATTTGGAAAATTAATACAAAATTAGGACACTGTTCAAGTGATGCTCATCTTCCTGCAAGGAAAGTGGAGCAGGGCATGGAAAAGCAGAGCTGGGAGCACATGGTTCTCACGGGGAGGGGTTCTGCACCAGCACCAGCGACCCCGTGGCACACCCAAGGACCTGCACCACTTCATTCTGTATAAAACTTATTGGGATTATTGCCATGGGACCCGGGTTCAGCACCCTCCCCTAATGCAGGGTGAAGGACAGAGACATCATCCCAGGGCTCCGTGGCACTGGAACTGATTAGTCCTGAGCTCCCACTTCATTGATTCCCTCCCCAGCCGGGTCCCAAGGGAAGAGCTGTGTGCTTTTTGTGGAGCAGTTACATTTAGAGGCTGAAAAGGGAAGAGGCCCTTGAAGATTCAGAGGATAAAAATAATTACCTTTGATTCTGAAAATCAATTTCTTTTTTTAACCAACCTGGCAAGAGTACATCCAACTAATGAGTTAAGGAAAAGATTATTTATATATGATTAGTGCTTAAATGTCTTCAATAAGATATTCATTGGCATAATATTGTGAGGGGCAACTGTGAAGTATTAACTGGTTTGGCACAAACAGATCAAAAAAACAACTATCCTGACTTGAAGGGAGCTGGCAAGAAAGATGGAGAGGGACTTTTTACAAAAGCATGGTCTGACAGGACACAGGGAATGGCTTCCCACTGTCAGAGGCCAGGGTTAGATGGGATATTGGGAAGGAATTGTTCCCCGTGAGGGTGGGGAGGCCCTGGCACAGGCTGCCCAGAGAAGCTGTGGCTGGCCCATCCCTGGAAGAGTCCAAGGCCAGGTTGGACAGGGCTTGGAGCAACCTGGGATAGTGGAAGGTGTCCCTGCCCATGGCAGGGGTGGAATGAGATGAGTTTTAAGATCCCTTCCCACCGTAACCATTCCCTGATTCTATGACTTTACAGGCCAAAATGAAGTGACAGCCAGACCAGGTGATTCACGCAGGGTCACAGGGACCAGCTGCAGCAGAGCCAAAACCAGCACCAACATTTGCCAGACCCATTCAGTGCTTTACCCACAGCTCTTCCTTCCTCTCCTAATTCCCTGGACCATTTTTGCAGCCATCCCAGGACAGAGGCTGGAATTTAAACGCAGTTACACACCGTGTGTAGCATCTCACCCCAAAGGATTCCACGGGCTCAATCTGCATAAAGCCATTCCCATGCACACGAGCGTTTACAGAACTGCTCCCTGAACGAGAAATATTTCAAAACATGCCCCCTGCAAGGGGAAAAGCATCTGCCCCCCTCTTTTCCCTTACATGTGTATTTTGCATCTGCAAACCATAAACATATGATGAAAGTACTGCAAACCTCGACGGAGCTCGGAGGCAAAACCGATCTGTTTTGCTCTGCCAGTTTGGAAATGGTTTTCTTGATGAAACTCATGAGTCTGCTGGAGACTGAGACACAGATGGATGAGCCGAGCATATGATAAACCTGCTGCATGAGTTTGTAGTTAATTGCCCATCATCTTTTTTGTCTCCCCATAAAACATCTCCCGCCCACCTCGCCCAGCAAAGGTAACCCGAGTGTCATAAACCATTTGTCTCCGGAGCTCCCCGCGCCGCGCGCTCGCGGTGAGAGAGCCGCGCACGCAAGACAGATCTGCTGAGCCTTTTACAGATGAGGCACGCTGCCTCTTTTATCAAATGATCTCCCCTCTCTAATGAGAAGAAACACCTCCCCGAGTCATTTGCATGCTAATATCTTTATTTCTAAAACAATAAGCGGGCTGTGACTCTCGGAGCTGCCAGTCAGCACAGAGACTGCATTTACATGAGCCGAGCGTGGAGAAGCCAAGAACCCTTCCCATGGGCACGGAGGGGACTTTGGGCTGAGCAGAAGAGGGGCGGAGGGGTCCAGCACAGGAATCACTACGTGGGTGGGGAGCCCATCCCTGCTCTGCTGGGCAGGGCCAGCAGTTGGACTTGATGATCCTTGGGAGTTCCTTTCAACTCCAAATATTCATCAAACCACAGAATGGTTGGGGTTGGGAGGGACCTCAAAGCTCACCCGGTCCCACCCCTGCCATGGGCAGGGACACCTTCCACTATCCCAGGCTGCTCCAAGCCCCGTCCAACCTGGCCTTGGACACTGCCAGGGATCCAGGGGCAGCCACAGCTTCTCTGGGCACCCTGTGCCAGGGCCTTCCCACACTCACAGGGAACAATTTCTTCCTAACATCCAATTTAAACCTACTTTCCTTCAGCTTGAAACCATTCCCCCTTGTCCTGTCAGTCGATGCTCTTGTAACAAGTCCATCTCCATCTTTCTGGGATTTCTCCATTCTTTCTTCAGTCACATTCCATATCCTGCCCTGCCTTCCCAGCTGCTGTTGGGAAAGCAGCTCCTCCCTGCTGCAGGTCCAGGGTGCCAGGCTGGCGGAGCTGGGACTGGAGGGACCCCCACAGCTCCTCAAACCTGTGGATCCCTGGTGCATTCCCCCCTCCCTCCTTTCTTATTTTCGCTGGGGGACAAAATCTTGCAGGAGCAGGTCATTCCAGGGCAGCACAGCAGTGAGAAGGACAAAACACTGCCAAGCACCACAATTCTAAACCTGCCTTCAAAACAATCTCCTGGTTTTTTCCTGGATGCCAGAGCACAGAAAGGCTGCTCTGCCCTGCCACGGCTCGAGGCAAACAGTGTCACTCTGCCCTGGTGCTGGGGCCTCTCCTGCCTCCCCACCTCTCTGCTCATCTGAGGGGAGGGACTCTGGGGGGCAACATGGACTGAGCAAAGGGAAGAGGGGCAAAAATCTTCCTTGCACTGAGTCATTCCAAAGCAAATTCAAGCCTTTCCTCCTGCTGCCTCCCAGGCCCTGTGGAAACCCCCAAACCTTTCAGTGATGCCAGAGCTTCCCCAGGAAACAGCTTTTCCTCAGCAATCGGATCCTTGGAGTAGGAAGGAGCAAAGCCTAATGGGCAGTTAAAGGAATTAGCCCCACTCTCCCTGGTGTGCTCTCCAGCTCACGGCCCTGATTTACAGCGCTTCAATCCTCGGCAAATGGATTTTCCTGCTCCCCTCCCGGCACGGATTCCCTTTCCCTGCCCGCAGCTCCCCTGCCAGGAGCAGCAGAGAGCAGAGGAGCTGCCAGCACAGGGCTCATCGCTCTTCAAAAGCTTCTGGGGGCAAGGAGGACTCTGCTGAACACCCGATTTTGGAATTTGCTGAATCTAAGCAGAAATGTCTCAGGGAAGAGGAGCAAACTCTTCCAACAGTCACCGTGCAGCCCACGCTGAGGCATGAACAACAGCACACATAACAGAAGTGGGACCTAGAGTTATCACATTGGGACCTGTATTTATAATATTGATTAGATTTGATTATATTGGCAGCTCTCCAGAGAAAATCACACATGAAGTCTTCAACTTGCAAACAAAGCTGATAATGTTTATGCCTGTGCATGCAGATGTGTTTGGTTGATTTTGGTTATGTATTTATGGGTTTGTGTCCTTACATCTCCTAGCACATTAAAATTGCAGGTTTGCACTGCCCGCTTGAAATTTCACCTCTTTTTTTTTAGCCTAAAATGTAGTTTTACTCTGTGAAGATATAAAAGAATATTATACAAAAGTATAAATGATATTTACCTAAGACTGTGATGATTCTAAGCACTTGAGCAGTGATGACTAAACCCATTCCTGTCTTGATATAGGGTCAAGAACTGAAATAATCTTGTTAGCAGGGAATTAGGAAACATCCCTCTCTCTCAGGTTCCTGTGGAAGCGCTTTGGAGATGAGCATTTTTCCCCATGGAATTAAGAAGAGCCATTCCACATGATCTGTTTTTCTTTCCGACTGCATTAAAACAAACGTTCAACGGAAGGAGTTTTTTCCCATCTCTTTCAAAAGGCTGCCACCATATGGGGGATTGGTTTTAATACAAGGCTTAGGTTTGGGTTTTGCAAACAGATCTGCCTGTGGAAGGAGAGGGCCCTGCAGGACAGCCCAGGAGCTGGCAGTGCCACCACTCCAGGAATTATGACAGAAACTGCTCTGTCCCACAAAGGGCTGGAATCACCTTCCCCTTTAAAAATCTCCTCTGACTGCAAAACGTGTATTTTATTCATTTGTGTTACAGACAGTTCTGGGTATTTTGAACTATAATGTTTAAATTCTGCCGTGTTGTGGCCGAAGTTCCCAAGCTGCCCCTCGAGGTGAAGGATCCTGGTCACTGACTTCTGTTTTCTCATCTCGCCCCTGGTGTGGTGGAAGGTGTCCCTGCCCATGGCAGGGCTGGCACAGGATTATCTTTAGGGTCTCTTCCAACCCAAGCCCTTCTGCCATTCTGTTATTCCATGGCAATGTGTGCTCACCTGCCCGACAGGGGTCTGAAGATACTGGATCCAGAGCACTCCCAATCCACGGCCGGCACTGGGTGAGCAGTGAAAGCTCTTACTCTGGAATTCTCTGCTTTTCTCTTGGAATTAAGAACTAGAATAAAGAAAATGAGAGAAGGTGAAATGAGGGAAGCACAAAGCCTTTTCCTGCATTAGAATGTCTCCACCAGATCCGACACTGTTCCACACCGGAGCACATCAGCTGAAGAACTGACTCTACAATAGTACCTGAATTTGAGAAATAAAAGTAAATCCTCATCCCTCAGTGGAACAGATCAAGCCAGAGGTTCTCCCTATCAAGCTACAAATGTCATGTGAAGATCAAGTTCCCGTTTAACCTCAGTGTTTGTTCAACAAAACACAGCAGGGCCTTCACAGGGAGCTCAAACAGAGCCAGAACCTGCAAATAATCCCATTCTCACACCTCATTCTTCTTGCAGACACAGCAGTGCCACAACCCTCCCCTGTGCAGACCTCTGCAGAGCATTGCTGGAGCCCAGAACTGGAGCTGGCCACCCGAGGCAGGTCAGTGGCAGGGTTGTTTGCCCTGCAGACCACGGCCCCGTGTGTGTGCAGGGCACAGCTCAGGGCCCAGCGCTCCTCTGTGTTTGCAGAACGTGGTTTGTGACAAGAATTGCCAGAATCCATCAGGCCAGAGCCTGAATACCCCAGGCTGTGTGAGTGTCCAGCCACAAATACACCTGCAAAGCAACAATCCATAAAGCTTTTCCATGCAGACACCACCCTATAGAGAGAGGAATTCATGAGGAAGCACAGCCCCTGAGAATCCAATTCCCTCTCCTTTACCACTCTCCCAAGAGTCACTACAACGTTCCGAGAGAGATGAGGAACATGGAGTCTGAGCCAGGAACAGGTACAAATACAGGAACTGGCTCCACAGGGAGAAAAAAGTGGGGTCACATCACCCCTGGGTCAATCCTGGAGCTGCTCTGGATGCAGAGTGACCACAGAATAAAAATGATGGCTTCATCTGAAAGATCCATTTCTTGTGCCATAATTATATGAATGGGAAAGTATTTCTTCCTGGCTCTTTCTTGGCCTGGAAAACTGCTGGAAATAAAGTATTGTAGCTCTTCCTAGGGATCCCTCTAGCTTTAAATACATAGAGGAGGAGATATGTTTCTGATCATATGAACAGGCATTTCCTGTCACTCCAATTGATCTCTATTGATCCCCACAGCTGAGAACATGGCCCTGTCCTGCCTCGGGTACTTTTCCCTTCCTGCCTTTCTGCCACACAAACCTGGATGTTTCTGTCCTTTACAGAAACCTGCTTGGCCTTCTCAAATGTCAGGTAGGGAATCACTGGCATTTTCACTTTACTTCTGTAGTGCCACTGGATTTTATCAACAATGATATCCCAGCCTGAGGTTTTATCTGCCTCATAAATTCAAAGTTCCCTTTAATAGCAGATGTGGAGCTTGTGGGCACTCCTACTCTAGAATAGCAGAATAAAAGTAATAAATTCAGTGTATTCAGCCCATTTTACCCTGCTCTGGCCCTACCAGTTCCCTTGGAAGCCTGGTGCTGTTGGAACACTCTGCTAATGCCCTCATGGCAGTCAGAGGGTAAAAACGGACAGAAAAGAAGGAAAAGAAGTATTATTCAACCACAAGAAATGCCCTGAGCGTGCACAGCTCCATCCTGAGTCCAGCAGCTTGGGAGCAGAGCTCTGAACCCCTCGGGCTGCAGAATGCCCTGGCCCGGCTTTGCTCACGCACAAACCGGGATTTCACCTCGGAGCAGCCTCTCCTGGCGCCAGGAAAACTGCAAAGATCAGGAGTGAAAGGAAGAGTTATTCCATTTAAAATGTTATCGTTGGCAACAACAGGTTTGAAAAGCCGTGGTAAACCATCCCCTGCCACGTTCCCTTCCCACGGCCGCCGGAACCGGCAGAACGTTCCGGATGGTCCCGACGGCTGCGGAGCTTCCAGGAGGTTTTATCTCCGGTAAGTGTTTATTTCACCCTCCATAAAGTGAAAGGCACCACGGTTTAGAAATAATGCAGCCCCAGCCCCGAGTATGATGGGGAACCCATTACTTTTATTGCTTGCTGTGTAAAGGATATTTCATATTTAGGGAACGGAGCTGTTCCGAAATAAATAAGGAGGTAGGAGCCGCATAAAAGCCTTGGTGCAAAACACACACGCAATTATGTGCTAGGCAATGCAGGAGCACATTGTACCTGCTCCCAGAAGTTTTATAACCGTGAGGATAATCCCTTATTTGCATGCACAATTACTGCAATTGCATTTGCAATTACATCAATTGTCCAATTACATCGGCCGGGTTTCCAACGAGCCAAAAGAAAAAAAAAATAAAGTACACTTTTCTCTTAGCTGTAATAAAAATGTGATTTGCATACACGGAAAAAAAGATTTCTGTTTGCTGGGAGATGAAATTGGACTACCTTGGGGTATTTTGCTTTTCTTGCATGAAGTCTAAGCATTTCTGGGATATTAAAAAAGGTTGGAGCCGTTTGATAACTTGAGACTTCACAGTAATTTCTTCTTTGGGCCACTGTAATTACTGTGCAGTATTCCATTGTCATCAGAGAAATTATTTTACATTTACAATTAATAGGACACAGTCTCGGGGCCAGATCCCTTAAAGCTTTCTTTTCCTCTCTAATAACTTAGATCATTAGGAATCACATATATTCCATTTCTCAGAAATGTGCAAATGAAAGAAGTCTGAATTCCAAGCTCGAACTCTATTTCCAGAATTACCAGCATCTGCTCTTTCTAATAACTCCACAGGTGGCAGGAAATCCCTTCAACTACTCACCACCAATTTCCACGTGTGAAATGAGAGCACCTGAAAGTGCAGCAACAATCAGAAAAATATAGGAACGGTACCCTGGATTTTCTGAGAGTATGGAGCATTTCCAGGATTTTCAGATCTCATTTTCTCAGTTTAGAAATAGAAAGTTTTGCTTATTTCCTTCAGTGCTGCCACGTAAAGGCTGTGATTTTCCCCGTGCTGCACAACCAGCAGGGGAAGTTTGGGCGCCAGCAGGGAAGGGTTTCAGTGAGATGTTTGCAGCCTCGCCCCAGATTCGCTCTCCCTGTCCCCACGGAGAGGCTGTGCAGGGGACGAGGGGAGCTGGGCTGCAGTGCCACCCTGGCCCCTAAAAATCCCTTTATTTTGGGCTAAACCCATGACCAATTGATGCTCCCCAGGCCTGAGAAGGTGGAGGTGGCCAAGCCACCATCCCTATGTAACAGGCTGGACATCCATCAGGAACTTCCAGCAAGGGATGCTGAAACCCTCGGGCAGGTCCTGCTCCCACACCAGCACTACAGGGATGAAATTCCATCTCTAACCCCACATCAAACTCGAAATGTTAAAAAAGTTTGGATAGGTGAATGTTGCACCTGGAGGAACCAGAGCCTGCTCTCACCTGAGCAAAACAGCAACAAAACCAAGCAGGAGCTGCTTTGCTGTTCCTCTCCTCAGACGCAGATGGAGATGAAACACTGTGAGAGGTAAGAGCTGGGTGTGGGTGTCCTCTGTGTGTCAGCTGAGTTCAGATTCCTGGGGGCTGGATCACCCCAGCCAGGGCAGGCAGGTTCTCTCTGCTGCCTCTGCACCTCGAGTTAAGGAAACAAGGAAGGTGGGTTAGCCCTGACAGGTCCTTCCCAGGCTTTTGCACTTTTTAGACAAATAAACATGAATTAAAACGGCTTTAAAAGCTGACTCCTGCAAAAACTAAAAAAGCTTATTTAATTGTTACTTCAGGTCCAAAATTAAACAAATACCTCTGTCATTGAAGAACAAAAAATGAAAATGTTTAACTCCTGTCAGTTGCTCAGTTTTAACCTCTTCAGAAGTTACTCAGTCCCTGGCTCAGGGATCTCCTTCCCCTGGCCATGGACTGCAGTCTTTATCTGCTGTTATTTTAATGCAGTGTTACCTTTAATATTTGCTGGTTTCAGATGTATTTTTCTATTTCCAGTGCCCTTCCAAGTCTGGCCATTACATAACAGCACACGCTGAAGTGAAACAGAAGGCAACAGCAAAACCAGGTTTGATATCAAAGCTCAGATATTTCCAGATCAAAACTGTTCCACTCTCCCTTCCCCCAGCAGGTACCTCACACGAGCTCTGGTCTAGAGACACTGCTCATTCAGACCGTCAATCAGACCTTGGGAGGAAGTTTTTCTTATTTTGAAATAACTTTCCTTTCATTCTGAAGTCATTGAAAGCGGTGGGATTGAGCAACTCCCACTTAGTGTGGAGAAACCGGGAGCTCTTGTTCTCTTGAGTTATGGCCCCACCTGTGGAGTTTGTGAGCACTTTAAGGTCATTTCTGCACTTCAGCCCTGTTCGAGAGGTTTCCAAAGAACACTTTATTAATGGTGAGAGTCTTCCTGGGCCCTCTTCAGGCACTGAGGATGGTGCTTCACGCTCCAGGGCTGGCCCTCCACGTGTCCTGGCTCTTCCTCCCCTGGGGAACAGGAAAAAAGCTCAGCACAAAAGAGTTGATTCCAGGACATCTTTTTACTGGGTCTGACAAAAGCCCTGAGGAGCAAAAATCAGTTTTTATACAAGAAAACAGGATAGGGTTGGATATATTTCTGAAAACAGTCATTTCTCTTGGTGATAATGTTTATTCTTGTCTCCAGCCACATTCCATTTTCATGTGTAAATTTGTGTGTAGCTCTATATAGGGCTGAGCTTTCAAACCTAAACAGCAAATCTTATAAATAAAGACCTTCACAGGATAAACAAATGCAGCAGCAAAATGCTTTAATTTGTATTTGCCAGCTCTGGGAACAATTGCTGTGGGATGAATGCCTGGCTCTTTCTGTCAGGGAAACTTTGCTATTAATTCCTCAGCCCGAGAACAATTCTCCACTTAGCAAAGAGCTTTGGGGTGTTCAGCGTGGAACATCAGTTTCACAGGCAAACATCCATGCAGGATGGACCAGCAGGATCCTGGGATGTTTGCTTGGAAGCATCAGCTGAACACGGGGGGAACCCATCCCAGTGCCACTACCAATCATTGTCAACACAGCAAGCATCACCTGCAATTAATGAAAATTTTATTGCACAATATCATTATCATTTATTTCCCTTGCCCCACCCTCCTTTCCCCTTTTCCCTTCAAGTCACCAGCTGCTTTCACCCAAACCTTTGAGTCCCATGCCAAGCTGGAACCCCTCAAACCAACCAGTTCATTGTGCTTTGACTGGCTCCCCAGTGTCAGGATTCTTCAAAGGCAGATGCTCTAGAAACCCTTTAGAGCTCTTGGGACAAAAAATAAGGTGGTTCTTATTTTAATTTTAAATCGACTTTATGAGCAGCAATGTAGCAGAGGGGTATTAATTAAACAACAGGGGTTCTCTAGACATTAAACCTTTTGCTTTGAGCAAATTAACTGGGTAAGATTAGATCCCGTAGGGTAGAACTGGACTGACACATAAACCCAAATATTTCATGGAATTATTGAGGTTTGAAAAGCCCTCCCAGACCTTCGAGCCCAAGCTGTGCCCAATCCCCACCCTGTCCCCAGCCCAGAGCGCTGAGTGCCATGTCCAGGAATTCCTTGGACACCTCCAGGGATGGGCACTGCAGAGCCCCTTCCAATGCCTGACCACCCTTCCCAGGAAGAATTTTTGCTGATGGATTCTTGTTCCATCACCCTCCCTGGAGCAGCAGTTGATAATAGAGGTTTAAAATCACCACTATTGTATTACTTTCTGCTGTGTTTGAGATTCTTAGAAGAATTTTGTTCCCAAACACACCCTGGGGATAGTGACAGCATTATTGCCCTCCCAGAGCAGGCAGGGAACTCACAGAACACGACCTGTGCAGAAAATGTCCAGTGCAAAATGTTCGTATTTGCCTTGTCAGAGCTAAACCAAACGTGACCCTCCCTCCCAGGGACAGTGACACAAACACCAAGCTCGTCCCTTCAGACCAGGAGATTGGGTTATCCAGCAACTCATCCTTGCTGGGGTCAGGCACACTCCCAATCCAAGCAGAGGAAGCCTCCGGATGCTGCTCTCCTGGAGCCAGGGCTCAGCTGCTCCCACTGCTGATTCTGCAGCTAAAAGGAAGAATTATTGGATATTTGTGCTGAGCTGCTGCCCACAGGGCTGGGGATAAATCAGAGTGGGAACAAGGGCTGGAGGAAAGAGGCCGTTGGAAAATGGCCAGGATGTGCCCAGAGAGAAAGGAGCTGGGCTGGGAACGCTACAGGTCCTGAGAGAGGGAACATTTCATGGAGAACGGCCCCGAATCTCCAGGGATCTCCACACAGACCTGGACCAGGACATCCACAGGGTTTTTTCTCTTTATTTCAAGCTACATAAATCCTCTCTAGTGGGAAAGGGACCTTCCCAAGGGTTGCTCCCCACCTGGTTGTTCTCCCACTGTGGAGATGGATAGAGAAGTCTGAGCAAAAATGGAATTTTTTAACCAGAAAACACACATGAATTCAGCTCAGCTACCTTGGACTTGACAAATGTATTTATAGTGGGGTCTCAGCTTGTGCCACCTAAACCTGATTCTCTCTACAAGGTGCCTGCATCTCCACCTCAGTTTCCAATTAGGAGAGATTTCTGTATTGCCAAATATCCCAGTTATGTTTACTCTGGAATATCTATGTCAAAGCCACTTCCAGGCAGCTGCAGCTCCTGATTTTCATTTATATTGTTTCTTCTTGGCATCGAAAGGTATTAAAAAGTCAGAAATATTAAAGTTGTCCCATTGAACCCCAGCCAGTTCCTGCCTCATTTGTTTCCCTCCTCATGGCATTGATGCTGGAGGAGGTGAGGCCACTGTTGGATAAAAAATGACCAGGGAAGCTGTGACGTGCAGAGTCCAGCTAATTTGGGATGTGGGGAAGCAGAGCTGCTGCCCATTGCTGCTCCTTAATCCCTTCAGCTGCTGGCAGATGCCAGCATCAGGCACGGCCTCGAGAGCGCTGGAGATCTGCTCCAGGCTGCATTCCTCCCAAACCCTGCATCCCCGTGACAACTCCCTCCCAATCCTATTGATTTTAGTGGCAATCCTTCTCCCATCTGCTCCAGGCTGCATTCCTCCCAAACCCTGCATCCCTGTGACAACTCCCTCCCAATCCAATCGATTTTCATGGCCATCCTTCCCCCTCCTGCTCCGAGCAGGCTGCAGCTGAGCTGCTCACCCAGCCAGGGGAATGCTCCTGGGAAACAAAGAGTCTGAGATCCTCAGTCAAATCCACAGAAATCCAGAGCCAAAGGGATGGAGGCTGGGAGAGGACACTTGGCAGCACTGCTGGATGCTTCCCCATCTCCCAGGACAGCTCCTGCTGCCTGCTGGGCCAGGGAGGGACACAACTTCCAGAGGAGTTGGACTCAGCGACCTTGGAGGGCTTTTCCATCCCCAACTATTCCATGTCTCCATCTGCTCCATTAAATCTGTTCCCATGCTCATAAGACCAGCGCCTCCAGCAAATGTTTTCTGTTCCTTATTTAAAATTTTTCTTTCCAGGACAAGGGGGCCTTTCCCACCCCTGTGGAAATTACCTCCACTTGATAATTCTTCAAAGTAATGCACAGCTTTGGAAACAACCTGGGAAATCAAGGGTTCAATATTAAACGTACAAAGTTGTACAGCACTGAAGATTTAAACACAAATCATGTGGGACATTTATGACTGCATGGACCAAGCTCTTCGAGGATGAGACTTATTTCTGACTCAGTGTCAGCAGCACTAAATGAAGCAACATTGAGTGTTAAAATAAACATTTGTAAAAAGGAAGGAGTTTAAAATGCTCAGCATTAAGAACTTAAGTTGACCATTCCCTTTTCTTGCCCTCTGCCTTCTGAGCTGTCTTGCTGGAAAAACAGATTTCCATTAATAAAATAAATTTATTTCACTCTGCCTGTTGAGCAAGAAGAAAGCTTTGTGCAAGTCCCAGCTGTGGCTTTGAGATACTGCTGCTCCCCAGTTCTCCTCCCTGGTTCTTGGCAACTTTTCCCTTATTAACATGCCTATTTTTATAGTATTTTTATAGTATTTTTCCTGTCACAGTGCTCACTGGGTGCTCAGCAGAGGTTTGGTGAGCACTGGTGCATTTGTAAACCCCAGCTGTGGCTTCTTTTCTCATATTTTTGATCCTCAGAGCTGCTCGAGGTCATCACTGAGCACAGAAAACTGAGCTGGGTGCTGAAATTGTCTGCCAAAAATAAATATCATCAGGAGGAACTGCAGGGGCACCCATGACTCTCAGGAGTCCAGGGGAAGGGAGGATCTGATTATTTGCCGTGGCAAAGGTGGACACACATCAGCCAACCTCCCTCCTTCCCAAACTCCTCCTTCCTCAGCTGTCACACAATAATTCTCCAGGCAAATCCCAGCAAAAATCATGGAAATCGCTCCTCCTACCACAACACAAGGAAAACGCAAAGCCCGCGTCATCCCATCCAGCTGGTAGTGACAACTCTGACACCCAGGAATAATCTGTGGGAAAGGAGGGAAAGGAAGAACCATCTGAGCTTACTTACGTGAGCGCTGTTCTTGGCTTGGAGCGAGAATTGTTGCCAACAACCCCCACGCTCCGACAGCCAAGGCACAACATCCTGCAGAACAAAGCAAAGTGACACGGATTGAAGCTTCCTAAAAAATCTATGGAAGCCTTGTGGCTCATCCCCCGGCCCAAGTGCAAATATTCCTTCTGTCCTTTGTCCAGCGCTGGGGTGTTTGTATCAGCTCAGGTCTCCGAGCACACCCCGTGGGAGGCAAAGCCCAATAAAGCTGATTTTCCATCTTCAGCTGAAGCTCTCCGTGGTTCCTTTTGCTGGGTTTGAAGGCAGACATTGAGCTGTTTGCTCAGCCCGACCACCCTGTCACCTTCACTGTCAGATCCACTCGCTCCTGACAGATGTAGGACAGCAACCTCTCCCAGGAACCTTCTCTCAGCAGAGATCAGAAACGCTCCGAGCTGTTCATTTGCCTTTTTCTGTCAGTGCATTGCTGCCTTCCCCCCTCCTTTAAATGAGCTGCTGCGCTGTGACAGCGCTGCTTCATTCAGCAAAACACCCCAAACCTCCTCCTGCCTCCCTGTGATCTGCAACTCGACAATACATATGCAAATGAAATTAGTGCTGGCAAAAATAATTATAGTTGCTCATGGGAGGATTAATAACTGAAGTCTGCCCTGCTTATGTTGGGGTTTAATTCTGTTGCAGGCACTAAAAGAAGTTAATTCTGCGTTCAGTGTTGTGTGTGGCAGTTTATAGGTGCCAATGTGAATGGAGTTAATTAAGGGGAGGGGGAAGGAGGGTGTGGGGATCCATCCACATGTCTCGTACAGAGAAAATCATGGAATCACAGAAAGGGTTGGCTTGGAAGGCACCTTAAAGATCATGTAATTCCAACCCCCTTCCACGTGCAGGGAATGTTCCACTAGACCAGCTTAATCAGAGCCCCATCCAGTACATCCCCAAATGATATTTATTTTTATATACACATATATAAAACCCAGTAGCGATCATCAGCTGGTGGCTGAACAGCACAACCCATTTTTTCTGGATACACACCCCCCCTGCCATTCACCACTGGAAAGGGAACAGGATTGATTTATTACTACAAGGTGTAATGATGTTGTGTAAACTGTGCCCTCAGGCTGGGAGTATTTAATAAAAGAACAAGCACCTTTTTATACAATGTTTGTGGGAACAAATCAAATGCAGAGCGGGCTGTAAATTCCTCCCTCGTTACAGCACCGCTCTGCTCTGGCTGCAGCCAGCGGAGGGGAAAGAGGGACAGGAGGGACACCACAGAAAGGCAGGAATTTGCTGGCAACTCAAAGGAACAGCATGCTTCCCTCCCACCCCATGGCAATACTCCTCCTTTGGAAGAGGCTGGAGTGGGAAAGCCCTTCCATCCCCTCCCTCCATCCTTCATCAGCACCGGGACGTTGGGCAGGAGCCCGTCCCATCCCACCCCTCACTGCACCGGTGCAAATCCCAGGGAACCCCACAGATTCCTGGGCTGGAAGCACCTTCTGGGATGAAATCCCTCGTGTGTGGCTGTTCACAGGCCCCGAGGAGCTGCATCAGCCCCTGCAAGCTGTGGGGACAGCAGCTGCCCTGCCCGGGGCACTGCCATAAAAACCAATCGGGCCCCTGATGGAGCCAGCAAAGTGAAACTGGGAGAGCTCCAAGAAAAACAACATCCAGGTGGAAAATATGAATTCTTTATGGAGCCAAAGAACACATGTGCAGGTTGGACATTACCTGCTGGAGACGTGTGCTGGCATTTGTTTAAAATCCACAACTTAGTGCTGATTCCAGGACTGAAACGAGGCAAAGCTGATGTTATTTAATTAACTTGCAACTTGATTTTAAGTTGCTGCACGCTTTTAAACACGTAAAGCTTTCCAGTGTTTCGCCAGAGATCATATTCACCACACCAAGCTGCTGTTTTGCTGCTGGTATTGATGTGATTTCTTCTGGAAAAACACATTTATTAGTGGTTAGGACACCTCATTAAAGCCCACAAAAAGGAGTCTCAGAAACATCCTAACAAATACACTGTAAGCATTTCAGAGCCACTTCAGACCATCGATTTGGGCTTTTCTTTATGGTCAATGTCATGGTTGCAACAAAGGGAAGAATATCATCAATAATCCAGTAATAACTAAATTTACTGCTATGTAAAGCAGCCAATTGGATGTTAATTGACAAGAGACTTTTATACATATTCCAATACCTAAATACTGCATTCAAAATATTCTATTCTTATGTGAAACCAGATAATATTACACTAAAAATTATCAGGGTCTCTAAATGCTGTGGTGTTGTCTGAGTGCATTTGTGCTGATTTATTGTAAAGCCACAGAAATCAGAGCATTTGGTTTGAAATGGAGGCAAAAACTGCAGGTGAAGGTCACAAAATCACAGCCAACATGACACTTCTCCAAAATTGTATTAAACCCACGCTCAGTCTGCTCCAAGGCACCCAAGGTTACAACACTTCAGCTGCCAAAACTTCCCCAGTGCCTGCCAAGATGTTTTATGTCATGTCCAGAGTGTCAGCTTCCATTTGAGCAATACTGCAAGGGAAAAGCAGGAGAAAATCCCTTCCCATCATGTTCTAGCTTCTCCTTGTGCCCCATAGGTAAATTTAAACTAATTGAGAACTCACAGGAGTGTCTTTTTAGCATTCTAACACCAGCAGTGCCTTGGATCACCACAGAAAGCTCCATTTTCACTTCAAATCCAGTGTGTCCTACAGAAATCCTTCTCTCAGACACTGCTGTTCATTTATTGTGTGAGTTCATGTATTTCCACAGGAGGAAAACACTGCAGACTTTACTCAGTGTATAAGCATGAAAATGGGTTCTTATTTAGTTCTTACACAGCTGCTTTAGTTCACACTCCACGTGCAGAGAATCAGCTTTTCCCCTCAGAATAAGATCTGTCGCATTTAGACCCGTGAGTGTTTCATATTAACTCCCTTTCCTGCCTTTAATTTTTCTTAACTGATCAAATTCAACATTTCTCCTTCTACCTTTCCCATTTAAATACTTCTTACATGGCACTTCTTTTCCATAATAACCAGCATTATGAACTTACCCCGGTTACTCACTAACCACTAGAAATGAAATTATGTATTTTTTTAGAACAAGCACTCTTGGGTTACTTCAGGATCAGATTTTCACCTCAAAAACCCAGTATAAATTCTGATATAACTACGTACACCAGCCTCCAGAGGGGGGAAAAAATGTTCACTGTGCAATCGTTAATTAAATAGTTCTTCATTAAAAAGCAAAATGTTCAGACGCGTGGGTCAGTCTCCCCAGTATCCCCAGTCAAATATTGCTAAAATTTCAGCTTTCAGGTGTTGTCGGTGCAGAAATCCCCTCCTGCAGCTGTTCCCTGCCCAGACTCTGAGGGCACAAACACCTCGTGGAGGGGACAAGCGCTGGAGCACACGGGTGGCCCAGCTGGGAGCTCATGGCACTTCACACGGGATTTGGATCAGACACTGAAACTCGCGCCTGCAGTTAATTCCCCTGCTCACACGCGGCCGCAGAAAGGGGGAGACGGACTTTGATTTTCCTCTTTTCCAGGCAGGCTGGCTAATTGCAGTAAGGAGAGTAAATCCAGGATGAAGGCAATTATCCATGCGCAAAATTAGTTTTTGTAGGAGCTCCACTTGTGCTCTCTGCTTTCTAATCGGCGCCTGGCAGCGAGCGGCATCGAACGGAACACGTGTCACCCACGGGGACGCAGCTCCGTGCCACAAGAGCGGCCTGCCTGTCATTCCTGCTCCAGCTCCTCGCCCAGGGCTGCGGGCACAGCGAGCATCCCCTCGTGCTGCTCAGGGTTAGACGGGATATTGGGAAGGAATTCCTCCCTGGGAGCGTGGGGAGGCCCTGGCACAGGGTGCCCAGAGAAGCTGTGGCTGCCCCATCCCTGGAAGTGTCCAAGGCCAGGCTGGACAGAGCATGATCCCTGCCCACGGCAGGGGTGGAACAAGGTGAGCTTTAAGGTGCTTTCCAACCCAAACCAGTCTGGGAGCCTTTGTCCTCTCCTACAGACAGAGAAACGCCAATCTCCTCCCTGAGGCCAGCAGCCAGCAACAATTCCCTCTTACCTCCCTCCCTTTTCCCTCGCTTTAAGCTCACATCGCTCCCAGACGGAGCAGGAGCTCTGCCAGGTCACCCTGACCAGCGGGACAACGCCAAGACCAGGGGCCAAAGGCCACTCAGCAGCTTTGCCATTGCTTCATTCAGAGCCACCTCCTCCTGCCAGGGCAGGAGACCCTTCCACGGCCAATCCAGCTGTGGCTGTTCCGTTCACTGGGCCTTTATCAGTAACATCAAACTGCTGCAGCTTTTGCCAAGGCCCTTAATGACAATAACTGCATAGGTAATTTTTGTCTGAGCCATAGATTGATTCCTGAGCACTGACCTGCCCTCTGTCTGACAGCGCTTCATAGCTATTGCTTTTTCCTTTTTTCCCCCCCACAATATAAAAAAAAAAATGTTTTCCTCACTTTATTTTTAAAGCTGGAACTTAAAGGAATCTCTTTCAGAGCATTTCAAAATCATTTCATTGTCCACTATCAGTACCCACTACATTTCATTTGTTTATTTATCTCCTCACTGTCAAACAAATGCACCTCCACAGTTTTCTGCATTTATAAGGACAAACTCAAAATTATTTCCTCAGTTTTCCACGTGGCTTTTTTCATGGTTAAAATGTTCAGACTTTCAGACAGAACACCTGTATTTATCTCCTCTGGACAGGTGGAAGGAACTTATCCAACTATGCATAAAATAAACAGAAATACCCATTACTGCCTGAAGAAAAATGTTCTTTATAACACAACTTTCAAATTGTTGAAGATGCTTGAAAGATTTTTTTTTTTTTAAAAATCCTGTGATCTTTTTGTAATGTAATGTGACCAGCAGGCCAAAAAGCTGACCTTTGATATCATCTGATACCATCTCTAGGGAAAATGTCCTGAATACAATCCCAGAATTACTGAGGTTGGAAAAGACCTCCAAGGCCATCGAGTCCAGCCCATGCCCAATCCCCACCTTGTCCCCAGCCCAGAGCTCTGAGTGCCACGTCCAGGCTGTCCTTGGACACCTCCAGGGATGGGGACTCCACCAACTTGAGCAACACACGCACAAAATGAGCCTAATCCTGGATTTCCTCATTCCATTGGATAAATACTCTTCTCAGAGGTGTTAAATATGGAATATCAGCAGCACGTCCCTGTCATTCACTGCTGTGTTACTGCCGTGCTCATTGTGAGAGGGTGTAAGAAAAATCCCCTCTGGTTTAATATTACTATTTAATTGCATTAGGATTATTTATTAAAACCTTAAAAAAAGCTAGATTTAATACAGATGTTAAATTAAACTGCAGCATGGATCTCATTGAGGACTGTTACCCAGAGAAGCTTTAGCAGCAGAGGGTTATGGGATTTTTTAGTGCCTTATTAGAACAGTCAGCACGGATATGAACATTTTCAGGGCCATCTTGTCACATAAATAATCAGACCATTACTTTCATACATTGTACACTATATAAAATGTTAATAAACCTTCCAAAATAGCTCTACATTATAGAAACATATTTTATATTCCATAAAATATTTGGAAGGTCAGGGGAAGCATCTGGGGACAAGGGATGCTGCTGGAGCCAGGAGAGGACACCACAACTGGGAGCAGCTTCAGCTTAAAAAAGCAAATGAAAAGCACAACCCTACAGAGAGCAGGGGCTCAGGAGGGGGCTCAGCCCAGAGTTTGCAGCCATTATTGAATGAGAACATTAGTTCTCAGCAGATAACATCCATCAGATAAGGGATACGGGCCCCAGACAGATGCTGTGATTTTCAGTAGCCAGAGAGCAAAACAATTCAAAGTTTGGGCTATTTCTTGTTTGACTCAGCATGTGGAAGTCGTTGTCCTCATTGTGCTCTCCTGAGGAGGTCAATAAATCAGGTGTAAAACCCCACAGTAAGAGCTTCCTCCCAGTGCTGCAATAATTCACAGAACCCTTGCAAGGCTGTGCTTGTCACTGGGCTGTGATTTAAGGGGACCCATAACCTGTTGGAACCAACGAAAAACTCTGTGTGAACTCGGCCACCTCTGGAATAACCCCTTCCAAACTGTCCCAAATCCAGCCTGGGGATTCCAACACCACGTGGAGCAAAACCCAAAGAACATTTTATTCACTTGAGACCTTCCTATGGGATCAAAGAATGTGAACTGGAGGTTGGGCAACTCCCCAAAACCCCACATTGCTCTAAGCAGGGGCTCACTGTGCACTCATCTGTCACCAAGGGCACCTCTTGAGCACCAGCACTGATGTGCCACGTGCTTGGCAACTGCACAGGGACAGGGCAGCAAAGAAAACCACCACACAACCACAAATGATCCCTGGGATTCACTGGTTTCTATATTGATCTTAACAAGAGAAGGTGGGAACAGCAAAATTGTAGAAAAATGGAATCATAGAATGGTTTGGGCTGGAAGGGACCTTAAAGCTCATCTAATTCCAACCCTCCAGCTTCCACTGGAGCAGGTTGCTCAGTGCCCCATCCAACCTGGCCTAAATACTCTAAATTATATTATAACCCCTGGACATTACTCAGACTCACCCAAACTGCAACACTTCACCAAGGAGGCTGTGAAGAGACTCAGCAGAGCTCAGTAAAGGGGTGTTTGTCACTGGGTACTCACCCACATTTCCTGTAGACCAGCAATTCCTGCTCCCACCCCTCTGGAGAGGGAGGATCTGCTCCGGTGTGAAATCCCCATACAAAGGGATGATTGAGAGAGGCACAAAATCCATGGGTTGGGGTTTTTTCCCTTGAAAACTGAAGACTGACACAGCCAAGTCCAAGCCAAGAAAGAGAAGGGATTTCTCCATCCAAACTGTCCTATTCTGCACCTGTAAAAGGACAAATATCTATATTCATTAAGTGATTAGGTAAAAATAGGATGACAACAGGAACACAGAGATCTCTGCACTGGCTTGTGAGGAACAGCCTGAGCTGCCCACGATGTTTAAGCACAATCCCCTCTCTCAGTGGCTGAAACAAAGCTCAGGCTTTAAGAGGAGAAGAGCATCAGGGCCAAGCCCAAATGTTGCTCCAAAACTGAAATTTCTTTTCATTCCATTTGAGCGCATTTCTTTTCCAGCAAACATTTTCTGGAGACAACCATTCCTGTCTGATGTCCGTGGAATTCAGCTGCAAGTGCTTGGGGTGTCCGTGCAGGGCCAGGAGTGGGAATCGGATGATCCCTGTGGGTTCCTTCCGGCTCAGGATATTCCACGAGGCTTTAACCCCTGCATTGCCGAGCTGGGTGCAGAATTCAGGCATTTCAGACCTGCTGCCCCCAGCCAGGAGCCCTCAGTGAAGCTGGAGCTATTTTGATTCTGTAGACACAGCGAACTCTTCACTCCCTCTTTCAGAAGACCTAAAAGAATTTCATATTTTCTTAAAAATCATAAAAAAAATATTAAAAAATTCTTTTTCTACCATCCCCTTTTATGGTGCTCCATCAGCTCCATGAACACGTCGTGCATGGCTCCAGGAGCACCCCCAGGAGACAGGCAGGGATATAATTCCTGCTGTTGTTATGGACTCACTGACTCACTGGTGGAAGTTGCTGGAGAAGGTAATAAAAGCCAAAGAGATAATGGCTGTACTGTAGTGAAAATGTTTAGCAATTAAATTAAAATGGAAGATCTTTTATGTGTGCCACATTTGCATCTCCCTACCAGGCAGCTCAAAAAAAAAAAAAAAAAGTAGAAAACTAAAGAAAATATTTAAGGTTTACTTTACAAAGTCACTCTGCTGAGAAAAATAAAGTCTTGAATTCACAGGTTTATTTATGAAACTAAATGTGGTTTTGGATAGGAATCTTGAAAGTGTTCAATTTAGGCATTTAGACATTGAGAAAAGTGTTCCTGGAGTAACACACTATGCCAAGATTATCTACCTAATGACATTCAAAAAATAAATTGAATTAAAATTTTTACATTCAGGTAAAGTGCATTAAACTCTGATAAACTGATAACATGTAAATGAAATAGTTCTACCCTCACAGCAAACATACACGGAAAACTTCACCCAAAATGGACAAACATTCAAAGCACCTGGAACATTCATCACCTCTGCAGATCACACTGGAAGAACAACCAGGGAAGAACTATTTTTCTGCATTATACTCTCATGATAGTCATTAACATTAATGTGTAACTATCAGAGAGAGAAAATGTTAGGAAAAGGGGATCTGTAATAGTCTTCTTAGGAATTGTATTAACTAATTAACCTTGACAAGCAACAATTTCACTGCTAACCCATAACCATTTCAGCCTGAGCTCCCAACCAGCTCCCTGCCAGTCTTTATTTCTTGTGAGTTCACTGCTTTTGGGGACAAATGCTGATACCTGCTGACATTCCCTTCCACCCTCTTTTACTTCAAAACCATCCCCCCTTGGACAGTCATTATCTACCTGCGAAAAAATTTGCTTTCCCTCTCTTTCCTAAGCCCCCTTTAACTCCTGAAGGGGCTCTGAGGTCTCCCTGGAGCCTCCTCTTCTCCAGGCAGCCACAGTCTCACATCCTTAAATCCCACAGATGTCTGACAGTGGAGAGCTGGAGGTTTATTTCATGTCCTGCAGAAGTTAAATAAAGAAGCAAACACCTTGCAAACCCTGCTCGCGCTCGCTGGGTTTGTTTATTCCCAGCTTCCAGGACGCTGCAGGCTCCCAGGGCTGCGGATTAGCAGCAGCAAAGGACAAGGACAAAGGGTTCGGGCTGAGTTCTGGGATAAACAAACCCATTCGAGGCCTCAGGGGGGGAAAAACGCAAATAAGCAGCTCTGTATCTAAATATTGGCTTTCAAAACCAATGCTTACTCAGATTATCCAGATAATTCAAATTATCAGGGCATTGGCACAGGGAATTCCTGGAAACTCTGGCTGTTAACTGAAGGAAACAGAGTCAGACACTCGAAGTGGGTTAAAATGTTCAACAAAGCTGTACAAACATTGTGAGAGACACAAAGGCTCACAGGCATTAAATAAAGCTGCCTCTGGCTGTCCTGGGCTGTCCCTCTGCACCCCTGAGCTTTGTGCCGCATCCAGGAATGTTTTTCCCTGCAGCTGGCCAGGATGTGGAGGAGCTGATGGCCCTCAGGCCTGACCTTGGCTAAGGGCAGGCTCCAAACCACTGCCAATGGATTATTAAATCCTACTGGGGTCAGAGGGGGAATAACACCCAGGGGCTGCTGGAGACGTGGCTGGTGACACCAAAGGTTCCCTCATTCCACCCATGGATAACTGAGCACCCTCCACTTCATGGGACTGAACAGCTTTGCTGGAAACTTATTCCTGCCAGCTTGGAAGGGCTGGATTATAGAAATAATATGTCATATTTACTAATGGTCACTAATTGCAGAATTATCGTCAGGGTAATGAGACTTCCAAAGCAGGATGGTGTCCCTAGAAGACACACCTGCTGTTAGCTCCGAAATATTCCTGTTTTTACAGAGCTGCCACTCAATTCAGTGCACACTAAACCTAAAGAAAGACAACAACCAGCCCCCTCCTCTTCCACGTTTAAACAAGGAAAAGGAGCAGCTCTCAGTGAGACAGAAACAACACCAAAATCTAAATCTGTCCCTCCATCAGCTTCAGGCCATTCCCCTTTGTCCTGTCACTACAGGAGCTTGTGACACACTATATAGATAAAAAAATGTATTTATGCACACATCTATACACATAAATAACTATAGCACAAAAGTATCTTTCTCACAATACAGAAATTCCCAAGTGACTGGAAGCCAGCTCGTAAAATAGGGAAGTTCTTCATTTGTAATACCTTGGAATTTCACTTGATGCAAATATTCCTCCTCTTCACCGTGGGAATTGCTCAGAAACGCGGCTGTGCACTGGACACCCCAGCCCTGAATCCCGTCCTCTCCTCGGGAAGTGCTTGAGACATTTTATTGATCAGACCTTCTCAATCCCAGAGCTCTGCGACCCAGCAGAGCCACAAACCCTCCCGAGGAGCACTTCCCCAGGGAAAGGCATCCAGACAGGATTACAGGGCGCGGAGCTGCAAGGCCTGAGCCCTTCCAATGGCTCCTCCGCGCACGGCACCGCTGGGGAGCCTGTGCCGTGTTCCCGGGAAATGAGCTCCGGCACCGCAGCAGAGCAGCAGCTCCCAGGGGAGAGGGAGAATCGCTCAGAACATTCCAGAGAGGGGCCCGAGAGCTCTGGAGATCAAGAGCCGGGTCAAGCTGGATTTACAGCTCCACGTGCAAGCCCTGCACCGCTCAGTGCAAACAGAGCTGGCCTCGGGAATTCCAAATGAAATGTGCCTCATGTGAACAACACCCATGCATTTTTAATGACTGCTGCAAGAGTTACATCCCCTTTTTCAAAGGGATTTGTGCACTGGTGGGACAAAGTTCCACATGGTTCCACAGACGTTTGGGCACTTCTGAAGCTCTGCTGTTGTATCACCACTGATCTCAGCCTTCCACTGTGACATAAAACCTGCTCTTGGACATCAATAGCCCTGAGAAATAACAGCAGATTGGAGAATGTGCATATAATATCTAATATTAAACAAAGCTCAACAGTTCCCTTTCTCTTCCTCCGCTGCTTTATAGATCCAATAACCATTATCCGCACTCCAGATGTCAGGAGAAGAGGAACTGATGTTTGCAAGGCATTTGCAAATGAAAGGCATTATATAAATATAAGGCAAGCTACTATTCCTATAGTTCCTTTAAGCTGATAATACCATTACCCTCCCAGGGATGCTGGGCAGCCTCTCATAATGAAGAATTATTCAGCACAGTGAATAATGGAATTCTGCAGAAGCAACAGTTTCCTCTTCTCCTTGGACTAACTGCACTTCAGCTGGGTTTCTCTGTTCATCTCCAAGACCTGGGCTGCTTCCAGTGTGACATTGTGTGCTGGGAAAACAAGCACTCACAAATACTCAAAATGCAAATGAAAAACCTTTCCTGCTTTAGATGACACTTTGAAATGTGGCATCAGGAAAAAAAGGAAAAAAAAGAGGTTTATGGCTTTAAACTGAGAGTAAGTTTAGATTGGATTCTAAAAAGAAATCCTTCCCTGTGAGGGTGGGAAGGCCCTGGCACAGGTTGCCCAGAGAAGCTGTGGCTGCCCCTGGAACCCTGGAAGTGCCCAAGGCCAGGATGGACGGGGCTTGGAGCAACCTGGGATAGTGGGAGGTGTCCCTGTCGATGGCAGGGGTGGGACTGGATGATCCTTAAGGTGCCTTCCAATCCAAAGCAGTGTGGGATTCTGGGGTTATCTGTGCTGAACTGCACCTACACGTCAGTGCAGGGGTGACACACACAGCCCGTATCAGCTACAGGCACGGGGAGATGTTGGCTACAGATTTTAAGACATAAATTAATAAGAGGAAATAAATAAGAATCCAAGAGAAATCAAAAGCACTGAATTGCAACAAAATTGCAAAAAAAGTCTGAAATAAATATCCATGAAGCCAAGCAACCAAACTCAGCCAAGTCATCCAACCGATTTTGGGAACCACCAGCTGCTTACAAAGCACGAGCCCCTGAGGGCCCATCAGTAACAGGCAAATTTAATGAGCTTGCTTTGGGGCTTCCTGCCATCATCTTCCAGGGGTGGGAACTGCGAACTTCTGCTTCCAGACTACTGCTGTCCAAATGGCTTCTCCCCAGAAACCCTCTGAGCTAAGAGTACTTAACAGAAGTCGATGGAAACTCCAGCGGTGCAGATGCTGGCACTTGACCTGCTGGCCAGCACGGCTAAGGAGAGCCAAGCTGCTGGACACGCTCGGGATCACCAGCTTGAGCCCGGCACCGTTGGCTGCTGCAGGCTCAGCCACCCCTGTGATTTCCTGTCATTTGTTCTGAAAGGATGCTGCTTTGGGTCGGGTGCTGGACAAGGTGTTACACATCCCTTCGAGACCACCACAGGTCTCACCTTTGCCGAGGAACAGCATCAGATGAACACACGGATCAGGACCCGTGTCCACACACACAGTCCTGGCTCTGCTCAGCGGGAAAATGCTGGGGCAGAAACTTGTGCTGATGCTCTCGGAGTTACAGCAGATAAAACTCTGAATTCAGGCTCCTGCTGATTGACAGAAGAGCCTCAAAAGCAGCACTGGGATGTGTTTTTTCCCTGGGGGATGTCAGTAGGGAGGTGCTGGGTGTCATGTAAGCAGACTGGAGCGTTCCACCCTCCATTTCCATCCTTTAACCAGAGGCACTCAGGTGCAGCTCACCCGGAGCAGGCAGGACCTGCCCTGGCTGCCCAAAGGGTGCCAAGCTTCCATCTCCAAGCTCCAGCAGCACCAGCCCCCTGCTGCGCTGAGGCCGCTCAGCCCTGGGCTCAGCACACACGCTCTGATGCTGAGCAGCATTCCCACAAAGCCCAGACCCAGCACAGAGGGGAAGGAGAGCGGAGCCGCCGTCGGCCCACGACGAATTCCCAGCCACGGCAGGTCAGGCTCTGCCTCCCACTGCCACTGCCACTGCCGCCCTCCCTTTGCTCCTACACAATCCTGCCGGGCTTTTCTCGGCTGCAGGGAAGCGAGTTTTATGTTTAGGATGTCTCTGCAGAGATTTACGGTTGCTCTCCCCCCCCAGGACTCAGCCCCGCTCCACTCGCGGGCCCCGCTCCAGGGTGGGGACGAGGCCAGGATTTTACAGCACGGGGCTGATGCCTCCAGGAGACACAAATTAGAGATTTATGAGCCCACTCGGGCCATATTTTTGCCAGGCCATCCCTGTGCCCAGCCTGCCAGGGGACCAGGACACGATTTAGCACCGCTGGCTCCGGCCATCAGCGGAGCACGAGGGCTGAGAGTGGTTCCTCTCGGAGCATCCTCGCTGCGAGGAGAGGCTCAGGGTCATTTGTTTTCCCATTTTCCTTCTGCTTACACAACCTGCACTTAAGTACTGCGCATTTAACTTTGCCCTAAACAAATACTGCAAGGGACAAAAACTTCCCTTCAGTGCCCTGAGAGGAAAAAAGGGAAAAGGGAAGCCAAGCTTGCCTGAAAAGATATAAGTGACAGACACGCTGGAGAAATTTTCTAACATGAAATTTTGGACTTTTTAATATTGCCAAGATCAGAGGCAGAAGGTTACACTGAATTAAAAACACCAATAAATTATTTTTCTACCTTAAGGTCATTGAAGCTTGTGCATTTAGATATATTATACAAAGATTTCTGTAAGTAAATGCTCTATTGCCTTTAGCTCTAACTTCTTTTTCCTTTGCCTTTTTAGTGCACAAAATAATTTTCAAATCGTTAGCTACAATAAACTCTTCTGGATGTTTACCACATCCTTAGAGGTCTGCATCCTTATCTTCCTCCACAATTTTCTCTTATTCAATCTGAAATCTAGATCATAAAAATAATAACCAGAAATGGCATTAAAATCCCATTGCCTTCTCTGCAAAATCCGTGACATTTAACTGAGTTCTCTGTGACCACCTGCTGTTGCACATTTTCCCCTCAGAGAAATGACTCAAAGTTACTTCAAGAGGATTTTTGGTTTCATAAGAGAAGAACTGCAGAATAAAAGAGCTCTAGAAGGAATTGCACCCCTAAGATGAGCCCAGTCCCCGCAGCAGCTCAGCTCTGAGTTGTCAGCATTGTACCTGCCCTGCTCAAACGACACCTCTGCCTTCCTCCTCCCACAAACACGGGATGGGAATTGTTCCCAAGTGGACCATATGGATGTGGTGCCAAGGCAGCTTTCAGCATGGCAAACCTCAGAGAAAACACCCCAGAGATTCACAGTTCCCTTGTATAAAATATATTTTTAAGCCCTGTGAAATTACTTTGAGGGAGTAGAAGTTAAACCGGGTTTTCAGGCATCACAGGCAGCACATTCCTGATCCATTCACCTCATGGAGTAAAACACAATACCAGGCCTGTCAGGCAGAAAAACACCAAGCAATTATTTTACAAGTCACAAAGCCAATTTGAGGCCAGGGCAGTGAGCACCCAGGCCGCGTCTGGTCACCTGCAGCCCCCTGTGCAGAGTCCAGTGGAGAGCATCCCCAGCCCTGGGGCACCCCAGTGAGCACAGAGCTGTTCCTCTCAGCGTTTTGCTCTCGTTTTGCTCAGCTGAGGTTGGAGAGCCACAGGACAGAGGAGCTGCCTGCCTGGAAGGGCTTTCTGACGCAGCTCTTTGGTGGGGCTCGGCATCTGCAGTCGGCAAACACAAATCACAGCACTCCAAACCAGGCACAGCAATGCTGCTGCATCCTTTGCACAGCTCGAGCCTCCAAAGGGGCTCACACACACACAGACTGTATGGAAGGGGCTACAAGGAGATACTTCAGATATATTAAACCTGAATATGACACCCCTCCCCAGCCTCCAATTCTGATAAGAAACACCAACTATCATTTAAGGTGCTAAAAGCAGCCATCCCCCGCCCTAGTTCTGCACTGGTGTCGGTGCTGATTGACCTCAGTGCACCCACGACTGCAAACAGACGGGGATTTGGGGTGTAAAGGAATGCACTGTATTCAAACAGGGATTTGGGGTGTAAAGGAATGCACTGTATTCAAACAGGGATTTGGGGTGTAAAGGAATGCACTGTATTTTTCCAACACGAGTTTCCCATTTCATGTACATTCCATTCTCCATTACAGGATTATTCCCACAACCACAAAGAAGTAGCACCTCTGAAAGCACAGCATGCAATCGAATTAATTTTTGAACGTGGAAGAAATCAGGGACACTTCCCTGTGAATTTCAGAGCCGAGTTCAGTTCTGAGGTGTAAAATAAGGTTCACAGCATAAGGTTCCTCTAACAACTCAGATCAAACATTTACTGCAGATGCACCACAGGCCATCGAGAGACCCAGCTGCACCAGCTCCACGTGCACCTGCACTCCCTCTCCCCAACACCTTTCCATGTCACTGCTGAGGGAGAAAAATCCCTCATTTATTTTAAATATGTTTATCCTACCTTGCTGCAGGCCAGCTCCCTTCAGGATTCTCTTTCTCCTTGTGGTACCCTGGCTGAATTTTAGAGGTGATCTCTCCAAATCCCCCTCCCTGGATGCTGTCCAGGAGCTCAGCACAGCCCTCCCGTGCCAGCTGGCTGTGGCAGCGTTACAGATGTCATCTGCCACTGCAACACACTGAGCCAGCTCCTCCCGCTCTTTGCAGATGTTCTCCAAGTGCTCACCAGTGAGGAGAACCTGGAAAAATCCAGCAGCAGCACCTTGGGATGAGGGGTGGCTGCAGTTTGCAAGCTGCCATCCAAGGTGGATAATGGAGTTGGCAAAGCACGAGCTGGAAGGGAGCAAAGTTTTCACAAAAAGCAGATTGGAGGCCACTCAGCTGTCAAAAAAAAGGTTGGCATTGTCATCCAAGCTGCTCTGCAGCCAGACAGCCCCAGGGGAGCATCAGATGGGCACCTTGAAGCAAAAGTTCACAATTTCAAGTGAGACCAGCTCCGGTTTTCAAGTTTTTTACAACAGATCAGGGCTTGGTACAGAGCTGGGATAAAGACCCAGATGAAAGTTCCTCGGGTGAAGCAGCACAGGCTGGCACTGTCCCCGGCAGGGCTGGGCATCCAACGCCAGCTGCACCGCACCAAGGACATCTCCCATCGGGGCCTGTCCCTCGTACACCAGCAAAGTCTGATAATTACAGGAGAAATTGTGCATCGCCTCTGGTGCTCTGCTTTAGCCGCAGATGCCTCCGCTCCTCAAAGTGCCGTGTGCTAACTCAGACACACGGAATCCCAGAAGGGTTTGGGTTGGGACCTTAAAGCTCATCCAGTCCCACCCCTGCCATGGGCAGGGACACCTTCCACTATCCCAGGGTGCTCCAAGCTCTGTCCAACCTGGCCTTGGACACTTCCAGGGATGGGGCAGCCACAGCTTCTCTGGGCAGCCTGTGCCAGGGCCTCCCCACCCTCACAGGGAGGAATTTCTTCCCAGTATCTCATCTAAATCCACGCTCCTTCAGCTTAAAGCCATTTTTTGTTACTTCATAAGAAATTTTTATGTTCAAAACCTCCTTTCCATTCTGCCTCACTGGACTGAGTCAGAGCCTTTGTGCACCCCTGAAAGAGCCACTCCTTTGCCTTGCTCTGTCTCTCATGGAGAGCAATATTTTATCTCAATTATTCAGCACTTACAGCATCTGTACTGGTACTGCAGGTACTGTTTTCCAACACAGGAGAGGAAGAAAACCAGTGAAAAAGGGAAAAAAGGGGAAAAGAGAATTCCAGGTCTGGGTTCTTACGTGCCAAATTCCTACCCAGAATAAATCCTCACAATGGATCACATGGCAAATGCTGACAGACTCTTAATTGGAGTTCCACGGAGCGCCACGCGCAGCTACAGAGCAACCATTTGGAAATGTCTTGTTTAAAACACATCGAGGTTATTCAAAGCAGACATTGATATTCTCCTGCAGTACGAGACGCCAGCAGCGCCCCGCGGGCGGCTCCGAGCAGCAGGATCCTCTCCGGCAGCAGGTGGGATGAAACGCTGACAAATGGGACGGAAGGCGGCGCACAGGAATAAACTCCGTAATATCCCATTTGTTTCCCCCAGCCTGGCTCCTCGTGCCGTTATTTTTCGGGAGCTGGCAGCCGAGAGCAGCCCGAGCGCAGCCCATTCCCGCGGCTCCATCCCACGGGAGCCCGGGAGCCGTGCGGGCTGGCCGCGCTCTCCCCAGGAAAGCGCGAAGCGTCCGTGGGGACGCGGCGCTGCCTCGGGCGGTAAATGGTGATGAGCAAAGCTCTGCTCTTCCCTCGGAGCAGCTTTGCAAGGCGGGTTTGTTCGCAGTAACACGAGGGGCCTCTCCGGGAGGGAAAAGGTGACAGATCCCAGCGTCCAGCCGCGCCCGTGGGTGCCTCGTGTTCCCCGGCACACGAGGCACAAACAGCTCCTGCCCTGCCCAGCCCCAGCCCCACGGGGCATAAAAATCCCTCCTCTAGGCATTGATTCGGGCTGGGTCACGTGGACTCGCATCTGGTGGAGAGCCAAGATATAAAATCCTTACTAAAGCACAAAGCAGCAGCAAAGTGAAAAAAACAAAAACCACCACCAGGTTTTCAAAGTCTGTAAATTATAACAGAAGTTATTTTGTTCTACAAATGTTGTTTGGGACACAGGCAAGGAGGACTCGAACACGTAACGAGAATCCCTCGGGGAGCAGCAGCTCTTTGCAGAGCTCTGGCTCCGCACGGTTGGGGCTCGCTGGGAGCTCTGCCAGCCCCTCGGCTTGGCCGTGCCTTGGCCAGGCAGCACAGCAGCTCCGCTCATCATTTATCATTATGGTGTCTTATCTCGTGTTGCCTTCGCTATGAAATGAGACAATAAATATTTGCCTCCCTCCCACAGCTGGGGAGAGGTTTAGTAAGCTCCAGCCAGCTCGGTGTCTGCGGGAATGCCAAGTGTGGAATTGCCTTGGAGCGGAGGAGCAGCACGGCAGTGAAGGCAAAGGTCAGACACTGCTCTAAGTGACCTCCGAGGGGTTCCTTAATCCAGGAATGTTAAATTGTGGAAAAGGGGTTTGGGATCACCATCATGCAAAGTAAACAAAGATGAATTTACCACAAAATAGACACATAAATGGGTAAATTGCCCTGAGTGCCAACTGTCCTGGAATGGAAGGTAAGCTCCAGACCAGGAGATTGGAATTTTTTAATGTAGAAATCCCAGAATCACTGAGGCTGGAAAAGCCCTCCCAGCCCATGGAGTCCAAGCTGTGCCCAATCCCCACCTTGACCCCAGCCCAGAGCACTGAGTGCCACGTCCAGGCCTTCCCTGGACACCTCCAGGGATGGGGACTCCAAACCTCGCTGGGCAGCCCCTGCCAATGTCTGACAGCCCTTTCCATGAAAAAATTCCTGCTGGTGTCCAACCTGACCCTCCCCTGGCACAGCTTGAGGCCATTCCCTCTTGTCCTGGTGGCAGGAACGCTGCTCCCTGCCAACACTGAGAGGTGGAGTTACACCAGAATTCCTATAAACAGCATTCTGCTTTCTTTATTAAAATATTCCTTTCCAGTTTTCCTCTAACCAGTCCATCCCAGCCTTCCTGGTCCCTCCTATCTCCACTGCAGCCCTTCCCCAGAAATGCTGTCCACGAAGGAAAGCCTGGATTTGCTCCATCTGAGCTAACAAACAGCATTTATTGCAGATCCCAGAGGGAATGTTTCTCCTCTCAGGTTTGGGGAGGGATGGGGGGACACAATGGACATTGAGCCTCCTCACTGTTTCTGTACATACACCAAAATAAATGAAGCTGAGGAGAAAATGAAGCTTTTTTTTGTGAATTTCCAAAAGGGGGGTTATAAATAATGCTCTTTGAATTCCAAGATGAAAAGTGACTGAGCACAAGAATCAGGATTCTTCTGTCAAGCTGATTCTTTCAGGAAAGAGAGCAGAGAACATTCATCCTCTCTGTGCTGGATGCACTGAAAAACTCATCTTTAGGGAAAACATGGATCCATTTTCACCTTGCTGAAGAGAAAATACCCTCATTGTCCTCTGTAGTCCTCCTCAAAACCCCGTGGGCTGCCACTGGAAAGAAAATCCTCCAGGAACCCACAGGCTCTGCCCTCCTGTAACCACTGAACTCAAAAGTGCTTCACCATCTTTTCCTCAGCAATTAAATGGAGATTTATGACTCAAATACCCAGAAAAGCTCTTTCAAAGTGATTTAAAACCACGGTTAAGCACAAACATTCATAACATTCCCAGATCCCTTGTATTTAGAATGGCACAGTACAACCAACACAAAATCCAGAATAATGCAGTGAAATCCATTTAAAGTGCCCATGGCTGAGGTTCTCAGTTTAGGGACTGAAAGGTTAAAATGTCTTCAGCTACTGCATTACTCAAACACAGAATATTAATGCTGCCTAAGAGCAAACATCCCTTAGATTGTCTTCTCCTAGTGCAGTTTTTAAGTATCTCTACAATCATTTGATTACACCACAATATGTGCACTTAATGTCCAATATTACCTGTGGGTTTCTGAAACAAAACTGCATTTTATGTGGTTTTTACATATACAAATTGTTCTTTTTTGTGGCTGTGGTAGAAATCCTACTCACTGAGAAGCAGTTTGCCTTTGAGGGGAGCAAGGCCAGATTATTCCCCAGTGCTGGAATGTGAGAATTCAGCTCCAATGTTGCCCAGATATTTAGGGCCAACTTCAGAGAAATGTTTTCTACTTTGCAGGATAATAAAGTTCTCTGCAGTAACAACCACGGGACTAAGTGACAAATACAACTTAATCAAAGGAAAATCTATTTCAAACAGAAGACAAATTGCCTCAGGCCTTGCTAATTATCTCTCTGGGATTAATAATCAACTCTAATTTAATAATTGGCTCAATATTTCCTTTTTGAATTTTTCAGTAATTAACCTGCAGTCTCTCAAAAATAATATTCCCAGGCACTTCACAAAATCATGTTATTTAATGAAAACAAAGTTAGATAAGCTGTCACCGGAGAAAAAAATCCAAGGATAAATGATAATGCTTAGAAGCCTTTCACAACACACAATAAATTTGCAGGGGACAGGTGCCTGAGTGCTGTCATTCCACGTGTGGGACCAGCACGAGGAGGTTCTGGAATGCCTAAAGCCAGGCTTCAAAAGGAACACAGATTAACCTCTAGGAGCAGTGAGGGACGCCAGGGCAAAGTGCAGCCCCACAGCCCCAACCCCTCTGCCCGCCAAAGCAGCTTTGGGACGCCCTGAGTGGATTTGGTCCTTTGATTTCCATGGGAGTCCACTCAGTGTTTTCTCGTGGCCAGCTGAGGCAGTGCCTCATGAAAAGCTGAATATATAAAATGTTTTCGTACCAGAGGAGTGCAGGGGCTGCCAAAGGTCAGAAAATAATCAGGGGTTGATGCTGAAAAGCGCCGGCCCCTCTGCAGCGCTGTCTGGCCATTTCAAATGCATTTGTGACTGAGCTGCTGAAGGGCATCGCTGCACATTTCAGTCTCTCGTCTTTAAGGCCCTTTATAGGAAAAAACACAATATTTTATATTGGAACAAAATGGGATAAAGCATTAAAGATCCTTAGCCCAAGGCACGACCTGAGCAGAGGCAGTCGGGGCAGAGCTCCTCAGCCCGGGGGGGGGCTGATCTGCTGCTGGGGCCTGGGAGCTTCTCCAAGATTTCCTAGACCTGCCCGCTGGTTTTCCTGACACCTGTGGAGACTCCCAGCTGAAGGCCTTTTGTTCTGGAGCTCTGACATCCACTGATGGTCACTAAAAATCCCATTCTGAAAGCAAATTACAAGGGAGAACCTCACCGTGGCTGTTCTGGTGTCACACATTAACCTTAATGCTGCTGAGAAATGGGTTTTCCTTTCACAAAGTAACAATCTTCTCCAGCAGCAGGACACGAGGAGTTGTGATTTCACACCGCCCTGAAGATGCCTCATTCCCAGGAGCTCCCACGCTGCTCCGAGGAGATGGGGACTGGAGCTGAGCATCCCTCGCTGTGCCACGGGGACACAGCAGAGGGAGAGGCTGTTAAGCTGCAATAAATGTGTCTTTCTCACACTGCCATAAAGTAATTGCAAATCTGAACACCTGAGGTTGGAATAACAGGTTGGAATAACACCAAAATCTCTGCCCAAACTCACCTGCAGGACTGGATTATTCCCTCCTTCGAGTTTGTGACATCAGCCCACAATGAGGTATTTCATATCAAATTGGCTGTATCGTGTTTGTCTTGGTTTATTTCAAGGAAGTTGGGTCTCTAAAGTCAGCCTAAATTTGGAAGTTTAACAGTACTTGCAAAATTAAAATGTACTGGGCAGAGAAACTCTGCTCATCTATTTTCTAATTCCATTGTGAAATCTTATCAACTCAGAAATCAGTCACCACCAATTTTATAAACAGAGAAAACAATAAAAATAATTCAAAAATCGGTCTCCTTGCCTCTTAGGATTTATAGGTGTCTTTTAAACCTGTCTTCTTTTCATAAACCTCATTCACCAAAATACAGCACCTCTCCTTTGGGGGAAGCAGAGAAAGAGCTGTTGTACCTTCTCCCGCTGCTACAAAGTCACCTTGCTCCTTCATTTTGCCTGTTTACTGCTTTATTACTCTTCTAACTCAAAGTTTCCTACTTTATTATTATTACTTGACTTTTAAAAGAGCTAATCCAGAGCTGGGTGTGGGGGCAGGTGCACCCATTCTTTGAAGATCAGAGTGACCACATTACCAGGTCCCACAGCAAACCTCGATCCAGACAAACCTTCTGTCCTCACCACCACCAGAGACCACCACACACTTGCTCCCTGTACGAATATTTCATAGCACCACCTTTTATTTCCCCCCTTTTTCAGGCAATTTGCTTTCTTTCAGTATTTAAATTTCCTTTCCCTTCTATTTAAGGATGGAGAGCACAACTCACAACCTCGCTCAGCTGCTCCTTTTAACTTCCCAGCCCCAAAGACCACCTCTGTTCCCATTTCCCTTGCTGTGCCTCTCCGTGTGTGTCCCAGGTCACCTCCCACTCCTGTTCAGGAGAGAAAAGAGCAGAGAACCAATGCATTGCCCAGGTTAACAGGAGAGCCCTGCAGGGGCAAGGACACATGTGATCAGCTCACAAACCTGCTGGGGCATCCTGGAGGAGAATCCCTGCTTGGATTCCTCCTTGGAGTGAATAAACAAACACCAGAGCCACTCCAGTCCCTGCGTGGCACCAGCAGGAAAGGTTTGCTTTGGTCTTTCATGGGACCACCTTTCCCATGCAGCTCTGGGGGTTAAATTCCCAGTTATGTTCATCCCTACAGCGGCCCCATCACCCCACAGAAACCAGCCCAGTCCTTCCCACCACACAAGAACCAAGGAAAAGCAGGACTTCAATCTATGACAAACCCAAATAACTGCTGTGTGACTGTCCCTCAGTTATCCCTCGCTCTGCATTGAACTCTACCTCCCTACTGAGGTGTTTCTACTACACATCTCTCCAAACAGATCTGGCATTTCAGGATTCCTCACAGAAATTCTTCATTTTTTTTACCTGTTCATGTTAATTTTCCTCTTCACGTGCCTTTGCAGCCTCTGGGGGGAAAAGGAGTGCAGAAAACAGGATGGAAATGTTTTTTAAGACCTCTGGCAATCAATAACAGCAACGCTCCAGGAGCCAGCGCGTTCCCTCCTGCACCGCCTGCCCTCAAAATATTGATAGTGTTGTGGAGAGCTTTTTCCTTCCTCCTGCCTTTTGGAAATGCACGTGATATGAATGTTCCCATTAGCAAGAAATATGTCACATCAGGATTAATGGCACTCAGCCAATAACAATGGACTCTCTGGCTGTCGAGTTAACTCAATTCCAGGGGAGCAGAGCAATTCTGCCATGCAAACCTTATTGAGGGACAGAGATGAATGCAGGTCATTCTCACTGCTGCAGAACCTTCCAAAGTGTGCCCCAGATACCAGTGATTCCCTGGAGCCTTCCACAATGCCCATTTATCCCAGGGCTGGGCACCATCCTGACCCCAGGGGCAGACCTGCAAACCTGCAGCAGCTCCAGGGCAAAGGAGGGAAATGGGAATGTTGGGATTTCACCTTCTGGCTGGTTAGAAAGGGTCAGGATCTGCTCTGTTTGATCATCTTACTTTACTCAGCTTCATGTCTTAAAAGGTGTCTTCAAAATCGTATTTGACTTCTTTTAATTGAAATATTCAACAGCAAGTAAAACACTTAAGACAACTCAGATAAAAAAAAATTTTGCTTGCCTTTCTTTTTTAAAAAAAACCCATCAAAAGATAAAAATGTGTTAACAGCTTTCCTAAACTGCAGCAGGACCAGGCTGGAGGTATCTGCTACAACCTCCAAGAATGACATTAAATCTTTATTCTAAAAGAGGTTACAGACAGATCAATGCCCAGGGGTGATTAAGTGACTAAATCATTTCATATGAGCAGCAGATGTTTCACCGACTGGCACTGGACAAAGGGAATCTGAAATGAGGCTGCAAAGTGAAGTGGCCATGATGACACTGGCACAAATGTGAAATACGCTGGGTACAACAGGAAGGTGACGTCGTTACAGGCAAATCAGCAATGCCAACAGCTCCTGGGCTGTGAAGATCCAACCTTGATGATCACAAAAACACAACTATCCATGCTCCAGACACTTGAAATGTTCCCTGAAGTTCCCGGCGGTATTTTGAGGAGTGCCCAAGCACTCATCCTGTTGATAGGAATAAATAAACACTTCTGGAAATTACACTGAGTGCCTTTACAAACAAGTCTGCTGGAGCTGGTTTGATGAATGCAATAACTTTTAGTTCAATCTAAATCTCCTCCCAGACTAAACTGCTGCTCACCAGGACTCTCCTGGTTTAAATATTACAGTTTAAATGCAGCCCAGAATTCATACCTGGAAAAAACCCCTCTGTGCTCAGGAAACGGGTTTTGTCTTCTACCTCCAGCTCTTTTGGAATCCCAGCCTAATTGTGGTCAGAGTTGCCTCCAGATCTCCCACTGCACTGGGAATTCTGGATGATTTCTTTTCAATTCCCATCAGCAATGTTATGTGTGTGACTGAGGCATTTCAGAAGAGATCTTTTCTCGGTCTCACTCATCCTGACCAACGCTGGTTCCCATTATCCCCCCAGGCAGAACTCCCAGGACAAACACACCCACAGAAACCCCCCAAGGGAGGCAGCCTGGCACAGCAAACGTGTTTAATAATCACGCTTGGCTGCAGATGGTTGGAGCTTGGGCTGGTTTGGAGCAGCACCCCCGGAATCTCCTTTTGGAGGGGACAGAGCACTGAGCCCAGACTGGGCAGCAAACCCCACACGTTCCCACAGGAGAGCTCCTGACCCACCCCACGGAATAAACACCCTCCATCCACCTGCCAGGGGAACGTCACCGCAGTAATGAGTCACAGAATGAATTCATAAAACGAAATCTGAGAGCAGTGGCTTCAAAGCAAAGGCCCAGGGCAGCTTCTCGGTGTTCGCCGGGTCTGCTCACCCCAGAAAGCCCCCAAAGGCTCTCGGGGTGTGTCAGATCCGCCTGCCGGGAGCTGATCCCGGGGAGCAGAGCCCTGATCTGGAGATCAGAACTTGCCCTGGGGCTTTCCTTTCCCTTTGACATGCTCCACAGCAGAGCCAACCCCACCATGGTTTCAGGGGAACGTGCTCCACCCAGCCCTGCAACTGAGACTGAAAACGGGGGGAGAACAATCAGTGCATCGTTGTGAAGAAAACTCGGAATTAGATGGAAAATTGCTGTGGACTCCTTGCACTTTTAAAAACCTCTTTGACTGCCACCACTAGAGAGTGATCTTCCAATAGCTCCCTCCCCTTAGAACATGCAGGGTTTCTGTTTTGCTGTATTTCTGCAAAAAGAAAATTACTCCTGATTATACTCTCTGCAGGAATCTATTTCTCCTTTTTCCCCCCTCTACTCTGTTGGGTTTTTTTAAATTTCAAATGCACTCTTTTCAAAGACTGACAGTAAAATCAGGACCTGATTGGAACAGTTCTGAATAACAAAATCATCTCGGGAGCCAAGAGATAACGTGAGAGGGATAAATGTAAACTAAGGAGCTCCTGGTTTTACACCTGCACTACAGCACAGGAAGGCTAAGAAAAATCAACTCATAATTTCATTTTTGTTGAATCAGTGAAATATTTATTTTTGTACCGAGTGTTTGGGGGGTTTTGAGCCACATTTGTTTTGTGACCCATAAAAAACAACTGGTTTCTCCCTGAGAATAAGATTAAAATGACCAGAAATTTAATTATTTTTTATTATTTAACCATGGGTATTTCTTGAGCAATTGTTCACTATTTAGGACCTGTTTGATTGCTCTTTAACCCCACACTTTAAATATAAATTAACTCCACACAGAGATGTCATTGGGGCTGTTAGAAGAGAGTGAAGGAATCAGGGTGACGCTTTGGAAGGTGTCATTTAGAGAATCATGGAATTATTAAGACTGGAAAAGACCTTTAAGGTCATTGAGTCCAACCACATCCACCTCCAGAACAAGGGAGCAAGTACTGAAACAATACCAAAGTTGTAACATGTAAGAACTGCTTTCTGCTGTTGCTCCCTGAATATTTCATGTTAATATTACAATCAGCAAGGTGCAGAGCAGCTCTTCTGGAACCAGCTCTTCGTAAATGCCAACGAGATCAGGATGATGAAAAGCACCACAATGCTCATTAAGACTCAAATACCAGCACCAACCCATTTCTTTCCCAACACAATTGCACTGAATTATTAAAATATATATTCCATATGTTGTACATTAAAGTTTTACCTGTGGAGGCTTTGCTGGCATAAAAAGGCAGACTTTTAATTTTCGTTAACAACACAAATGAGGTGAAGACACCATCAGAGAATGTGAGAATCCAAAACATTTTTTCATTGTCACATTAAAACTTGGAATGAAGTGGCAAAGCAGCTCTACTTACTCTCAGCACAGTTCCCAAAACCCTCCGTGGAGAGCAGGCAGGAACTTTCCAAAAGAGTTTTCAGGGCCACGCTGCCCCTTTTAAAAATGATCTCCACGTACTTTCATTGGGAATATTTGCAGTTTTTCACACTTGTTTTGCACATGGCCTTGCGAACATCCTCTAATTTCAAAGAAAAACAAAGCCAGTTAAATTTACACAATGAAACCATTATTTTAAATGCAACTTCTTTAAGCTTTGGGATCCCTCAGCTCCGAAAGGGAAGCAGAAGGGTGTCAGACAGCTCTGAGTTACACAAATTCCTGAAGGAATCCATTACTGCAGTTAAATATTGGTATAAGGGACTGATGCATTTCCCTGGGTTGAACACATCTTCTATTTCAGTCAAATCCCGAGTCCATGCTGTTACCACGGTGACTGTTCCAAACCTTTCCCATTTCCTGCAGTTCCAGGGGTTTATTAGACACCTGTGTCTGGGCACAGCTCCTGGCTGACGGGAGCACACTGGGATTCATTCCCAGGCCCAGCTCTAACACCAACAGCTTCACATTCCCCATTTCCCAAGGACCACACTTCCTTTTTGAACATCTAATGAAACAAAGATTATTACTGGTACTATTGGGATTCACTGGGAAAGGTCTAAAAAGGGGGAAAACACCAAACCAACCAACGGTGGTGATCCCTGGGAATTGGTTCAAGTTCCTGCAACAGTCACTTCATTGTGGCTGCATTTTAGGAAGCAGCCAAGCCCAAAGTGATCCAAGGGATTGGCTCATGGTGGCTCCAGCCTGCTTGGCCAGCTCGTCAGGGATGGTGCTGGAATGAATCACGAGTTTGTCTCTTCTCCTCTCCGTGAAATGCTGGGATAAAAGATGCCATTGCTCTTGCTGAGCTCGGGGAGTTCTCATGCTTTTGTGGGTTGGTGCTCTTCCTTTCCTCCTAAGCACTGCTTTTACCCCAGAGCTGTTCACACCGAGCAGGAGAGGTTAAAGAAGGAGACAGGTTCCCCATCCCTGGCAGATTTGGGGCCTTTGAGCACGGACTCACAGCGGTGGTGGGGAAGGGAAGAGCAACTGGCATCACTTCCCTGGACTTGTGCCAAGCACTGGATGCTGTCCCACGTGACATCCTCATCTCCAGACTGGAGAAACACGGATTTGGTGGATGGACATCTCAGGGATAAGGAATTGTCTGGATGGCCACACTCCAGGAGCTCGATGGCCACGTGGAGGGAGAGCAGTGACCAGCGACGTCCCTCGGGATTGGGACTGGCACTGTTTGACACCTCCCTCGGTGACACAGACAGTGGGATCGGGGCACCCTCTCCAGGTGTCCCAGGACACCACGTGGGTGGTGCTGGAGGGAAGGGATGCATCCAGAGGGAGCTGGACAGCTGGGATGCACCGACTGCTCCAGTGCTTTTAGAAATAACTCAATGGAGACAATAGAAATGTCCTTGCTGTGCTGTCACACTTCCTGACAATTCCACCCATTTCCACAGGGATTACGCTTCCTTCTGCTTTATTCCTCTTGCTCTTTTGTGGAATTGTAAGGTAGAAAAAGTAAAGGCCATTCATAATTCAGAGCTGCAGAAACAACAACATCCTGAGGGCTGCAGTCTAGACAGACAACAAACCAAGGCTGGGCACTGCAGCTTTTCCCAGGGCTCTGTTTAAGGACTCAAACATCCCACTCTGCCACCAAAATCCTTTTGACCTTAGTTTTGTACATCTTTAGCTCGGTTTCCGGAGACTTTTCTGTAACTGTTCCTGTCTCGGGAGAGAGACAAGTCTCACAGTGGTGCTGGGATGGGCCTGGGAAAACTTGAAATGGAAAACTTCAAGGAGAAAAACGTGGCCAATTTAAGGGGCACCAGGGCTGAACCTCCCCAGAGGCCTTGGGTACTTCAGACCCACCACTATCAGACCTGACCAGACAGGAAAATCAGCCAATTATACCTCTGGCTCACAAGTTTTACCAGGCACAGCTAAAAATCCCTTTAACCCCCACTGTGGGCACTCAGAACTTGGTAGGGTTTGCTTTTTTAATTGCCTTTGGAGACTTCTCGAAACACCTGAGCCAAAATGAGCTTTTTCCTCCAAGAAAGATCCCAGAGAACGGGAGATTTCTATAACTGTATCAGCTGCAACTTATGTTTTAAGGCAAAAATGTTTTCTGAACAAGAAAAAAAAAGAGTTTAGTGCAGTACATAAATGGCTGAAATACAGCAGCTATTACAGGAATGGAAAGAGGACTACAATGCCTCCATAAATTGATAGATCCATTTCTCTGTGAGATACACAAGCTGGGAAAATAAACCATGTATTACAGTAATGGGGGAGCAGAGGAGCACCTGGATAGGCCCCTCTGTACGTAACAAATGTATCTGAACTTGTCTCTCCCATTTCCCAACACGCAATTACTGATTTACTGGTGAGTTTCCAAAGGCATCCTCACAAACATGAGCTGCTGGGGAAGGTTTTACTGTTAATTCAGCAGCATTTTTATTTGTGCCCGACAGAAAGCATCGCTTGGAAGAGCTCAGCCCCTCCCTCAGACAGCAGGGCTGGCAGCAAACACGGGGGAAAGGAGCAGCTTCTGCTCCTCTCACCCAGGTAATCACCATTGTCACGCCAAGCCACCAAACGGGAACATTCACCCCTGGTGTGCTGTGCCACACGTAAAAGGAATGTATTTCACACACTGTTCCTTGGGCTCTTTTCCCCTCACAGCATTTCATTTTTTTTAAGTGGCATTGTCTACAGCAGATAAAAATGGGCCAATTAACACACTAGCCAGGACTTGCTCCGTGGGAGCCACAGAGCTGCACTGACACACCTCGAACACATCCCCTGCTCATCCCTGACTTCCTGACTGCAAATTCACCCGTGGGCCACTGCACCGGGGCACTGGCAGCATCCCTCACCCAGGGCCCGGCAGGCAGAGCTCACCAGCCAGGCTGACAGGCAACACGAAGAACTCTCCGCTACTTGGGTTTATCAGAGCACTGCTTAGAAACTGGAGCCGGGAGCAGGGACCTACTAAAGCTTCCAGCTGGAAGCCCAAAGCAGCTGAATTTGTGGGTAATTAGTTACACATCATTAACAGCACAGGGTGTGAGCGTGAGGGGAGGGATGGCACGGCTGGACCCACACCCCGAGTGGGCAGAACCCTTTGGGCAGGGCTGGAAGGGACCGGGAGCTGTGCAAGGGGCTGGGCTCGAAGGCACAACTATTCCAGCCTTTTACCTAATGCTGGATGGGGCAGCTCGACTCCAGCAGCCCCAGAGCCGGGATCAGGGCTTTGGCACCGCTCCGGAGGTCTCTCAGTGGGGAGTGACCCACAGCAGCCCTGCAGCAGCAGCTCCTGCACTCCCAAGTCCCACTGCAGCGCTCCCAGCAGCGTCCAGGGCAGGGAAGGAGCACGCAGGGAGGACCAGCACTGGGTGTGTGAGCACAGCAAGGTCTGCTCCAACCACATCAACATCCGACCTACCCTGGCCTGGGCTGACAGCAGGGCCACTCAAAGTTCTGCCTCTAAATTCTGCCCATCCTGCAGGATCCGGTGGGGTTTCGTTGTCCTCGTGTCCCTCAGGGTTTGGCAGGAACAAGGTTTGCTCTTGTTTCATCCAAGCTGATTTACCCTGCAAAAGTGTGGGGAGAATTGCAAATAAACAAGGCACGAGGCATTCCAATTTGCAGAAATACACAGAAAGGTGAATTCCTGGGGTTTTTCTCTTTTGCTCTGTTAAAAATGAATGTGAAAATTATAAACTGTTCTATTTGAATACATTTTTTTTTTTTTAAATTGTAAATGCTGTTTTCTCTCTAGCCCCAAGAGCCTGCTGTTCTACACACAGGATATTGTTATGGCTAAAAACTACTTCTGTCAAAATGCTCTGCATTTCTTGGCAGGGAGGAGCAGAGTTCCACGGAACAGAAAGGCAGCAGCAGAGAGGATTTGGCTGGTTCTGGCAGATCTACCAGCAACTCTGGACAGACCTGCTCACATCAGCTGCTAAAGCGTGTCCCCAGGGCCCAGCCAGTGCTCAGGGCCAGCACATCCCCCAGCACAGCTTTCACCCCAGGTTTGCTCTCCCTCACCCCACCCCAGCGCCTCCAGCTGACCTGGCTGGAGGGAAACAAGGAAAGCTGAAATTCTTCAGGGCCCCAGACACAAATCAGAGGTAAATAACCACACACAGTCCTTTTTTTTTTTTTTTTCCCCCCTTTTTTCAGTCAGCTTTGCTGCTGTTCAGGATGTTCCAATGAGTCAGAAGTGGCTGAAAGCACAGGAAAGTACAGCTGGAGCCTGCCACAGAGAGCAGAGTGCCCCATCTCTCCGTGTCAGGAGCCAGCGGGGGGCTGGGAGCCCTCCCTGCCCCGGGCTGCTGCAGCCCCTGCACACCCAGAGGTACCAGCAGAGAAGGGATCACCGGGAGAAGGCTCTGGCCTCATCTGCCCCTGCTCCCCAGGACAGATGGAACAGTTCATCAATCTATGGAGCGGAGCAGAGGGGCAGAGCCAGGCAGAACCACCTCCCTCCATCTATATATATATATAAAAAAACAAGAGATTTACAGACATTTATTTTTGTATAGATCATGAAGCCATTTAGATATTTATATTTATCCCATGAAGATGCCATAGGACACACATTTAAGCTCAGGTCTGAGTTGTTCCATCAAAATCCACATCCTGTTGCTGCAGGGCCATGGGAGAGACCAAAGCCAGCTCCAGCCCCAGCATCCCACAACCCCCTGCACTTCATCCTCTCGACCAGATGCTCCTAAATGGGCAGGAAAAGAGGGAAGGGGGGAAAAAAAGTGACCTGAGGGGGCACTTCAGACAGTGACAAGGAGGCCCAAGTTCCACAATCATTTGTTTCCAAGACAAAAACTGAAGTAGGGGAGGAAGAAAGCAGCAAATGGGCTCCTTAAAATATAAACTTCTTAAAGTAAAATATAATCCTGTCAGCTGTCGTCTCACTGTGAGCTCAACTGCTCTGCTAAAGCTGCAAGGTGTATTAAGAGTTGAAGAATCCATAAACTGGACCATAACTCTCTTTAATTTATGGCTGCCTGACAGTTTCCTTCTCCCGAGCCATTCACTTGATGTATACCTGACGTCACCCCCAGCGCACATGGAAATAGAAATACAACGGGATGGCATAAACGAGTTTGCTTGGGAGACCTTCCAAAGTCGGCCTGGAAAACAAACCCGAGGCAGAGGAACTTTCTCACTCCTCACCAGCACCCACACGAGGCCCTTCCCACGCGCAGAGGCAGGGCCAAAATGCAAATTCCAAACCTTTCCTCCTTTAACCCTCTCCGACAGCATCATATATTCTAAATATACCTTTGTGCCAGCCAGGGAAGAGCCAAGAGATTTTCACCAAGATTCGCCTTGGAAGCTGATAAAAACAACTGGAAAGGTGCTGGGAAAATGGAGATTTCTCCCTGTCAAGGTCCTGTTGCCTCAGTCGAGCAAAGCACCGAAGCACACACAGAATTTCCAGCACACAAATAATTTCACTGTAAACAGTATTAAAAAGCAGTTTATAAGATTAAGGGTAAAATACCCACAACCTTTCCTTATGAAGCCTTAAAAGAACCAGGGAGTTTATTAAAGCAGTTTCCTGATACAACATCTCCCTGAAGAGCTGACCTTGACCCTTTCCATTCTGAAAAGCAAATGTGTTTATCGAAAGATTTAACAATTAGTCTGAGCAAGGAGGAAAACTTCAACTACAAAGAACAAGTCCTTGTGGTAATGAGCTCTTACCCAACACTTTTGCAATGTTCTTGCTTGTAATTACCCTGTCCAAGGCTCCACGGCTCCACACTCCAGCCCAGGCGTGGAGCTTGGATTTATTTCAGCAGCATTCCTGCTCTGCACCACCCCCTGGGAAGGATCCATATATAAACCAGTCCATGTCCAGCCAGGAGCAATGACAAAGGCAATTCCTAACGCTGCCACTGCAAAATCCTTGTCACCAAGAGCACAGTAGCCCATTATTAGCTTGTCAGGAATCTTTGATTTAAGGGCCATAAAAGCTGTATTTTATCCTGGATTTTGCTATACCAAGGAGTTTCTGGCCTGTAGGATTAAATTGCTTAAGAACTGAGAACTCTCCAGTCCTACCTGCTGCTCTTGGCACGTGGCTGCAGGGGCTGCGCAGTCACAGGGAGAGAAACGAGGTGTTCCTGAATGGAATAACTCAGGAGCAGCTTTTTGTCACTCCTGGGGAGCCAGTGGCACAGCACAGGCACAGCAGGAACACACATCCACACATGACAAAGACAGCGCTGGCTGCTTCACACCAGGGACAAGCTTTGCCCCGGGTCTGGTTCAAGATTTGTGGATATTCAGGAAAAAAATCCACCTCACCTAAAGTCAGGGTGATATTTTACTTCTTCCTGTAGAAAATTACTGATGGAGGGAGAATTGGAAAAGGCTTAGAATCCCTGAATGTCCTGAGCTGGAAAGGGCCCACCAGGATCATCCAGCCCAGCTCCTGGCCCTGCACAGATACCCCAACAATCCCAATAGTCCAAACGCTCCTGGAGCTCTGGCAGCCTTGGGGCCTTGCCCATTCCCTGGGGAGCCTGTTCAGTGCCCACCACCCTCTAATTTTACCTCAGGGAATCTGTTGCAGAAGATAATCCATGAAAACCCAGGGACAGAGGCCCAACCAGAAGCTGAGCTGCTTCATTTCCAAGCACCTCTCACTCAGTCCCTCCTCCTTCCCTCACCTTCCATGACTCTGGCACAGGACAATGAATTCCAAGAAGCCAGTTAAGGCAGACAACAGATTTCCTATAAATTGTGAAAACGAGATTAAAAGCGCCTGTCCATTGTCATGGGCAATTTTTCCCAATGTGCTTTTTGTAGCAGATTGTGCAATGCTGTTTGCTCATGGCGTGCAGGCATCTGCGTCCTGTTAACATTTCAAAATCCAATACCAGAACTCTCATTTTCCATGTGGCAAGAGAATGACCGCCCAGCTTCTCTTCCAGGAGAGCAGAAATGTCTGGCAGGGAAAGAATCTCACCAATTTGGACGGTGCTGCTTCCACCAGGAAAGAAAAGGGTTATTTCCCTTCTGTCAAAACAACATGTCCTGGAATGAGCTTCAATTTTCTCACAAAATGGACCAGAAGGGAATGAAAAAAAAACCATATCAGAGAGACTGCTGAAAAGAGAAAACGTTCTGCACTGAAGAATGCTAATATACGGCAGAAATATCGGGAACTGCTCCAGGGAATGGCAGTTAGGGGAAAGGATGAAGGGGGATGAAGGGGAGAGGAGCTGCCTGGTGCATGTACAAACTTGGAGAACCTTGAATCATAGGAAGAAACCTTAAAGCCCATCCAGCCCCACCCCTGCCATGGGCAGGGACACCTTCCACTATCCCAGGTTGCTCCAAGCCCCGTCCAGCCTCACCTTGGACACTTCCAGGGATGGGGCAGCCACAGCTGCTCTGGGCAGCCTGTGCCAGGGCCTCCCATAACATGGAACATTTTGAACAGATCTGCAGCTCCTCTGAGCCTGAGTTTCCTTGTAGGAAACCACCAGGATAGGTATTGGAACCAAGATTTGTTAATGAGAAGAAGAATTCCTCTCTCCTGTTTGCTGGCCCAGCTGGATACCTGTGGATGAGAGCCTGGGGTGTCCCTCAGAGGGACCCTCGGTGGCCCCCAACAAATCCCGGCTTTGCTGGCAAGGCCCGAGTGCTCCACGCTGAGTCTTCACATCAGCAATGCCAAGAGCAGAGGTGCCACACTCCTGTGACAGCTCAAACCACCCCGGAGAAGTCCAAGGGGTTTATGGGGAGCACTCCAGCCTTGCAGCAGGAGCCGTGACCGCGAGGAGCTCACAGAACAGTCAGAAAAGGCGTCAAAGAGCCTCCTGGGCAGGAACATGTTTTGTTTGTGTTGTGAGTTTGTTCTTTTTTAAAAATTCATGAGGGCTTGAACATCGCAAAGATACAGCGAGTGTTGAGTTATTAAAAAAATAACACAGAACATAAAAAAGTACTTGGGTTTTTTCCCCTCCATAAAAAAACCAGTGCAGTCAAATGGAAAAAAACCAGGAGAAGATGTCCTGCCTTACAGAAAGTTCCTGCAGAGCATGAACCAGCCGTGCCCTCGTTCCCCTCTCCAGGCTGGGTCCTGGCCATGCCCATGGACCTTGACCTGCCCTTTGGGTTGGATGCCCTGGGAGATGATGGAGTTCGTCCCGGGGAACAGCCAGAGACTGGAACGAGGCACTGAGACAAACAGATTTAAAATCCCATTAAGCTGTGAGTCAGCATCAGCAAATCAAACTATTTAAACAAATATTTCTGGTTGGAAAGGCAGAGTGATGGCATCCAAGGCTGAGGAGGGGGCGGATGGCCACCACTGGAGGTCTGTTTGTATGGAAACTCTGGAGTTTCACCGAGTGCTTTGAGCTACCGAGCAAATTTCCAGCAGGAGCCAGGAGAGTGGAGAATTTTCATAACTGTAAATAGGAACTCACCACGTTTGGGACACCGTTGGATTTACCAGCTGTCCATCAGCACTGTGCTGGTGCAGCCAGTGGAAGCTGTTCCTGGGAGCGGCTCCCAAATCCTGCCCTCTTTTCCCCCCATCCTCACTTCCCTCTTCCCTCTCCGCATTCCCAAGCTCATAAAGCACCGTGAGAAATGATTCCCACAGGTGGAGTGAAAGAGGCTCTGGTTGTCTGAGGCAGCAGCAGCTTCTGCTCATCACTTCTCAGCTGGAGCTGGTGCTTTGCACATCTTAGGGAAAGGACAGTCCAATGGTTCTTTGTGTGTTCGGTGAACATTCCCTAAAAGCAATCCACTGAAAAGGAAAAAAAATAAAAAATAAAAAATAAAATCAACAACTGTGCACTGAACAAACCCGGGAGAGCAGGGTTAGAACAACTGAACAGCGCAGCTGCAATGCACCCTGCTGGAAGGAGAGGAGAAATCCTGGATGGTGCTGCCGAACGCCGGAGCCACCAAGGAAGGTGATCCCAGCGGAGCAGCTCCCCCACATCCGAGCCACAGGCAACACCCCTGAGCCCCCCCTGGCTGCAGCAAACCTGTTCCATCCTGTCAACTCGAAGTGATGCCTTCCTGAAGTGCTCATCCAAACCCCCTGGAAGCAGGACACACCTTAACCAACGCACAGGGAGCAGCAGGAGGCGACCAAACCCTTCCTGAGCGATAAAAACCAGAAAAGAGGTGCAAATGTCCAAAAAAGCTTCATCCCCTCCACATTGCAGTGTCCTCCTCTCTCCAGGAGCCTTTGGAAAGCTTTGTGCCAACGGGACCAGGGACAGCTCCGGGAGCTCAGACGCGCCTCTCTGGAATCCAAGCTTTCAGCAGCTCTCTGGATTTTTAGGATCAACTACAACTTCCCAGCAGTGGGTCAGATGGTGCCTCCCAGGAACCAGCACTCTCCAGAAGTTCTCAGTATCCAAGTCAGCATTTTCTCCTCACGTGGGGCACGGTAACCTCTGGATGTCTTTGCAGGCTGTGCTGGCACCGCGGGAAAGCGGGACACCGTCAACATCCCTGATGGAAAAGGGGATGATGAGCACGACCAAAGCACTGGAACAGCCATTAATAAATAATAGTGATGATAATGGGGGAATAATAAGTTATTAACAGCGAGGAATAAAGAAAATTTCCATGCTCTAGGGTGCTACTCACGACGAGGAGCCACTCCAGACATCAGCTCATTAACAAATTGTCTCGGTTGCTCCCTGGAACGATTTGGAGGACGTGGTTTGGGTTTGCAAACGCCGCAGTCTGTGATGGCTATCACAAATCTGAGTGACAGCTCCAGGAGAAAGCAGCAAGTTTGAAATAAAAGAGAAAAAAAGGCATTCAGGGGCTATCACATCAATAAATTAGCTCAATGCGGGTGATTGTTGGAGGGATTCCCCACTGCACGTGGCAATGTCACAACGCCCCTTCCTTCCACAGAGGGGACAGTTTTGAAGGGACATCTGCATAAATCATAAAGAAGTTGTAACATAGCAATAAACGCAAGAAATGTCCAGAAATTCCACAAATAAGGAGCTCTATTTCTTTGATAAATTGCTTATTGATCATTATGGCTAATAATTATTTTGCCAAATTTCAGAATTTTCAATCTGCCCATTAAAAAAAATACACTTTTACCCAAAATATCTGTAATAGTCGTATTACTTTGGCACTCACTTACTATAACCAGCCACTCTTTTGGTGACTGGACGTGCTTGTTTGCTGTTTAATAAAGAGCATTTATATTTGTCACTATTTTTCTTCTAAATATTAAATCATAGACTGATTTTGTTAAATATACAGTGGGATGACAAATTATATTCAATACTTAATCAGATCAAAATAAATTCAAGCCAGCGCTGACATCTCCATGAGATATAAGTGTTCTTTGATTTTTATTTTCCAGATAGTTTGAGCTCTATTTATGTCTGTGTAGTAAATACCAGTAAAATTAGGCACTATTTATAATTTCAAATTATAGCTGTGCGTATACAGCAGCGTAATATTTGTGTTCCCAACAGCTGCTGGGAAGGGGGAAAAATTGTAAGGATGAGGTTTGCTTTGCCCTTAATTTCCATGTAAAACAGCTCCATAACCTCTGATACAATGGGATGGGACACTCTGGAGGAAGAGAAAACAAAAAAATCTAAAATCTCCACTCATCCAGACTCCCAGACAAGAACCTGCTCTTCAAACCATGGCTCAAGTTGCTTTAAAACCCAGCACTGGAGTTACTTCCAACTGGAAAAGAGCTTTAGGAAGCCTTTTCAAGCAAGTGTTTCCCAAAGTAATCCTCGATTGGCACTAGAAAAGATTGAAGGAACTAATCTGGCTCTGCCCCTCTGTAACTCCAAATGTATATCTATTAAGAGGACATAATAAATCATAAAAGTCTGGCACAACCGGAGACAACGGAATGAGTTGGAAAGCAAGGATTAAATAAAGTTTAATAAAAAAGTATTATGAAGCAGTGATAAATGGGAATCAATACTTATTGTGCAATTGTACCATATTTCTTTGACATGAAATATCCCAAAATGTCCAAGTTACTTCCAATATTATCTGTTTTTCAGCTCAGAAAGCATTTCAGGGAGAGCCAGGAACTCTTACTGAGGACACCAGTAAATGGTGGTTATTAAATAAGAGGGAAGTGACAGCTCATCCCTCATCTTGTCCAGAAATGGCTACAACAACCTTTGGAGAAATTATATTTACAGTGAGTGAGAGGAAAGCAGAGATGGATTCTCTGGGAATAAAACAGCCAGGAGAGAGGGAGCCCATCCCAAGGGGAAGGTGCATGGGGGGAATCAGGTGATGGTCACTCACAGGAGGCCTTCAGGTCAACATCCTCCCGTGGGCACTTCCAGGGCTGCTCCTCAGCTCCTCTCCCAAGGCTCTGCTTACAGGGAAAGCAGGAGGACACAAGTCTTAAACCTGGACCTAGACACAGTTCACATCCTTATTTTTCCATCATTCCAACCTGCCCTAGTGAGGAAAGTGTTAAAACCAAATACATCAAAAGTTGAACAGAAATGAGTATTTTGGGCAATACTTGTTCAGATGAAAGGTCTTTCCTAACGGAAATGATTCTGAGCACTGCCAGGAGGTCCCACATACTGGGTTCCCACTGGAAAAACAGCAGCTCTCCATTTGGATGAGATAAACAAATGGGAATCTCGCAGGGGTAAAGTCAATAAAACTGCTGGAATCACCTCCCAGTTTTGGCGTTCCATCCTGTTGGAAAAGCAATGGGAATGGCCCGGGTTTATTGCCCTGCACACCGGCGGGGCAGACAGGCAGCGTCAGGAGCGAGAGCGGAATTGAGGAACACAACCTTTTCCGGGCTCTTTGAGGGAACGGATGGCTCGTGCTGAAAGCTTCACAGAGCTCGGGCAATTTCACCTGGCTGCCCGTGCCCATGAGGGAGAGCTCGTAAGCGGCTGAACTCCGAGACAAAACCAGACCTCTTCCTCCATCCCGGGGAGATTGCTGTGCCTCGAGTGCGGGAGCCAGGGAGAGGTCCTGTTCGTAAGGAGCTATTCCCAGCGATCACCGCCACATTCCGGAGAAAAATGTCTGCAATTTCCACGTCCAGAATGCACCGAGTGATTCTGCCAGCTCACATCCCTCTTTGTTAAACATTCCATTTGTTTTTCCGTTGGCAGAGGCGCCGGGGCCGGGAGCGCTGCCCACGCCGGAGCAGCGACCGCTCGGATTCGGGCACAGGTGAGAGCCTTCCCCTTGGGAAAGGCCCAGGTGAGCCAGGGGATGCACAGCCCCAGCAGCCCCACGGTGTCTGCCCCCGCCCTGATCCCAAGCCCATCCAGCTCCACATTCCCAGCTCCAGCTCTGCTCCCAGATTCCTCCCTCCCAAGGCAATTAAAGCTCCCCAGAGCGCCTGCTGTCTCTTTAAGGGTGGGTTAGTCAGCCCCAGTGTGTATTTAGGGTAATTCTGCATTTCTCTGCTCACGGCAGATTAGATAACGTGGTCAGTGAATTCGAAAAGAATAAATGCAGAACTCATTTGCATCAGCGCTTTCAATTTGCTCGGAATGTTTTCTCATTTAATTATTAGCCCACAGTAAACTAGTTATCAATTAATTGCTAGAAAATGGAAGTGAGTGTGTGTTATTGCTCAAAGCTCTAATTGGCTCGACTGTTGCTTTCTTGTTAAATGCTAATTAAAGTTTTGAAACAGTCAACCATTACTTAACTTTAAATGGCTTAACAAGATACACGAAGGTATAAACATTTATATTACACATCATTTTTATGCCAGATCGTGGGAAACCCAAAGCAAAGATGACAAGGATTGTTTTTCACTAATATATCCCACTATTTATATGGTTCTTAATTAAATGAAAAAGGTCTTTTTCTTAATTTCCTTTGTAAACTGTTTAGTCAATATTGCAAATAACACATGGAAGTCAAGGCAGAACTGACTGCAGAGTCTTTCCTAATGCTGATAATTGTAATATTTAGTTCATACAAGGTCTCATTTTGAGGAGGAAAAAAACTCAGATTAATGGGAAGAACTTGAAGGCAGGGACTCCTCCTGCTCCCACAGCACAGCCCTGCCTTCCTCTTCCACAATCCTGATTTTCTCCAAGAAATAAAGCTCCACATCCCAGCCACACCCTTTACTCACACTCAGCTCTTCTGGGCTCTCCATTCCAGGTGAGCAGCAGGAGGGTTTTTCCCCGTAAGTGTTCAGATGTATTTTTTCTTCTTAGAACCACAGAACGGTTTGGGTTGGAAGGGACCTTAAAGACCCTCTGGTTCCAACCCTCTGCCCTGGTGATCTCATGCCTTGAAGACAAACAGTGATTTACGACCAAGTTTATCATTTCACCATCATCACCTCAGCAACTTCGTGGAGGGAAGAACTTCATTTATGGCTTCCACACACTTTCTAAACCTATGGAACAATTGAAAAACACTCCTGAAAAAATATCAGACTAGATACTGATGTTAAATTAAGTTTATGGAACTCAGCCAAAGTTAAAACTATAGGCAAGAAAAGAGCTGCAGCAGCCCCAAATGTTATTTTTAGTGTGGCATTTCAAGCCTCGGATTGAGTTCAGCGACTGGAACCAGAAATGTGAGAGATTAAAGCTCAGCCTCTCCCTGGGGCACTGCTCTCTCTCAAAAAGGTTCAGTCAGAAAAGGAAAGTCTCACATGGGCAACGTCATCGCCTCGGAGCAGTTTCTGACCAAAGGGGGAAGGTGTTGGCATAAAAAAAAAAAAGAGATGCAAATATAAGCAGTTTGGAGCAATCACCAGCACAAACATTGTGACTTTTTGTAATGCTTCTAATTTGGGAGTAATAAATAATTTCATTATAACCCCAGATCTTAATGAAAATATATCAAGTATTCATTGTTCAGTTCAAGCATATCTGTAATCTCCATATTTAATTAGACATGGGTAAGGCAGGCAAAGATGCTGATTTATTTAGATCCTGGAGATCAAATAGGGAATTGAGGACTTGACAATGAAGGATGGGGGAATAATACAAAGCTTCATCTCTACGCTCCGGTTTTTTATCAAGTGTTTTCCAACTTTAATTGAAAACCCCCAAAGGTTTGTGTGCCCTAAGCACAGCTCCCAGCACCCTCCTCACCGCTGAGGGAGCAGAGTTAGAGAGGGCCAGGTGGGAGTGAGGAGCTTTAAACCCCAGCCACAGCCACCGAGTACTTCTGAAAATGAGAGAGTCATTTAGAGCCCTAAAGAGGGGATTTCTGAGTCATTAGAAGTGTAAAAGTCCCATTGATTTTCAGTGCAACTTCATCTCCCTGGAGAAGTGAAAATCCCGTTCTGAATGTCAAATAAAGAAGCCAAAAAGGTGCAATTTTTGGCTGAGATTTCAATGCCACAATTACACCTGGATATGCCCTCCAGTACCGTCGGGGTCTTTAAACATTCCAGCTCCCGGATTAATTTAAAACTGCCCTTTGAAATAGAAACATCTGCCAGTGGGTTTATGAACCCACCTGGAAGAGGATAAGCAGGGAGCTGCCTCAGATTCCCATTCTCCAGGCGTGAGCCCGGAGACAGAGCCATGCAGAGGGGAGCGGGAGGGAGGGAGGGATGGAATACCAAGCACATCCTGCGGCTGGAGAGCTGCATCCCACGGCAGCAGCTCCTCCCACCACGGACCAGGCACAGCAGCAGGAGCTGCACGCTGGATTCATCCCAGCTCTGTGAGCTCCATGTGCTCCATGCCCCACACCCCGGCGGTTCATAAAGCAAACCCTGCCTGCTTACAGCCAACTGTTGGGATTTCTGAGTATATTCTTCCCTATTTTAAATCAGCAGGAATAGAAAAATCTCCTTTTTATCCGAAATTGTTCTGCAGGCTGACTGAGCCGTTAACAGGTCACGGATGCCCAGCTTCCCTGCCTGATAATGAGCTTTTTCCCGGTTTCATTCCAGAAGTCAGCCCTCAAGGCTGAATTTTCCAGGAATTCAGCCCCGCGAGCAGGTGATTGTGCCAGAACACCTTCTCCCAGAGCAGCCGGAGCTCTCCATCCCCGCTCACGCTCACTGGGGGGGACACCAGGGAATTCAGGTTCATTTAGAACTTCTTTCATTAACCTGATACACGGTAACAAATTAAAACTTCAATTACCTGCGAGTCGAAGACGGAGACGCTACGGAGAGTGAAAAGAGGCAGGAAAGCATTTAGTCCCCTAAAGTGATATCACTGCTTTCAGCTTTAATTGATTTCCTAATTTCACTCTGTTTCCATGGCAGCCACGCACTTGGCTCGTCCATCTACCCACCGGCCTCTCCCTCTGGATGCACCGGGACCTTTGCATCACAAGGAACAGGAACACCACGGGGGGCTACACGCAGAGGGGGTGCTGAAGAAAATTCAAATATTGGGCAAAATCACATCCTCCTTTTGAAACTGGGACCTTAAACTGGGGGTGGGGTAAAGCTCTACAGGTACAAAGCAAGGGTTTGGAGACACCTCTGGGAGATGGAAAGGCTTTGGCATCTCCAGAATATCCAGTCAGTGCATCCATGAGAGGAGGCAGGGGCAGAGCTGCTGCAGGCTGAGCTCCAGGGTGGTCAAAAAGCCTCATCTGGCACCCAAAAAGCCCCGTCTGGCCCCCAAAAAGCCCCGTCTGGCACCCAAAAAGCCCCGTCTGGCCCCGCTGCTTCCCCAGCTCCATCTTTAAGAACATCACTGTAACAAATCCTCTCCATGTTTAAGGTCCTGCAGGGAGAAAGGAAAAAATTTATGAGAAAACTGCCAGATAAAATAAGAGTAAAAAAAAAAAAAACCAAACAGGGGAAAGAAAAAGCTGCCACCCAGGGATATTAGACTGAGCTTGAGAATAGATTGTATCTGATCAAAAGCTTGTTCCACCAAGGCCTCTCCTGGAATTTTAATAAGTCAGAGGCTGCTCTGGCTGCTTTGCATCCCAACTTGCACACCCTTCCCTGGGAGGGAAGAGCTGGTGCTCTCAATACCTGCCCGTGGACAGACAAAGGCAAATCTCTGGGTGCCCGGGTTAATTAGCAAGGAAGCTCTGCCGGTGCTGTCCAACAGTAAACAACCACCACAGGAAACGAACCCACTGCAGGAATGCAGTAAAGAACCTTTGGAGGGCTCTTCTCACCTGCATTTTATATTGGGCGGTGAGGAAAAGCCTCTCTGAGCAGGGGACAGCCTCTCTCAGGGGGACACGTCCTGCTGGAGGCCACGCTGAGCTTTGGCCCCAGCCCCGTGGCCACCCTCCAGGAAAAGCCCCTTTATCTCCTCCACGCAACCACACAGAGGTGGAGGCCTGGAAAAGCTGCCAGGAGATGTTTCTGAGCAGGATGAATGTGGGACAGGACAATTCTCACCTGGCTGGGGTCCGGGTGAACAGGAATTTCTCAGAGTTCAGCTGGTTAAGAGGCAACTTAGGGATAACTCTCTTAACATAATAGTGATGTACAAACACAGTACATAAATCAGTTATTTATTAAGCTCCCCAGCTCATTATGAGCCAAGCCAAATCTCCTCCAATATCCTCCTTGGACAAGATGGCCAATGGCACTGGGAAGAGCCAGACAATGGATGTTTGTGGGCATTGCCACGTTAAAATAAAACCTTCCCAGGAAATAAGTCCTTGACAGCAAAACAATCATTTTTCTCCTCACGGCAGAACCAAACCAAGTGTCCCACACAGCTGTTTATTTATAAAATACAACACAAAAAGGCCTGATCACACCTTAAAAGCTCACAGGAGAACTGTTTGGGAAAATAATTCTTTACATCTAAGGTTTTGGGTCACTGCTCTGTCACTGAGGCTGAGCAAAATATATATGCCTGCTAAAAAGCAGGAACCCACAGTGCTTATTCCAGCAAAATATACTTTAAGCAAATGAAATTTTACTGAGATGCTGTTAGCAAAAGAATTCTTTCACCCTGCATTCCCTCTTTTAAAAAAACTCATTCCTTTGGCTTGTTTTTCTCTCTCAACCTTCAGTTGTGCTGATTCCAAAAGCAACATTCCTGGCATTGCCAGTGTGAGAGCTCCAGCACTGATGTCAACATCTAAAACAACATTTTGGAGACCCCTGGGCATCCTCTGTAACAAGCTCACAGCCCAACAGCCACTGCAGCATCATTGTCCTCATTCCCACGGGATATTTTGGTAATGGGAATTTAATTGTCAGTGGTTATTAGACACAATCCCATCCCAGCCGAGCCTGTTTGCACTCTCCAGGGCCCACCCAGACGTGTGGATTCCACTTCCCATCCCCATTTCAGCTCCCCTGCCTCCAGCCCAGCCCAATTCCTGCCTCGCCAGGGAGACACAAAGGCCTTTAATTGTTTGTAATAGATTTAATTTCCCTCTTCTGAAAGCCAGCCAGAGAGGGAGGGGTTTACTGACACTGCCAGGATCCCCCTGCATTCCTGGCACTCGGCACAGCGGGATGCAGGGGAGAGGGGACCCGGTGGCCCATCACCGGCTGCGGAGGAGAGAGGGCACCTGAAGGCAGGGCTGGCACAACTCCCCTGGAGAGGTGAAAAATGTCCCTGGACTGGGCAGGGCTGTTCACGTGATGTGACATCGATGGACTGTTAAAAACACCCTGTCAGTGGGGGAAATGGAAAAACAATAATTCCATAGTAACTTTGTTGTTTAGATTGAATGTGTGCGGTGTAGCAGCGCTACCCTTACGGCTGTGTACGTGATGTATTGATGGAATGTATATTCTGGCTGAAGTAAATAAAATAGTTATGATATTTTCAATAAAAAATGCGTTTTCCTGTTCGTTTTTGTGCACGGCAAACAGATTTAACCGTAGGTGCTTGGATGTAATTCATGAGCTCCATCATGCGCTGCTCTCACAGAATAACCTCCCCACCAGCCCAGCTGCCTCCCTGCAACACTCCTAAAGGAACTTGGAAATGCAGTTTTCCCGTTGAATGTAAATCAGTCAGTTCTGACTTGGCCAGCGAGGCACTAAATGGAATATTCAAAACTTCCCCTGTGCCACCAGGGGCTGTGAGGGCACAAATTCCTCAGCTCTGCTGGCCCTGGGATGCTCTGCCACATCCACGTGGGATTTAAACCCCACCAGGGGAATCCTACAGGAGAACCTACGTGGATCAGTCTGTTCAACACGAGCCACCTCATCTTTTCCTCTCCTGATTCCCCAACACGGAGAACAGGAACAAGTCCCCAGATCCAAGCATTTGCAGGGAACAGGCAGAGGGGTCGTTACCCAGCCTGACCCCCCTCCCGCTCCTGGAACACCTCACCAGGGCACCTGGGCCTCTGTCCTTTCATTTCACTCTTAAATAATTTAGATGGGGGGAAAAAAAAAAAAAACAAAACCAACAAAACCACAACTTTCAGAAATGTATCCTCAGCCAAAACAATATTTCATAACCTCCAGGAGATTAACTTCCCCACCAGTTATTTCAATGCATATTGCTACAATCAAAAGACAATTTTGTTCCATGACAGTTATGATACTTCTAAGTGAAAATATGGTCTATCACTTCAATTTCCGCTTATTCATAAATCAGATTGGTGTGTTTTGCAACACCATTTCCAAAACATTCTCAGGCACTTTGGATCTACCCCGACTAACCCTTCCAGAAGGGTCTTTCAGTGCCCCTGGCAGCATCAGCTTGTACAAGGGTGGTAAGAATTCTTTATCACATGCAGTTCAAAGGGTTTTTTTAAGGATGTTTGGTATTTCAGCCCACATTTTCCACCAGTCAATCCCACCTCCCTATTGCACTGATCTACTGTGAACGCTAAATCTCATAAAAATGGGTCTAATTAGTAGCAAGGTTATTAAATAATAATGGGAATTCCAATCTGTGAGATAAGCAGCATGAGATAAGGAGTGCCCTGGATTCTGGGAGAAGAGCAGGGCTGGGGCTTCCAGCATGAGGTGCTTGGAGCAGGAGGAGAGAAAACACCGGGGACACCACAGGGAGAAGGCTGAGCCTGAAGGACTCGGGACAGGAGCAGACCAAACCACATTATTGGGGTGTACGAGTTACCTTGGAGCCCAAATCCCAACAGCTGCCTTTGTACCCCCGTGAAAATCTGCTGGTCCCTACAGCGTCACCAGGAAAATATTCCTCTCGGGAATGGCTGCAGCTCTCAAGCAAGAACTGAGACATGGAGAGAATGATGGCATTTCAAAGAAAAGAAAAAACAGATCTGTTTCTAAAGCAGTTTAGAAATCACTTCCAGAAGCAGAGTTGGAGTCCTGGCCGTGGCAGTGATGGGCTGTCCCAGGGCCAGGGATCAACAGGAGGTTCCCAAGCACCAGATCCAGGCGGCTCTGGGAGTCCCAAGTGCTGGGACACCAAAAGTCTGGAGATGAGGATCTGTCCCAGCCTCCCACAGGAGCTGCCAGTCCCCAGATCAGGATTTATTTAAGGAAAAATCACACCAACAGCCTCAGCAAATCCTGCCAGAACAAGGCTTGGCCAAACATTTCCAATCATCCCGTTTTAAGGGATGAATTTCAGTGGTTCCTGTGCGCGTTCAGCACCTGCTGAGCCACACAGAGGGAAGGTTTGTGGGAGAAGATTTCTTTGCTGCCTAAAGCATCACTGAATTCCCGAATCCATATGGATCCAGCTCTGGAAGTCACTGAGCTGGAAGGGGTTAGAGGCAGAGAGCACTGGAGGAGGACATTTCTTCCTCTTCCCCTGCTCTCTCAGCTCTCCAATCCAATCTTCCCTCTGTGACCTGTCCCTGGAGCCTCATTCCCTGTCTGCCCTCCGCGGTTCCCCCAAAATGGGAACTCTCCCGCTCTCTGAGCAGCAGAGTCACCGAGGCCCGGTCTGGGGGGCAGTGCCAAGCACGATTTCTGAAGGGCGGTGCTGGTGATGGATTTGTGCCCGGGAGCGATTACAGCCCCATCCCCGCGCTGCTGCGCGACCCCTCGGCACGCCGACTGCTCAGTGATTGATGATAACCTCCGCAGGGATTCATCAGGAGATCCCTTCACACAACACCCCCCCGCAAACGTGCTGGGACTCCTTCAATAAAACACAAAGAAAACGTTTTAGCGGCTCATATCAATGTTACAGCACCGAGTGCAAATTGAGCCCATCTCCACTGCTCAGACGAGCGTGAAGCAGAACAAGAAATGAGGTACTTCGTGCTGTTATTGCCCCGTCCGACAGGATCCGTGGGTTGGCTCTGTGACAGAAATGGGCTCCTTTGCGATTTGCATTCCTCTGGGGAGAGCAGGATAACGAGTCCTGAGCTCCCGGCCCAGGGCAGAGCTCTCCTGTGTCCCCAGGGACCCGCCTGAGCCTCCCGGGTCGCTCCGTGCGCTCCCACGGCGATCATCCCACACCCATCATCCCACACCCACCATCCCACACCCCCGGAACACCGGCACGGAACCAATCCCAGGCTCAGGAGCCGCTGAATTCCACAGCAAAGAGATTTATTCATAGAGCCCCCTGTTATGGATTATTAACGCTGAAGTTGTGTATCCTAGAGCAGTACACTCAGCATGCCTCTGCCCCTCTCCTGGCCCAAAATGCACTTATTTGTTCCATTTTACTCTTCCAGTTGATCTCAAAACCCAATCGAGTGTTAAGCAGCTCCCTTGTGTGTTCTACAGCTTAAATGATCTACACTGTAAATTACATTTTGTACAAAATATAAACCCGGGGTACAGAAATAATGCTGAATTCTGGATTTGCTCTGTTGGTAGATTGTTACTGTTATTTCTATCCACATCTAGAACTGCAAGTCAGAATAAGGTTGCTGGTTCAAAGCAGTGTCTGGGGTTTAGCCCTTCTCAATAACTGAAGAGAAAGCCTTGATAAAAAGGGTTGGGATCAGCTTCATCCAAGCGTTTAAAGTCATGAAAAGATGAAGACAGAGCAGGCAATATTCTGTCAGTTCACTAATTATGTGACAATGTGACAGAAATAGCAACACCCCCAAATAATCAGCAATTGGCTCCCAGTGGCAGAAGAAAAGCATTTGTCTGCATATACAGAGCTGTGTCTGCCTCCTCCCAGTGCTTAAATATTTTGTTGGAAACAGCATTCCTTAGGAATGCTGGCTTATTCTGCTTGTGCCTTTACTGCTGGTTTAGATATAACTTTTATATTAAATAAAACATCTGAATTTAGAACTGATCTGTCAGCTCCAGACCTGCCAATAGCAGTCATGTACAAACTCTGCCAGAAAGGTTCGGGTTTTGAGGAGGTTTTTTGGCATTTGGGAATCGAGGAGCATCACATGAAGCTGCTAATAAAGACTCACAAAAAAGCTCTTTAGGTTTAACCTGAAGCAGGCCACAGAGGCAGATTGCAGAGCTGGAGTTGCCACAGTGTGACAACCTCAAACACCCCTTGGCTGAGTGTGTGAACAACGGGGAGATCCCAGAATCATTATTTAGGTTGGAAAAGCCCTCCCAGCCCATGGAGTCCAGGCTGTGCCCGATCCCCACCTTGTCCCCAGCCCAGAGCACTGAGTGCCACGGCCAGGAATTCCTTGGACACCTCCAGGGATGGGCATTCCAACCCTCCCCGGGCAGCCCCTGCCGATGGCAGCAGACTCAGGTCCCATCCCACTGTGCCACTTGTACAAGAGATTTCTGGCATTGTTTGTAACTTTTATATCAGGAAATATAACACACAGAGTAAAACTACAGATACCACCTTGTTAGTCCTCCCCAGGGAAGAGGAGCAGGGTTTGGGGAGGAGTCAGTTTGTCATAAAAGCCAGAACACAATAACTGTGTTTATTGAGGGTTGGAACTAAGGGATCTTTTAGGTCCCTTCCAAACCAAACCTTTGTCTGACTCTACACCTGCATTTAAAACTTACATTTAAATCCCAGCCAACCACATTCATCAATCTTTCCAGGAAAACGTAAATCCATTTAAGGACAATAATTCACAATATGAAGAAAAAAATAAAGGAGAATAATTCTGTACACTTTGGTGTTGCATAAGAACTTCCAGAGCCCCCTCAGCACACGTGGCAGTTTTGACCAGGGATTTCCACAGGGAAATCTCGGGATAAGCTGCATGTGCCACATGAGTGAGCCCAAACAAAGCACGACCTGGGCCTCACAGGATGAAAGAATCACTTGTAGTACACCCAAGAAGTTAATGAGGTCTGACTCCAAACCCCAGCAGGCAATAATTCCCCTTTATTGCTTATCCCAGAGCTGTCTCAGCCTCAGAAGGCCCCACACAAACACCTGGGCTCAGGTGGAGGAGCCCCTGTGCCCCCTCACAAACAGAGACTCTCTTTCAAGTCTCGAGCCACCTTCAGGATTTTTCTATTTCTCACACACTATCAACACGTTATCCCCGACCATTTCAGAAACACGGATATTTTTGTGCTCATTATCCATCACTATCCTTCCTTTTCGCCTGGGAGAGAGACACAAAGAGAATGAAAGATTTTCCTCTCTGTCACAGAGGAATAAATAGAAGCAAATATAAACAGCAGCAACTACAAATGTCATTTATAACAGTAATGTCAATGTCAGAAGTAGAAAAGCCCAGTGTTTCAATTGCACCATCAGTGGTTGCCCACAAAGGCAACCATGAGCTGCAGCACTGAGAGGTCACCTGAAGTCAGGCAGCAACTGGTGGGGACTGAAAAGAGGTATTTCAGCCAGGTTTCCCTCTCTAATTTTTATAAAGATGCCCATGATAGTGTTAAAAACCATGCAACTTAATCAAGGTTGTTTCGTTGGATGTTTTTTCCTAAGTCATGTACTCCTGTTGAAATTTTCTAACAGGAAACCCCTGTAGAAAACAGAAATGGACTTTTGCTTCTCTCAGTCTTTATTCTGTCACAGAGCTTTTCCCAGAGCCTCCAGAACAGCAGCCTGGAGTGCAGGAGCATCTCCCACCCCGGAGCACGCCCGGCGCTCCCTCCTTGCTGCTGAAGTGGTGCCGGCTGGGATGAGCCCTGGTGTCACTGCCTGGGTGACACCAGGAGGACATTTGCCTTCTGCCACCGCCCCAGCTCGAGGTTTCTCACACAGCACACAACGCTCAGACACCGGAGGTGCAAATGTCCCAGCACCAGGAGTGCTCGTGTTCCTCCAAAAGCCAATTCTGGGAGCGCTGGCATCTCCCGGCTCCTGTTCTCTGCCCCTCAGCAAGTCCTTGCAGGGAACAGGCTCCGTGTGTTTGCTCTGCAGCTCGGCCCCAGGAGGGGGAGGCTGTCACCTGCACTGGAGCAGGGCTCATTTGGACTGGGAATTCCTCTCCCCCTGTGCTTTGGTGCACAATTAAATGGAAAAATATTTGCTCCACGCTCTCTGCCAAAACATTACTCTCATTCTCTCATGCCAAAAAGTTGGTCAGGCTGAACGAGCAGCCAGGTCCCTTTGAGTTCTGCCCTGGTAACAACCCAAAGCAGAGATAATTAATGAAAAAAGGGGTCATTTTAATTATACATTGATTTAACTGCAAGGGAGTCAAACTTACTAAAACCAGAAAATTCTACCAAGTTGCGTTGTCTTTGGGCCAACACAGCCTGAAACTTTTGCCCTGCTCAGGCATCATAGCTAATTTTCAGGAAAACCATCCCTTTTTGGTTAAAAATCAAGCTTTGTATTTTGCAAGCTCTAGAAAGACCTTGAAGAACCCACAGCTATCCCTTTGTATCACACTGAGATATTCAAGTAGCTCCAATGCAGGAAGGATTGAAGCTCAGAGCAATTCCAGAAGGAAGAATCCCATTTGTTCCCATGCAGGGAGTCCAAGGCTTTGGACTGCACTCCAATGACACAGGATGAGAGTATCAAATATTATGGAATAAGTTAAGGATATAAGGAAAATTTAAAAAAAAATCAGTCCCTAAGCAATTTAATACAACCCAGAAGCCACAGGTGACACTGGTTTATATGGCAGAGGAACTAGGGAATAAGAAAGTTCCAGAACAACAGGAGTGGTGTTCTTTAGGCTCCTCTAGCACAGCAGGGTTTTATAGACACATCTCAGACAGTCCAGAGCAGGAGAGCCATAAAAATGCCGAGTTTGGCTCCACAGACACATCACAGAAGGGAATAAACAAGTCAGAGTAAGCTCCTTTACGATCCTGCAGACTCTTCCCTTTCTTTGCAATTACTTTTTCTCTTCTAAAAGATGTTAACTATGAGGTTTGTTTGGTTTTTGCTTCTGAAGGCTTTTCCATCTTTAACTTATTTATAATTAAAAGGTGCGTGAAATGCCAAGAGGTTATTTGTTCTTTCCCAAGGGATTTAAAGAACTATCACAATAAATCAATGAAAGGTTCAGTATGAAGGGAGGGAGAGATGGATACTGCCAGTATGAAACAGCAGTGAACTGTAAAAATAAGAATTAGGGGGCTGAGCTGTTTGTCAAACACGTGAAAGCAATGACAGGGAAAGCAAGGAATTCTGGTTAGAATCATAAACGGTTTAGGTTGAAAGAGACCTTAAAGCTCACCCAGTGCCATGGGCAGGGACACCTCCCGCTATCCCAGGCTGCTCCAAGCCCCGTCCAGCCTGGCCTTGGACACTCCCAGGGATGGGGCAGCCACAGCTTCTCTGGGAATCTGTGCCAGGGCCTCAGATCTGCTGGCAAATGTTCCAAGCCAGTGGAAGTCCAAGTGCTGTAACAATTGATGAGTTCAGATCGCTGTGTAAATGAGCCATCCACGTGCACATATCCAGTGTTTCAATTGTGCTCCCCGCCGTCTGCAGCAATGACTTTACGCTGCTGCATTGGAACAGGTACACATTTACAGGGATATTTTTCCCCACCGTTTCAGATCTGTTCCCTAAACAGAGCGTTCCTCCTCCTGTGGCAGCAATCCCACGTGTTGCTCTTGGCATTCACCACCTTTCCCGTCCCTGGATGCAAATGAGGAAGAAGTGGTGAGAACGACAGAGGGTTCACAGGTATTTGCCACGGCTAGAAAAGGTTTGTTTTATTGCCACAGCCAACCCTAGAGATCATGAGGATGTCAAATTGCTTTGTGTTGTCCCACATACGATGTTGGACCAGCCTGGGCTTGGGATCAAAGCTGATGCCAGGCAAGAGCAGCGGGGAGGCTCCCAGAAGAAACAGGAGATTCGGGAAGAGATTTTATTCAAATTTTGCCTTTTCCAAGACCCATTAGACAAATGTAAATCACTCCACACGAATTCATTCCATCCCCCCACAGTTTACAGTTTATCCCATATTATTTTTCGAAGTTCTTGAGAGGAAGTGCCCACACTATTTAAACCTGCATAATTCAACAGCGGCTCTGATGCTCAACAGAATCCTTCATTTCATTCTTCACTCACAATTAGACTTCACACCTACTCCTGCGGCCCTCAATTACCAGCACAGTTTAACGACTCACCCAAAAGAATTCGGGAGACATTTTATCTCCCCATGCAGCCCCTGAAAAAAAAGTCCGTAATTGCTTGTCATTCAAGGAAAATTAAAAATCATTTGGGGGAAAGATGTGAATGGAATTGCAATTCATCCCAGGATTTTTTACACCCTGTGTGTTGAAGGCCCTTCAGCAGCCAGGTGAAGGACAACGACTGCTCTGGGGGGGAATTTTACCCCACCGAGGATTCCTTACAGGAATTCAGATGTTCAGTTCTACCCTCATCTGACCTGGAGCTGATCATGCTGCAATTCCCCCTCCCCTTCATCCAAATGAAGTTGTCAGCTGCTTCTGGAAGCTCCAGCAGCCAATAAAAGTAAGGAATTAGCACGTGGCAGGCACTCATCCCATCCCTTCCCAGCTGCTGAAATCCTCCTGGAAGCCACAGAGCGCTGAACATCATTTCCCTGCTGCCACTGGCACAAAATCACGGCAAAACTGATTCCTCCTGCAGCACGTGGGGTTTCAGGCACATCGGGGGAGCCTTCTCGTGTTAATAAAAAGAAAACCCAATCAAAACCCCCAGGTTTAATGCCTGTCTATATTTCTCTTTTTCTTTAAAGGTTCAATCCAGGAAAACAGTATTTTTTTCCCTCATAAAACATCTGGCCCTGTAATCCATAAGATATTTTCCTATCAGGAGTCACACAGAAATAATCAGAAAATATATTGAGTTTCACAGGGAAATATTTTTCTAATTGAAGTTCAAGTTGTTAATTTTTTTAATCAAAGTGTGTTTTGAAGTGATTTTAGTACATGTTCAGGGAAAAAACAGCCAGACCATCATGTTTAAGGCAATGATTACAGAAATTAATGACGTGGCATAACTTTGTCTCTGCATTCCCAGCCCCACCAGCCTGAGCATCTCCTTTATTTACAAGTCTCTAATTACATCACCAGCCTCTCCCCACGTGTTCCTGCTCCGTGGGCACACGGGCTCCATCCTCTCTCCTGAACGAGCCTGTATTTAATATGTTGGGTTTGCCTCATTTTTCAGTGTGTGTCTGAGCCTTATCTGCTGCCTGCTGTCCAAACACTGCTCCGAAGAAAGAATTTTTCATTTCCTCTGGGCTTTTCTCCGCTGTTTGTCGCTATCTGAATGCTCCACAACATTAATTAAACTGACAAGGTAAGGCAGCGGAATTATCTCCGCCTCACACGCGGGGTGCTGAGGCACAGAGGAGTTCAAGTTAAAAGTAAAGCTGGCCATAAACTTCACAAAAAATACTGTAGCTGGAATAGAAGCTCCGAAAGGAAGCGTTGCCTTTCCAGGAGAGCACGGAAGGAGGACCTGGACTAGCACAGGTTTCGGGGGAATGCAGGAAAAGCCTGAGCACAGAAAATGGCACTTCCATTTCCAACCATCTTTGGAAGCTTGGATTTACAGTCTGAAAACTCCGAGTTTGGTTCAGCTGGGGTCAAAAAAGCCGCTCACGTCGGATGTTCCATGCAGGGCTTCCCATGCAAAGGCATGGAAGGAGTTTGAAGCGAAGCAGCCCCAAAAAAGCAACGTTAAGGGATCTAAACTGAATATTTATAAAGCTCAGTGTTGATAAAGAAGCAAACTTCACCCTCCAAGTCCTGGTAATGAAGGGATCCCTTTGGCACAGGTTACATCCCTGAGGAGGCTCCATTCCAGAGCTCCAATGCTTTGATGGGATCAACACCCTTCAGCTTTTCCATGTTTTTCATTACCAGAATCAAGAGTCTGATTTAACCTTCCCAGCCCTGGTGCCATCAGGAGAATGTATCATCTGACTGACCCAACATTACTGCTGAAGTACAAACAATTCCACGTGCAAATTGCAAATTTTCAGGAGTCTGAATCTTCCCCTGGCGTGGACAAGAACTGCTCAGAGAATGAGCTGGGAAAATGGAGGCAAACGTCACTCCTGGGCTGGGGCTGCGTTTCTTCCCAGCCATAAACAGCCCCTGAGTGGCATCACGAATTCCCCAGCCCCGCCACCAAATACGATCCCAGTCCTTCCTGATGCACTGAGAGGCTGCTCACACCAGAATCCATCGGAACAAGTGAATCTCATCAAATTCAGGCAAATGAGGGGCACATGGAGGTGTCTGGTTGTGTTTGGACAAGGAACAGGAATTCCTGGATGCTCCAATCACTGTGCTCTCCTCTTGGCAAGGCAGAGCTACGAGAGTCTGTCCCAACGTGCCAGGCACAGTCCCCAAAAATACAGATCACAAGGTAATTTGGAGACTTTGAAAGCCAATATTTTCAAAAGTAAATGACAAATACAAAGACAAAATCCTTAGAATGCTTGCAGAAAGTGATGGTTTAAGGACTCCAACTGCCAAAGGAATGTCATAACATTTTCTCTGAAAATTATCCATAACCTTCCAATCACTTCCAGAATCTTCTGCTTCTTTCCCTCTCTCCAGACTGCTATTAAATGTAGCAAGTTACTGATTACAAGGCTGTGCCTCCACTCAATCCCTTCCCAGCACGTCAAGTGTATAAATATTTTAACAGGGAACGGCAAATTCCACACCCACACAGATATATTTATTAATTTCAATCATCCAGGCCAGGGAGGTGTGAAGGAGGGCGCTGTCATTTAGGGCTGTAATTAATCATCCTGGACACTTCCCTGTCAGGGCCCATAAATCAAGAGGCAAAGTGTTTCTCCCCCTGAGTGATACGGAGCCGGCATTAACGGGGTGACAAGGATCTAATGCTGTCAGGAGCGGGGAGATATTTTATCTGCCTTTGACACGGGGCTGTTTCACACGGGTGCCCTCCACCTCGGAATTTATTTTCTAGGTGTAGAGCACATATTTTAAAAATATGAACAGAGTGGAACAACAAGGCTGAAGTGAGAAGTTGCCAAATGCCAAGACAGAAAGTTTCTGAAGGAAAAGGGAAAAAAAAAAAAAAAATCTGACACATCAATCCAAGGCATAGCAAATACATGTTGAAAATAAGATGGGACAAATCCCTGGTTTGCAATTCCTGGGTTGTAAAACAGTTGTACAGCAGCCCCTGGTTGAGCTCCACGTGTGCCTTTCATGTTCAGCATCCACTGGATCATTAAGGATAACGCACAAGGACAAGGCTTAAAGCACTGATAAGAAAGGGAAGAAAATATGAAGAACTAAATCTCCTTTTCAAACAAATGCCTGAGTGCAGAGACCACGTCCATGGCCAGGAGATTCCCAGGCTCAGGTGCTCCTCAGTTCCTGGCAGAGGTCACCACCCTGCTCCTGCCGTGGCACTGCCCACGTGCCACTCGTATTTCACATGTGAAACACAAAATAGGAGCTATTAAACCTTCAGATTTTCACTGCTTTAAAAGGTTATTTTAAAGTGTAGACATAAAGGAGCATTTATTACTTTTAATTTTTACATAAACCCACTGAAAGACAAACCCAAACCACCCAGGCACAGCCAGGCTGGCAGGAGATCTGCATGTGGAGAGATACAAGTCCTGCACTAACAGCTCGTCTGAAACTCATTCAAACACTTGAAATACTGAAAAAAAACCTTGTTAGATTCTGGGAATAGCAGCCAATGTCATTTTATTTGTCATTTCCTCCATCTCCAGCCACACCACGTGCTCCTGGGAGTATTCAAAGCATCTCCCACCAGCAACACTGACATTTCTCACAACACAAACTGCCTGGGTGCTGCTCTGACCCCAGGGAGGAGCTGGGGCAGTTTGAGGCCGTTGCTGGTACCTAAAGCACCTGAGAGGGACAGGACTGGCAGCTGCCACGAGGACACTTGGACACAGAATTTTTTGGAAGGGTCAAGCTTGAACACAGCCCAGATCTGAGAGGATAAATCCAGGAAAACAGTACCCCCCCATCACCTGGCACTGAACACAGGCCAGGGCTCCCACTCAGAGCTTTCATCTCCTCAGTATTCGAGATCTCAGCACTTCAGCTCTGCCAGTAACAATTCAACCTGTAATTTCTTATCCCACTTATTCTCAGCCTACAGATTTTATAGCCAAAATCAAACCTAAATATACTGATGGCAATCTAGCACAGGAAAAGAAATAATAAAATTTCTTATTTAATCACACAATTCTATCAGCAATATGCAGCAAAATAGATGCACAAGTGTATTACTGCCTGTGCTCTAAGTGCTAAGGTGGAATTCTGCCCACAGGCAGTAACTATAAACCCGGGTCTGAGATAATCCAGCTGTAAAACACTAAGCATAAACCACATGCTTTTAGCCTTTGATGGAAGCATTCTTCTCCAAAGCACAATTTACATTTAAATTGATATTGTAGGGAATCAAATACTCCAAATAAGTGTCAAGGTTTTCTTCTTCACCGAGCTGTTTCCTAATTAGATTCAAGTGTTTTGTCTAACCATTTCATACTCTTATTTTGTTCTGGAAATTAAAAAAATATCTTTAATTATTCATGATCTCTAACTTCTGGGAAGTGCCTCAAATTGGTTTTGTTAAGAAAATAAGAACAGGCTGTTTACATTTAACTGCAGGGACCCAGCAAACAAAAGGGAAGAAATTCCTACTGATGCAGTAATTCCAGAGAGTTCTGATGGAACCCAGCAAAAACACACATCCCATATCATAAATGCTTCTCCTGGATTTCTCACTCCCAAGGGAACAGAACACATCCCCCTCCTCACTGGGAATGTGGTGCTGGACTCAGAGACCCCCCTGCCTTTCCCTGGTTCTGTTCCTCTTCACACCAACCCTAATATTTAATTTGGATTCCAAACCCAGACACTCTTGACTTCCTACAGAGGATAAAGAGGACCAATACAATATTTTAAAAATTTCTGGCCACCTAAACAAACAAACAAAAAAGCTTTTTCACCAATAAAGCAGCAGTTCCCTAAGGGAGAACCTTCTAAATAAATTATAACTAATGAGGCTGAAGAACATCCAGAAACAGGGTAAACCTGGTGGCTTGAAAGAGCAGCAAAGTGCCCATCACACTTTCATTTTTGGCAGGGTTGGAAGGGAACAGAATCTGTTCTGTTCCTGCTTTGATGCTGCGAGGACAAAGCACAGGTGCCGCTGAACAAATAAATACATCAAGCGGTTCAAAAAACCCACGGAGCGGTTTCCTACCAAGACTTTGTTTTGTTCTGGTAAAAAAAAACATTGTAAGAACAAAGTGCGGTGAGAAGCTCCTCTGCAGTTAATATAAAAAAAACATGAAGCACTCAGATTTCACACAAAGTCCGCGATGGCTGCACTCGAGAATCGCTCGCGTGAGCAAAGCCCTTTACACCGCGTCCCAAATTCCTTCCCTTCTGCCCCAAGCGCCACCCGCGGTTCTCCCTCCCGAGCTCGGCTGCAGCTCCCAGCTCTGCCCAAGCCAGATGTGCCAGGATCTCCCAGGCTGAGCTGGCTCATTTTTAATTCAGAAAAAAATCTCTTCCTGCACCTGGCTTTGCTCTGATGCTCCTGAAAGAACCTCAGACTGCAGAGCTCCTGCCAGCTTCTGCTGCTGTGATTCCCTTCCAGCCGATAACACCACACGGGGAAATTTCACTCCTCATCTCTCCTCAGAGTTAAATGTGCTGCTAATTGGTGAAATATTTCGCCTGACCTGTCAAATCAACCGAGCACTTCCATGTCCTTTCTTTTCTTAGCGTGATAACTGATTCAGAGCCATTTATTCCACTTCATTAAAGCCAAAAGTTGATCTGAAAAACAATAGCTGGTGGAGCTTGCGTTGTTTGAAGCATCACCTCCTCCATGCAGCAGCCAAGCAACGGCAAAATTCAGGATATTGTTTATCTCTAAACGATCGTCTCCTTTCTTAGGGATTTATTTTTTACATCAATCTTTTGCTGGTTTATGTTTGATTTGAAATGCCCATCTCAGCAGCCCACCAGCAGGCAGGGGAGGGCTCCCAGTTGGGTGGGAAGGGAACATCCCAACACTCCCCGTGGAGCAGAGGAGCAGCCCCATCTCCAGGGTCACCAGCTGGGAATGCACAACTCAGGACGAATTCAGCCCACCCTAAAAGCAACCAGACACTGCCCAGCCTCATTCAGCCACTGCACCCAGCACAGCCATTGGAGTCCAAAAGCACAAAGTTCTCTTCCCAAAAATCCCGACTCTCGAAAAGCAAAAGGAACAATAAAATAACGATGGCTTTTCAAGGAAACTCAACACACTCAGCAAGGTACTAAATACAATCCCTAAATTAAGAAGTGTAAAGGTGAAAGGAATGAAAATAATTTACTGTTATTGGCACAAGAAAAACCTTCCCCTTAACCAAAAAGGCAATGGCTGGGTGCAGTTTAGGTTTTCATACACATATATAAAAAGCTTTAATTTAGGACACATCTGTATTTTCAGCCCAAATTCCTACCTAATACATTTTTATCCAATTATTAAAACCCCATCAAGAAAGAGGAAAGTTTTAGAGCCTCTTTTGCTTTTCCTTCCCTGGAGGGTGACCTGTAAACCACAGAGCTGTTTGCAGGTGAACCCCAGGCTGTACAAACGGATTTAGAGGGTACAGAAATCAAACGTTGTTGTTCAGTTTGGGTCAAATAAATTCATTCCTGGCACTTGGGTGGGCTGACACAACCTAAGCCCTCAGAAATTACCTTTGGAAGAAGCTGGAGGAGGTCCTTGGCTGGAGGGAAAGAGCAAACAAGGTCCCAAACCAGAAAGGAAGAGGTGAGGAGGAAATTGGGAGCTTTAAATCAGCTCTCCCTGCCCCCCGGGAGTGATCGGGAAAAGCAAGGGAACGGGCAACACCTGGCGGCGCTTGGGATGTCCCATGGGATCTGTCAGATCCATGCAGGAATGTTTCCCCATTTCCAGCTCCACCAGAGGCTGTTGGTTAAACTGACGGAGGCTCGCAGGAAACAATCTGTGCATTGCCATTTGCGCTGATGATGTCTTGGTTAGCCAGCCCTGCCCAGGGATCCCTGCTGCTCCTCGGGATCTGCCGTTCCAGGGAAAGCTCTCCTTCATGAACACTGTGCCAGATGCGAAATCAGCCATCCCTTCTCCCCCAGCCTCACGCAGGCACTGGTTATAACCTAACGAGGTTTGTAAAAATTGGGCATTGTGGTCAGAAAGGGGAAACCCTCTGGAGTGATCCTAAATCCTGCCTCTGACGGCCCCGTTTGTTTGAAAAAGGAAATGATGCCGTTTGTTGGGTGGTTCCATCCTGAGCAGCCACAGCCTCAGCAACAGAATCTGACACTTTAAAGGTGATGAAATTCTCTGTTATTTGCCTGCCTCTATCGGCAGCAGAATCCAGCCCTGCAGAACTCCGTGTTCCCGTAAAACCCCGCTCTCGGGGCAGCCAACTGGAGAGGCAATCTCTGGAATAGGTGATTTCCAAAATTACTGTAATGATGGAGCCTTCAATGAGAGGTGTGGAAGTTCAGCAGCTTCCCACACAACGCATTCCTGCCTGGAAAATGCCACCTTTCCTGGAAGGACTGAGAATAACTCAGGAGCTGCCTTTCAGCAACCCAGGCATGTGGCAGAGCTTGTTGGCCTTACTCATTTGACAAAGAGATAAATGAAATAATTCAAATTAAATAAAAAATTAAACGGTACCTTTGTGCAAACCCCACCTTTTTGGAGGCGTGAAAATTCCACTTGCTCTGGAGTAAAATGTTCCATTTCAGCTGCCTGGAAGGTGAAAGAAGTGCTACAAACAGGTAAAGATTTTCTGTGGTCAGGTGATAGAGATTTATTTCCTTCAAAGAGGAAGCTCAGAACTCTTTACATTATCCCTCTGGGAAGGGTAAAGGCCAAAGAGACCTCAGTTATTACTAAATTCCTCTTCAGTGGTTAAGATTTAACAAATGCTAGTGCCAGTAAAGAAGTGGCCACCATTATAATAAAACCTGTCCCAGGCACACAGCACACACACATAACAAAGATTTTGGTTCAATTTTATCATAAATTACAGTCACAGCTTTAAAACATTCAGTGAAGTGACAGATTTCTCTGCCAGCACTTAGAGACTGCTCAGAACCCTCCACTGTTGTTCATCAACTTGTGTAAAATAATTGGCACTATAATTTTACACCTGTCAAAAATGCAATGTACAGCATTGACTAATTGCTATTTTGTGTGCTCAGGAAGGTATAAAATCAATGCAACCACTATGGGAATCAACAAATCCTTTTGTGAGGCTGCAGAACACTAAACATAATTATGTTTACTACCCCCAGTCTTTGGGGGCACCAGATTTGCTTGTATCAGATATAATCTTATAACAATTTTGAGAGCAATCTTGTAAAGCACTTAAACCACCCTCCCACCGGTGAGAGACCTCAAACCCTGGTAGATTCTCCCATGGTTTGCACGACTTTGGAATAATGGAAGCTCTCTGAACCCCCAGCGATTCACATTCTCCTCTCCTGGCCTTTGTAACTTTGGCTAAATCAATGAACATCAAAAAACTGCGAAGCTTTTTAGGCTTTGTAGGTTTGAGCATGAGAGGTGCAAAAAGCACCGCAAAATGCTCCCTGCTCCTCGTGCCTCTCACTGAGGAGCCTCATCCGCTGCCTGTGCATGAAATAATGTCATTTTCTTCTCGCTGCGCCTCCCCTTCGCACGCCCTAACACCGCTCCCGCTGAAACAAACAACAGAACGGCTCCTGCAGAAACGTTTTCCATGAATTCCGCTTTTATCGGGCCCTGGAAAGAGCTTAATGAAGCTGGAAGTGCCACCATCAAATTTCATGTCTGCGCATTTCGGAAAACAGTGCATCCGCCCTAATTTTACAGCATGTTTGGGCACAGTGTTTTCTCTGTGAAAACAACCTCTCGATGCTACCGACTGCGGGGTTTATTGGCAGCTGAAGTGGGTTCTTGCAGATGCAATAAAGGCACAGAAAAAACAGCTACAAAGCGGAATGAAAAGGGTTTTAGCAACAGGTGACTGCAGGGAAGGGTTGTGCTGAGCAAAGGTGCCAGCACCGATTTCCCACCTTGCAATAGCAGATCTGATAAAACAAACAGGCAAAGGCTCCAGTGATCTGATGCCGAGGAACAGAAACGTTGTGGACAGCCTTAAACAAATCTGTGCAGTTTTAAATAAAGCTGTTTGTTCTTACTCAGGGTTCTGGGGCATCAGTGAGGTGTGACACGTCCAGCAGGGGTCTGGGTGGGAATCACGGATAAAAGGCAATGACCCAGAGGGCGGTGCCTCCAAAGACCTCCGAGATCATCGAGCCCAACCATGCCCGAGTGGCACCTCCACACGGCTTCTAAACCCTCCTGGGATGGGGACTGGGATGCAAGGGCACGAACACACCTTGACGTGGAGGCCCAACAACACAACAGAAAATTGCTTTTGCCTGGCTCACCGTCAGCAGTGGCCCCACTCTTTAGAAGGCACCACCTCTCCCAGAGGGGTTGGTGTCCAGTGGGAAGCCACACCCTTTTGACATGATTCCAAGCAATCCCTTCTCCTTGCACGTGCTGTCCTAAGCGGCTGAAGGCGTGAACCCTGACAGGGCAGAGCGGTGAGAGCAGCCCTGCAGCTGGTTTGAAGGAGCGTTAACGCAGCGGTGCTGGCTGGGGCAGAGCCGCCCTCTCCCAACACTCGGCTCCCAGATTCCACCCGTGGGAATTTATGATCTGTCACCGGACCCGCTCGGGTTCTAGTGAAGCAGTGAGTCAAGTACAAGTAAAGTCAGGTGGAAGGGGCTGCCTCTTCCCATCTGCAATAAAGCCTTTCCCCCTCTTTGGCTAACAAATTAAATTAGTTGAGAGGAAAAATTTAATTACTGTCATGCACCATCTTCGTATGTGTGATCAAAGAAGTGCATCTCTGTGAGCTCTGTAGTGCCCTGCTCTGCTGAAATGGGAGACAAGGAAGGTGAACTCGGCTGAATGTCAGGGTAAATTTGGAATTATTGTTTTCTCCAAGCAAAAAAATAAAAATCTTGTGGGAAAAAGTTGTATTTCTTTTATTTAAATAAAAAAGTTTCTTTCAGCAGTGTGAGAGCAGCATTGCTGTCATGTCTAAATGACAGAGACACAATTATATCTGTCAAATATACTGTCCTTGAGCCAAACAGGGACAAAGTCTTTCCACCTCCTGCTTCTAAAAATATATTCTTGTTTGATCACAGAACTATGAATGTTCTAAACTTCTCACAAGCTCTAATACCCTCATGTACAATACCACAGTGCAGGTGACTGGCACTCCAGGGTAACATGATTATATCAGAAAGTCAGAATTGTCTGAATATACTCTACTTATTGTATCTTAAAATACATTTTCCTTTTCTTCATAATAAAGGGCGGATTTTGCACTCTTTGTAACACTTTGACACTAACTTTGTGTCATTTTCTTAGCAAGCTCACTTCACAAAAAAAAGTCCAAGCAGATCTAAACCCTTCAACTTCTTGCTCTATAATCCTGTGGAAATATTTCCCTTAAATCTGGTTTTCAGTCATATCTCTTCAACAGCCTCTGAAATCTCAGTCAAGACTTGTTCCCTGCGTATCAGGATAAATATGTAACATAAATATATCCGTGCCTCGAAGAGCTCGGCATTAAACAGATGAGATGATCCATGATTACCTTCCCTGCAATTGAACTGGGAGCTGCTGGGCTGTGCTGGGGCTCAGAACAGCCCTTTGCTGCCAGCAGCCCCACAATCAGCTGCTCCTGACGCTCCTGGGTGATAACACCGAGGTGATAACACATGAACGTTATCCCAGATTAGCCAGGAGGCAGGAAGTTGCCTTGCAAATTTTAGGCCTGGGTCTCGGGGCAATGCTGAGCTAAATTCACACCCCTCAAGTCTTTGGGACACCCTTGAAGTCACTGGGACACCCCTCAAGTCTTTGGGACACCCCTCAAGTCTTCGTGGCCGCGCTCGTCCCAGACCGGGTGACAAACTCTACCTGTTCAGCCTGGCTGATTTTGAGAAGCGATTTTTCCACCATTAATATGGCAGCAGATCTTCCCAGCCCATGCACAGCTCTCATGAAAAGTAGGGAAAATAGAAGAGCCATTGCATTGCCGTGCTGATAGCGGATCCTGAGGCTGCCACGGTACCACACATCAGTCAATGCAGCGTTCCTGCCTCCTCTCACCATCAGCAGGAGCTCTCCCACCCCGGCAGCACAGGCACAGCCACTGGCCATGGAATGCTGGCCAGGGATGGATGGTGAGCAGGAAGCCAGGTGCCAGGGGGCAGTTGAGTGGAGTCCTGCAGGGCACAGAGCTCTTCCAGTCCCGGAGATGTTCTGGTACAGCACAGCTCCGTGCTCCGAAAACAAACCATGCAGGACCCCCAGGGATCCCATCACATCCTGCTCCTGCACCTTCCCAGCTCCCATTAGGGTTAAACTTCTCAGGAATTATTGGGCTGCGCTCCACTGCTCTCAAAATCTACAGTGTTCATCTCTACCTGCCTCCTCCCCGTCACATCATCCATCAAATGAATCCCCAGGGACAATCCAAACCCATCAACCTTCAAGAAGCTCTTCTTTTTTTTCATCTGTAAGTGGAAAAAGTTATGCAGTTCTGGGCACTTTTCCTTGCTTTGCTGTTAATGATTTCTCTCTCTTTTCCCCCAGAACTGATGTCCAGCATCCCTCAGACCCTCTGCAGGAGGAGGAGCCGTTTTGTTTGGCAGAGCAGAACTGAGGTACAATGGAGGAGACACTTGGAGTGGCCTCTGCTGAAGCCTGGAATTCCATTTCTTTGCTTTCTTCATTATTTGCACTGGCAATGGAGAGGATGGGCTGAGATTTGTGGGCTCCTCACATCACTGGTAATCCCAACATCATCATGTGTGTGTCCTGATATTTAAAATAATCAGCAGATAGGGGTTTTCCCTTTCCTAGTCCATTGGAAAGCTTTTCCTTAAACCATGGATATTTTCAATGCTTTCCTATAAATGAGTTAACAAAGAGCCTTTCTGTTCCTCATCTCACACATTGGTTCACCTCTGGAAAACTCCAAGAAGCATCCAAAGACTCCAAGGGGCAGTGGATGCAATCAGCAACAGAGCTCCGAAGCTTTTCCTCCAAGCTCCATGGTCAGTCAAACACTGAGGATTTGGGCACCAACATCCAAAATGTGCTCTTTCCTCCTCCACTGCAGCCTGGGCAATGCTGCTGCCGTTTGTACCTGTGGTGATCCGCTCACCCGGAGACTGAAAATCCAAGGCACTGGAGCGCAGAGGTGCCAACTCCTGCTGCATCCCCACGGCTCAGCACCTGCTCCAGAGCTTTCCTTATGCTCTAGCCATGCTCTGAATTAGGAATTTCCCTACAGATCTTGTTCTGTGGCATCAATCATGGTGTTCTCTGAGTGCTTCACGTGCCTTTACTCCATTTATTTGCACAGCCACCCTTGTGTGGTGAGGTAATAATATTATCCCCGCCAAAGCCCGGAATAAAAGCTCAAAAATGCCCCCAAATCTGGCCGCTGTGTCTGAGGTCTGAGCGTATTTTCAGAGCATTTATCATTGTCCAGTGCCCCATAAGCAGCGTGCAGCGGGCAGGTGGTGTGGCTGAGCCAGGGGAGGTGAGGAGGACAGAGGGAAACACGGACGCTCAGCGTTGCCTCAGAGCCAGCAGCGAAAATTACAGAGAACAACTCTAAATGAGCTTCCATTCCTCCAGTTCCTGGGGGAAACAAACAGTCCAAATCCATCTGTTTTCTAAAAACACCTCTCCCACCTTAAACAAACACCAGTTAATCCCAACAGGACAACAAACACTTGGTGTTTACACAGCGGCAGAAGCAAAGCAGCAGGAAAAAAATGGAATTTTTAATATTCTCCTCTATCTCCAGCAGCAAGAGCACAGCAGTATATTTTTCAAAACTGCTTCTTTGTGAATATGCATGAAACACGTGTAGTGGTGTGGAACAGGCTCTTCTTTCAACGGGTAACTCATTTTTCACACACAAAAGGAAAAAAAAGAGCATTATTTTTTCTTGAGTAGCCACAGCGCCTGCTGCTTTCTTTTAAATTCAGGCAGAGCACGGTGCCAAAGAGGAAACTTGGACATCTTTAAATTCTGCTAACCCTATGGAAGGTCCCAGTTCACAGCATGGGTCAGGTTGGAAGGGCCCACAGTGGGTCACCTGGTCCCACCTCCCTGCTCATCCCGGAGCACAGGGCACAGGATTGTGTCTGGACAGTTCTGGGATATCCCCAGTGAGGAGACTCCACACCCTCTGTGGTCTCTGTTCCAGCGCTCAGGCACTGCACAGGGAAGTTCTGCCTCATGTTCAGGAGGAGCTTCCCGTGCATCCATCACCTCTTGTCCTATGGCTTGGTTCCCACAAAGCCACAGAGCAATCCAGGAAACCAAGGAGCAATCCAGGTCTGAAAGTGAAGGCCTGATAATGATATAAAATACACAACTTCAGGAATGGACACTTTTCTTCCAGAATCTTCATCCTCAGGCCTCACTTGCCCCTCTCCCACTCCCAGGCCATGTGGAGCAGGCTCTGGTTCCCTCACCCACTCCAAGGAGTGACAGCCCAAACCAAAGCCCTGGCAGAGAGAACCCAGCTCCAGTCACCCCCTACAACCCCGGGGGGTGTCCAGGGGGTCACAGGGTAGATGGTATTGATATCATTTGTTTGATGATGTCATGGGGTTCCTTCAGCTTTTTCACAGACACAGCAGTGCAGCTGCCCCAAGGTGTCCCAAACACTGCCCTGCACGAGCTGTCACCGCGTCCCCAGGTGAGTGACAAGGACAGGTAACTCCTGTTCCTCCAAGGGATCTGCTCCGTGAGCTGGGAAGCACCAGCAGCTCTGTCCCAGACTCGTTCTGGGGTGAGAACCTTCACTCTGTGATTTATGGCAGTCATTACAGCTAAAGCAAAGAGTTGCCTGGGTACATACACAAAAAATCCCATCTCCATCGCACTTCAATCATCTCCTTTGCCTAAAGCCTCTTCCTTTCTGGTATTTTCTTGCCCGTCCTCAAGAGCCCTTCATTTAGAATTCTGCAAATTGCTTATTCCTTGTCCATCGTCACACTGAACCAAACCTGGGCTTTTCCTTTCTCTTCTTGTTCCTGCTGCTGTAAAATATTGGTTTGGGTTTTTTTGTAAATTAAAAGAGAAGTTCTCAATAAATTGCAGGTCACCCTAACTCAGGAACTCAGACCTAAAACCTTTCACCTTAACAGTGCTGGACTCCACGAAGCTTCCTCCTTATCCTGCATTTGGGATTCCAGACCAAACCTTACCCCAAAGGCTCCTAAATCCTCACCCCTGAAGTCTCATGAATGGCATCCTAAAGTTTTAGTGTCTTTAACTTTTGCTTTTTAAGCCTCAAAGCAAATCCTTCAGCTGGCACAGAGACCAGTTCAAACCATCTGTAAGTAACTGGGCTCCTTCAAGGGTCCTCTCTCCTCCTCATCCTCACCATCATCACCCCTGACACAAGTAAAACAATGTCCTGCAGCTCCCCAAAAGATAAAGGTGGGGGATTTCTCCTTGTCACAAGAATTTCTGGCAAGGCAAGAGAGCTCAGGAGTACCAATTTTATGAGTGTATGAGCTGTTCTCCTGAAAACTCTTTTGGTTTGTCACATGCCTAAAAGGACACACAAAAATCAAACAAATAGGAGTTTCAATGACCATATTTTTAATGCCTTCTCATTTCAACCAGGTGATTTAGCAGGAACTGACACAGAAAGGGTCTTTAAATATTTCACTTCTCCATTCCTACACTGGAGTGCACAGCCCTGATTCTCAGCTGGAGTTGGTGTAATGAGGGCAATGAACGGTGCCTTTCCAGAAATCTTCCCAGAAACTCTGGGAAATTACTTACTGGGAACACTTTAGATGTTGTATTTTATCACATGAGGAGATGTTCATGATTTTAGACTCCATTTCATTTAAGCAGTGATCTCTGAGAGGTGACAAAACCCTCCTGGATCACAGAATCCCAGAATGGTTTGGGTTGGAAGGGACCCTAAAGACACCTCATTCCAACCCCCTGCCATGGGGGAGAACTTCCACACCTGCAGAAATCCAATGAGACCCTTGGGATCTTGTCTAACCTCCCAAACAACACAGTTCCTAGGAAGGAATTTTTCCAAAGGGTATTTTGACGTTGTTATTCAAACTTCATTATTCATTTGTTAAGGAAGACGTTCCGTGGCTTTCTGTTTTGTAGGGAACAAATATTCCACGGTGCTTTCTGTTCCTCAAATGGTGGAATGACGTGTGGCAGTTGTAAAGATTAATTTGTGCTACGTGGCACCGCTGCTGGCTGCTCCTCGGGGAGAAAACATCCTGAAACATTCCAGTGAATTAATTAACAACGGAATGCTCACAGCTAATTAAGAAACCACAGCTCATTTGTACTGCTACTTACACGTGGTGTAGTAAGAGATGTGCAGGGAGTGGTGCCTGCAGGATCACACCTGGAGAGTGTCCTCTGGGGCAGGGACACGTTTTCGGGATGTCCCTCCTCCTCTCGGGTCCTGCTGCTCTCAGCTCAGGGGGGTGAGGTGCAGGAAAAACAGGGATTAGGTGCAGGAAAAATAAACTTAATTACTGCTGAGCTGGAGGGATAATTTCCAGGCTGAGATGATAATAAGGCCGTTTTCAGAGCACAGAGCCATGTGCAGCCGAGCTTTTGGGGAGTTTTACAGCAGAATTTTGGATTTACACCAGAATACAGGACCAAGAATGAAGTTCAGTGACACAAACCAGGCAGTGGGGGAATGCACAGGTAACAGGCACCTGCTTTAACCAGGCTCAGCAAATCCACAAAACCCTGTGCAAAGCTCCAGAAAAGCCTTTGCCTGCCTCCTCTGCTGCCCTGCCTCGCTCCCTGGGGTGCTGGGACTTCCCATCACACATTCCTGCCTCGCAGTCCCGGGATTAACCCGCTCCCTCTGCTGAACACTGACACGCTGTTGACAATGGGTATTAAATTTCCAAAAGTACCTCTTTGCTATCAAAAACCTCTGCCTTACGACCACAGACAACATTTTAAAAAATCCTCTCAGGTAAATCTTAAATCTCATCAAAGCAACCAGGAGTATTTACTGCCTCTGCTTGCAGCAGTCAGTCCCTCCCGTGGCAGCCTCAAACCTCCCAGGTCTTTTCAGTCTGGCTCTCCTCCTTCCCAAGCATCGTAATTCCTCGTGTTCCCATCCTCTCTCCCTGCTCCCCAGGCTGGGGGAGGGAAGCTGAGCAAGGCAGCAGCTGTTTTTGCAAGAGGATGTTACAACGGATGCTCCAGAGGTTTCTCCGGAATGTGAATGCCTTGGCGCTTGTTTGGAGGATCATTCCTCAGCGTTTGGAGGTGACAGCTCACCCCAGCTGGGGAGCCCCTGGCAGGAGATCCACTGCTGCTCCATGGATGGGGCTTCTTTCATGGAATCATGGAATCCCAGAATGGTTTGGGTTGGAAGGGACCTTAAAGCCCATCCAGTCCCACCCCTTGCCATGGGCAGGGACACCTTCCACTATCCCAGGCTGCTCCAAGCCCCGTCCAACCTGGCCTTGGACACTGCCAGGGATGGGGCAGCCACAGCTGCTCTGGGCACCCTGTGCCAGGGCCTCCAACACTGCTGAGGTCAGCCATGGATCCAAGTAAAGCTCCAAGGGAACAATTATTGGAGGAACTTTTTTCTACAAGGGACAGACAGGTTGATTTATGCCTTTAAACAGCAATAATTGGTACATCTAAGGCAGCCTTAAGGACATATTCCAGGCACCAGCTTTTTTCCAGTAAATAAACCGACAAAATGCTGCTGAATTGTGTTCAAACCGGTGCAGGTTCCATGGAAATGCACAAAATAAGCATCAAATTCAAAGCACATTGAAACTGGACATGACCTTCAGCTGTGCCTGGAGTGGCAGCACTTGGACAAGACACACAAACCTTGTGCTCAAAAGGTGCTCCAAACACGGGTGCAAACACAGGGAAATGTCATATTCCCACCTCCAGAGCCCTGCTGGGAACGGATTGAGGCACTTGACACTCCACTTCAGTCCCGTGGCCTCTGTGGGGGATGCAGGAAGGTCTGAGTGCACACTCCGACCGCAGCAATTAAGAAAATGAAATAAAAACGTTGCTTTTTGACAATCAGAAGCCACAGTTAGTTGGGAACTGTTGATTTCACTTCAACAAGAATTACCTGGCTTTTAATTGAAATATTCCTGCCTAAGCAGTCAAATGTTAACATTTTAGTGATCTTTCCATATTTCCCTACTTCCTCTGTGCTTTTTCAAATCCACATTACCATCCATTTGGCCTCTTATTTTTCCCATTACTTATCCTGAACACAAGTTGGTCTGAAAAATCGCCAGTGATTTGCATAAAATATAGAGCTGTTACTTTTCTTTTCTTAAAGGAAGCATAATAATTGCAAGCTGCAACTACTGGAGCTGAAAATAACTCTCCAGACAGTTGCACATGCAGAATTAGATTAAAATGAGCTCGTTTTTTTTTTTAAATGACCTGATAATTTGTAAGGGGAAAAAAAAAAAACCACCTATCAAAGTATTTTCATCAGTAGAGAATGTTACAGCCCTTAAAACAAGGAGGAGCTGCCTCCCTGCATGCAGATGAGGCAAACACGACCCAGAGAGGCCAAATGAGCTGGAGGTTTGTGGGCCACGCTGAAATAACCATCACTCTCACCTCCTGCAAAAACAGCAGGGACACCTTCCACTGTCCCAGGTTGCTCCAAGCCCCGTCCAGCCTGGCCTTGGACACTCCCAGGGATGGGGCAGCCACAGCTTCTCTGGGAATTCCATCCCAGCTGCTTCCCACTCTCACAGGGAGGAGATGTTTTCAGATCAATGCTTTTCCCTGATCAGGAGGGAATTGGAAGATTCCAAGATTGGAATTTGTTGGCCAACTTCATCAAGTTTTCCTGATTTTACTGAGCCAAGAAGGACTTCCTAATTTCTGGGAGGCAATTTAGAAATACAGAACGAGAAAGCCTGTTAAACCCTCAGTTTCCAGGGATTACTGTAAGGAATTGCCATCACAGCCAGGTACGACTCCTTGCAACAATAAATTCTGAGTAGTTGTATGGTTAACCTGTAGTATTGACAATATCACCAAAACCCCCTTGAGTGGGCTTTGCAGGTTTATAAATACATCCAATTATCATGTTTTTGATGAGATTTCATTTAAATCTAGCAAAAAATACTCCCAAGTGAATCATCTGTTATTCATAACTTAAGATGAATTCAGCCTCCGTGTCACAACTTTTCCTCCTCCTCCTTTTTCAGACCCATTGCTTCTCCATAAATTAAATCCTTCACTACATGCATCCGAGTCACATTTCCTTTTGGAAAGCCATATTTTAGAGAAAGCAATTACATTTGGTCATTGATGTATCACCCAAGCTTTCAAAGCCCCCCAAAATAGAAGAGGGGTTTCGATGTTAATCTGAACAAACGCCACGCTTTGATAAGAGCTCGCTGCAGAGCAGAGGAAACAGAGATCACCATCTCATGGAATGCCATCCACTCCAGCACAGCAGTGGGAGCTTTGGCTATGGAATGGGGCTGAGCTGGAGATGCCACTGGTCGCTGTTGCCCAGGACTGTGATGAGTGCTGACAATTTACGCCACCAAATTCCACCCAAACTGTGGGCAACGTGTTCCTTTAACCTCCCAGGGACAATGGACGGCTCCAGGTCTCCTGCTGGCATTCAGCATCTCCCAAGGTTTATCCAGGCTGCAGCCCCAGAGGCACGTGCTGCTGTGCAGGGATCCCTGTCTGCTGTCCAGCAGAGTGGGATAACTCCCGGGATGCTCCGGGAATTGCGGGCACGCGGCAGGAAAACACGGCCAGCTTTAGGGCTGGGGGAGAGCCACGGCTCGGGGAGCTCCGAGGACGCTCCCAGCCCTGGCTGCAGGGCAGGACGTGACTCAGCCGGGAGCTGCACCGAGCGGCGAGCTGGGCATCCTCAGCCCACGCGCTGCTCGCGGTGACGCCGCCGGAGCGCACGGATTTGGGATTTAGGGACATCTCACCCAACAGGGGCTGATCCGCACTCGGGCCGGAGGTGGGAGGGGTGGGCTGAGCACGGCAGCCCCATCCTTTGCCCTCACGATGGAGATGAGGGGAAAGGAGCCAAAAAGCCTTGGCTTGGAGTGAAATCCCACAAAACCCCCACTTCCTCCTTAGAGCTTTCCTTCCTCTTCTCCCCTCATTTCTTGGTGCTTTGCACGTGCATGTGTGGGTTTGCTGGTCCTGTGCCTGCCCTGACCCTGCCGTGGCTGCAGCACTGCTCAAGTGCTGACGTTTGACTGGGGACTCTCTTGACTGAAGATCCCTTCTGGCTCGAGCACCAGCCCGGAGCGAGTTAATTAACCCCAGTGCCCCCAGTCTGGCTGTGTGATAATGCTCAGCTCAGCTGGGGAAGATGGGCAGGGTGAGAGGATTTTTTTTATCATTATCATCATTACTATTATTATTATCATTACTATTACTATTATCACCATTACTGTTAATTAAACAGTGCTGGAATGCCTGGCCCTGGAAGGAAGGAATCGCTGTTGCATTCCCGCAGCCTCTGAATTTTGTGCAGACACAAGGAGAAGGAAAGGCAAAGGAAGACAGAGGAAGGCCCCTCCTGCCCCCCAGATGAGCAGTGCTGGGGCTGAGGGGGACGATTCACCCACGGGAGATGGGGGAACACCTTGCACTACATCGGTGGTTTACTGATTTATTTTTCTGAGCTGCAAATATTTCTCTCCCTACCCAATTTCTAACTTCTTCACTGCAAAATTCCTCCCAACCTCTCCATTGCCCCTGTGCCACAGAACACTGCTCCTGGCCAGTATCCAACATTCCCACCGTGCCAAGGCCTCACGTGGCCGTGGGCAGTCTCCCCACGGAGCTGCCTGTGCTACAGCATCCCCACAACTCCCACCCACCAGACACATATCCAGGCACTGATGGGCAACAGGGAGTTGTTCAGCACGGGAAAACCACATTTCATAGAGTCATGGAATCACTGAGGCTGGGGAATACCTCCCAGACCATCAAGTCCAACTTTGGATCATCAAGCCCAGCCTTTCAGCACCCCAACACGGTGACCCTTCCTTTAGCTGACTGAACCCAGTACAGATGTTAACCACCACCAGCTGAAGGGATGCAGGGTTTCAGATTAACACCTGCACGGGGAGGGGGTTATTCTGCAGCCTGGGGTGCCCAGAGCACAACGTGCTGTTCTGGGGGGGCCTCAGCACCTGGGATTTGTGGGGGACATCACCATGACCAGAGACACCCGGCCCCTGTGCAGCACAGCAGGGCTCCCCTGGCTCAGAGATCACCCAGACAAGCTGTGGTTTAACACCCAAGAACAGCGATACGTGAGTTTCATTAACATTAAATCACAAGTCAATTAAATAAAGGCAGCAGCTATGTGCTTCTTGATGATCCTAAATCAGAGGCAATGATTCACTCTCAGGCCTCTTAAGTGAGGATGTTTAATGACATGGTGGAAAATGAAGCCTTTTTGTAGCAGGAGAGGAAACACTGCTTTCTTTAGCAGCACTTACTGAATAATTAACCTGCACCCCTGGAACTACCTAAGAGTCTCTGCCATTAACCCAATAGAAAAATCATATGAGGCATGAATAGGAAGAATAACAATGAAAATGTACTGCTTGGACCATATTACTGCTGTAATACTCACTTTGCTGTCTGAGCCTAATAAAGGATACGTAGTTTAAATCAGTGGATATAAAGAGAAAACATTTGTCCGGTGTTTATTCCAGCTTTGATTCCAGAGCTACCTGCTCGTGCCATTGTTATAAATCACCCCAAACAGGTGCCTTTCCCCTGTGCTGGAGTTCACCTCCTTTGTGCCACACTTGACCAGACACGATTATTTCTGTGCGCTGCCAAGACTGCAACCCTTCCGTGGAGAGGGAAGCAGGAGCTCTGTGAGGATGTCAGTGCTCACAGCTCTGGGAGCAGCCCCCGGGAAGCACCCCCTCCATCCTCAACAGCACTTCAGTCTCTGCCACAAAGCTGTCCTCTTCCCTCTTCCATAAAAAAGCAGCATTTTAAAACTGTGGATGGAAGGTCTTGGATTCATCTGGCCTTTTATCCACAGGGAGTCTCTTTGTCTCTGGACTCACTGATCTTCACTCACCTGATTAGAAACCACTGAAAACCTCCGTGTCCCACTTACACTTTGCCTCAGTTTCTCCCAGTTTCAGGCTAAGACGTTGTTCAGTGCTGCAAAACCATCTGAGAGTCAAACAACTGGGGGTGTTTGCAGACCAAAGTCTTTATTAGCTGGAAACACAGCCCTGATTAATGGACACAAAAATGAACAAATCCCAGGGGTAATTATCCTTCTCCTTCACAACCCACGCCAGACACACCTTGTTGTGTTGTGTCACTCTGTGCAGTGAAGTGACCTTCAGTGTTGCTGTTTAAGGTGGCCTGATAATGATTTGATTATTATTTCATGCAAATTAAGAATTACCTCTCCTAAAAGAGCTGATTTTCAATTTCATCCTTATTTGCACACTGCATGAGACCATGACACTTTGGAGCTCTCCAGAGTCTGTTACCCTGCCTGGCACCATCAGATGCTGTTATCCCTCTCTTTTTTTTTCCTCTTAATTTATTTCCTCCCTCATTCTTTGTTATTGGCACAGCTGAATAGGTGCATCCCCCACACACAGCGTGTCCTGGGCAAACAGCTGGGCTGGGGCAGGCTCCTGGCCACGGGTTCTTCCCAACAGCAGCTCCACAAAAGCCACGAGATCCATCAACTCCATCAACCCCCAGTGCAAACCTTCAGCAGTCAAAGCACTTCCACACATCAACATCTGCTTGTGGAAGAGCAAGCTTACCTTCCTACCCTTAAAATAATAATTTAAAAAGGATTAAGAGAGGCTGGGGGGGTCTCTGGCAACCCAAAAACTGACTTCTGTCTCCAAGGTCCCCAAATTCCACGTCTGCTCAGTGAGTTACATTTTTTCTCTAAGTTATTAATATTTGCATTTGAATAAGAACTCAAAATCAAGCAAAAGCTTCAAGGTCAACAATCTTTTTATAGAAGCAAAAACCCAAGAGAGAAATTTAAGCAATTATTCTTAGCCAAAGGAGCAGTCAGTTCAAATAAATGTATCAAAGCCTCCAAATTATCAGCAATAAAATCTTATGTCATCTAATAACGACAATGATGACAATAATTGCCGGGACAATGATTTAAAGCTCAGCATTTTTATAGTGCCTCATTTAACAAGTACAGGTTGCTTATTTGTGCCTTTCCAGACTGAAAAAGCGTTTGTCTGGGTTTGTTTATTGTCTAAGATTAGACTTCTGGAAGACAAAAAGCTTCTGGAAATTACCAAAGTTCCCGCAGAAGGAGAAGCTGATGGAGGCACAATTTTAATAGGCAGAAAGTTTGCAGATGTCAATCTGTATTTACCCAGAAAAGGGAAAAAATAAGGGCAGAGGAGTAGCAAACTTGGGGAAAACAAAGTCAGAATTTAGAAACCACCTCAACAACCATCCGAGTGGATTTCTCACGTGGAAATGATCCCAATCCTCTCCCTGTGCCTCCCAGGCAGCAATGTCCCCCTGCCTGGGAGGCAAGGGAAGCCTGTTTGCATGTGAGTAATGCCACAAACATCTCCTGCAGGAAAGGGATCCATGCACAGCCCTGCTGTGGCTCCCAGAGCACAGGCAGAATTCCCCACGGGAACAGAGGATCAGCCGTGGCTCCAAACGCTGCCCAGCTCTCCTGGCTGGGAGCGTTCCCACAGGACAGGACATCCCCTGGGCAATTCCAGGAGCTGAGAGAGCAGTGCAGAGGGGAGAAACACGATCCCACCTCCCATGGCACTGCAGGATTGGTAGGACTTTTTCTTTGACAGATCACAGAATCATGGAATTGAATCATTTAGGCTGGAGAAGACCTTTAAGATCAAGTCCAACCATTCCCCCAGCACTGCCAAGGCCACCACTGACCCATGTCCCCAAGTGCCACACCCACACGCCTTTGAAACCCTCCCAGTCTGCTCAAAATCATGCCCAGGAGGTTTTTGTCTCTGTTTTAATCTCAATCATTTTTAAAATGAACCTCACTCATCAAACAAGGAGTTCAAAAGCTTCCTTTCCTTTTTTTTTTTCATAAGCATGAAGAATAAAACACATTAAAAGCTGCAGAAATTCCCTCTTATTATGGACAAGTAGAGATCAAAGGCAGAATATTTCTTCAGATGGATCCTGAGAGGTCAAATTTCTGAAAAATCTGGACAACACCATGTCCTCTGTATTCATCTGGAACCAGCAAAACTTGTGGACTCACAGAATCCCAGAAGGGTTGGGGTTGGAAGGGACCTTAAAGCCCATCCAGTCCCACACTTGCCATGGGCAGGGACACCTTCCAACTATCCCAGGCTGCTCCAAGCCCCGTCCAACCTGGCCTTGGACACTGCCAGGGATGGGGCAGCCACAGCTTCTCTGGGCACCCTGTGCCAGGGCCTCCCCACACTCTGAGTAAAGAATTTCTTCCCAATATCCAATCTAAACCTGCTCTCTTTCAGCCATTCCCTGTGTCCTGTCCCTCCATCCCTTGTCCCAAGTCCCTCTCCAGCTCTCCTGGAGCCCCTTTAGGCCCTGGAAGGGGCTCTGAGTTCTCCTGGAGTTTTCTCTTCTCCAGGTGAGCACCCCCAGCTCTCCCAGCCTGGCACGACCCCGTGTGGTGTTACTCCCTGGCCTTTCTCCTGTCACTGACTCCCCCACCCTTCCACAGTCCAGTGATGAATTCCCAACTGTTCATCCCCTCCTCTTCTCCAGAGCAGACTCGAGGGGAGCCTGTGCTGAGCCCGGCTCCAGCTGCTCCGAGGAGGGGGAGGACGTAGGCAGCTCTTATGTAAGGTCCTAAAATACAGAATGAGATTGCCTTAAATTAATGAAATCATCCCATTCACTGCAGCAGGTTCGAGATGAGGCCTTTTTCCCCCACGATATTTAAAACAGCGAAAGGAATGAATGACACTGCGTTTGTTATTTCTTTTAAGTCAGTGCACGGTGAGTCATGCCAAGCTCCTGAGAGCCAGCTCTAGGGCCCTTTATTAGCATGAATTTCAAACTGTCTGCTTCTGCCCTTTTTTAAGTGGGCTAATGAAAGCAAAATGTGCCTGCACGTGCACAGTGCCCCCTGCTCCACCTCGGTGTCACCTCACCTGAGGGGAACTGTCCCCACGAGCACAAGTACGGGGATCTGTGGTTTAGGATCTGTGGCAGGAAAACAAACTCCAGTCCAATTCCTACAGCACAGTGCTCATGCAGGGAGTCTGAGCGACCCTCAGCTCCAGACATTTCCAGGGCAGGGGCTGCAGTGATGAGGAATGATCCCTGAGGTGATGTCAGGACAAACGCGGGGTCTGAGCAGTTTGGGCAGCACCGGTGACACCGGTGACACTTGGCTGCGGCCAAGCCCCTGTTTGCACCCTCTGAGGGAGTCCAGACATTTCCTGACAGCACAGCAGCGTTTGCCTGAGTGCAAACACAGCTCTGGCGTGTCCTGAGCACCGGCACTGGCGCCTGGCAGGAGCGTGGGCGCTCAGGAGGTTTCCTGCCCTCTCGGGGGTGATGCTCAGAACGTGTGTGACGGCACAGCCCAGCCCCCCGGCACCGGGCCGAGGGGACATCCCCTCAGCAAACATCCCCACTGCTGAACTCCCCTCTGCTGCTCCGGGGAACCCCGGGAGAGGTCTCCTCACGGAGAGAGGGGCACCCTTGGGGCACCGGCCACGAGACCAGGGGGAGTGACCGGCCCAATGGGTCCAAGCAGGAGGGGACACCGATGTTTCCCAGGGATTGCAGAAGAGCTTCCTGCTCTCAGGCTGTCCCACATGGGAAGTGGAGCACTTGGAGTGCCAAAAGTCCTTGGATTCAGCTCTTCCCTTCACCCCTCTGGCTTTGTGGAGAGTCACTCCCAGGTATTCTATATACATAAATATATTGAATGGGTTTGCTGTGCTGACAGAAAGCACACACAGGAGGTTTCCTCCATCCTGCTCTTCCCTGAACACCCACCTTGTACCATCCCCTGGAGAAGCCCACCTTGTGAGCACCTGCCCTGTTCCATCGGCATCTTCTGCTGCCACCTGCAGGCACCACTTCCCTCTCCCCAGGATTTCCGCGGCTCCACTCCCGGTCTGAGCGAGGCACAAACCCACACGTGCTCCCTGGGATCCAGCTGGTCACTGGTGGCATCACTGGGCAAGAGACCCCTGTGCTCCATGCGGCAGCGAGGACCCTTCCACACCCATTCTTTAACCCTGGAATGCCGTGACTCCCACAAGCACTCTGGCAAAGCGTGGCTTTAGTTGTGAATCACGTGATACATTTCAAATTTTTATCTAAAATATAAACGACTGCAGCAGTTGTGGCTCGGCAGAGCAGCAGGTCCAGCAGCACAGACACCAATCCCAGCAGCATTCCTTGATCCAAGGGAAGCCTAAGGATGCCGCAGATCTGATTCCTCCTGGGAAGAAAACTATCCATTTTAACAGTGTCCACTGCGCTCTGTGGTTAATAATTCATCTGAAGCTTAGCCAGCATTATTTGGGAAGGAGAAAACCTGCACAGAGAAGCATCAGAGCCGGCCTTGGGAAGGGGGATGGACACAGACAAAGCCCTGGAGCAGGGAGAGGAGCTGGGATCACACTGAGCACTCCTGTCCTGATGCTCAGATCCACTCCAGAGCTGCTTCCCGAGCATGGACTGACTGCAGACTAACAAACATTGACTTCTTACATTTAGGAGACACCATGACATTAATCTTGGAGTCATTCTCACTGCCTTTGGCACAACAGGTCCAGAAGAGTCAGGGAAAAGTGGCCTCAGTCACTTTTCCCACCCAGATGGCGTTTGGGAGCCGCTGGTCCCTGGACAGGCACAAATCAGAGCATCCTCATGTGCTGGAAGGGCTGGAGCTCCCCATCCTGCATCCCTGGGCCCTGGAGACGTGGTCCCTGGCTCTGAATAACCAGTGATCCGTGGAACAGCGGCTCCCTCATTTGGGACACACTTCTTTTCTTCCTTAATACCTTTTTCCACCTCCAAAGGTCAGGCTTTTTCTGATTTCTCAAATTATTTCTCATTAACATGGAAAAAATAATTTCCATTTGGCAGCATTAGCATGAATAAAACATCCCTGGGATAATAATCTGCTCCAGGCTAGAGGTGCCAACCTCCAGAAATGAGGACAGACCTGGAGTTTTGTGCACGAGTGAGAAAATCCAGTGACTCCCAACGTTCTTCAGCTTGGAGGAGAACAGGGAAAATTTTCCATTGCTGAATATTCACATTACGGGTGTTTTGGAGCTAATCATTTGGGTTCACAATTTCTGCACACGGGCTGCCAAAAATAAATTACTATGAAAATGGGATGCTGCGTGTGAATGAGCTGGGAAACGCTGCACAATTTGGAGGTCACTGCAAGAAAAGGGAAACGGGAGCAGCCAGCCCAGACACGGCCCCGGCCCAGCCCCAGCCTCTGCTCCCAGGAGGCATCCAGCACCGGGAGAGCAGGAGCAGGAGTCTCCCTGAGGATGGGCAGGGCAGGGGGTCAGCCAGGCATTTGAGGAGGTCTCACCTTGCTTTGTTGCAGACTGGTCGAACCACAGAGCTCGGTATCCCCTCTGAAATATCCATCCCTTTAGGTTTTCACACCACACCACTGCAACCCTTTCTTTGAGTCCTGCGTACCAGGACCCCAGCACAGCAGCAGGAAACTGAGCTATTGATTGCAGGCTGCTTCTAATTAACGAGGCATTCCGATATCCTCCCCGTGATCGGGGTCCTTATTGGAAAAAGCTCAATTTCTTCCCTTTAAATATCGCCCTGGTGGCGCCTTTGGTGCCAAGAGGCACACACACACACACGGGATTGCTTTTGCAATTCACCACAAGGTACACAGAGGTGGCTGCTCCGCTCCTGGCCCTTTGCCATCTCTGCCTGNAGCCACGCCGATAATTCGCACCCATCAACCCCGTGTGAGGTAACGTGCCGGCTCTTGAGGGCTGCAAAATTTATCACTCCACGGGAGCCAAGGATCTTGTGCCCAGCGACGCTCCCGCTTCCCAATCCCCGTCGTTGCCCTCGCTCGCCGCAGTTTGCCACAACCCCTCACTCCCTCGTCGCTCCCCAGATTTCAGGCCAGTGGTTTATGGATTTAGCTGGACAGAGAAAGCCCAGAATAAATGTATCTGTAAAAGCCAGCTCTGCAGTGTGTCACAGAACACTCTGATGTGAGTAATACGTACAAATGAATATAAATATTGAACTTGGACGGCAGAGCAATTAGACACTGTCACATTAACACCACCATCTCCTGCACGGACGGGAGGGAAGGGGAGGGGAGGGATTTCCTTCTGCATGGGGCTCTGGCCATTCGTCATGCAAGTGGTGCAGATGACCAGTAACAAAATGTGGGGAATTCATCACCATAACGAATGACCACGAGTGCAATTCCTTTTCATAACATGTTATCATTGCAGTAATTAAGTGCCTGCCTGTTCCGTTGTGCAGCGGCGTTGCTGCACATAATCCATCACAGTTTCCAGTGGAAACAGCGCATTAAACACATCCCCAGCCATGAAATTCCATGGCTGTAGCCCGGAGGGAGCTGCTGGAACACCCCTCTGCATGAGCACAGCCCGTGTTTTGTGTCCCCCACAGGTGCTTCACAAGCCCCTCTGCCCGTGGCATGCAGGGAGCTGCCCTGGGATGTGGCAGCAGGAGCTGGAGGATTCCCTGCTTTGCATGGTCACAAATACAGTCTAAATATTAAATATTAAATAATAAATAATAAACCTTCCCATTGTACTCGAGGGCGAACAGGGGTGGCACATTCCTGTGCTGTATCAATCCAGAGGAATTGCTCCGGGCAATCCCAGCAATTCAGCTGTAACGAGGCTCAAACCTGATCCTGAAATTCCTAAATAAAACTGGAATGTACATTTGGGAGCAAGATGGGGCGGCACGGGGCAGCACAGGGGGCTGAGGGGCATAAACGCTTTTCCCTTTCTCTCTGGGGGACACGGAGGGGCTGTGGGCAGGTGAGGAGGAGGGGGCTGAGGGACGAGTGTCACCGTAGCACCAAGGCACAGCAGTCCCCACACGCAGCCCTGGGAGCGTCCCCAGGGGCAGGGGGATGCTCATGGCTCCAGCCCCTCCGTTCCTGCATCCCCGTCCACACCACTGCAGCATTCCACAGCTGGGAAAGCACCAGAGTTCAGTACAAGCTTTTTCCTTCAGGTAATGGACAGAAGGTCGATGACTTTCCTCTCTCACAGAGCTGCTTTTTTCTATTTCCCCAAATATTTGAATTCCCTGGTTTGCACCTTTGCTGACCAGGGGGACTGGTCTTGCACCAGCTCCTGCTCCAGCTCCCACCTCCTCTGCAGCAAGGAGCTTCCCAGCTCCTTCTCTGCTCTAGTCTTCTCTACTGCTTCCATCTCTAAAAGAATTTATTCTGATGAAAGTATTAACTTGGGAGAGAGGTTTGAAATATCCCAGGCTCCAACACATCTGCTTTATCTCCCACAGTACTTATTCCACCTCAACAGGAGGAGTTCCACCCAAAGAAATTCCCAAGGGGCCGACAGTGAAAAAATAGGGATGGGAAGGTGTTTGTATGAAAGCCCCCACAAAACAGCTCCAGGGTTGCCAGGGATGAGAGGAGAGTTGGTCACTGCAGACAAGTAAGATTAGCACAGCAAGACACGGGATGATTAAAACACTTGTCCTTATGCAAAATTCAGCAGATATTCCCAAAAGTCCATGCCAGACAAATTGCACCATCTGGTCACTGAGATAAAGTCTTTAAACGAGAACTTTGCAGGCCGAAGGTTCTCAGCTGTAAAAACAGGTCGTGCTGGTACCCTGTGATTTCCCAAATCGAGGGCAATCCACTCTTCCTCTTCTCTCCCACTTCACTCCAACATTAAAAATCACATATGGTGCATTCCCAAAGTGACACTGTCCAAAAGAATAAAGGATCTGACCTCAACTCTCTCTTTTTTACACTGATAATTCCCTATTTTGTTTGATTCCAGATGCCAACATTATTGTTAAAACACCATTTTTCCTATTAGGAAGCTATCTAATTAATAAATATATATCAAATATGTTAGGTAATTAATATCTATGGTGTATCTTAATATATTTACCATATATTCAGCAGGGTCTGAAGCCCTTTTAGCAGTGCCTGTGAGACTACACCAGAATTTCTCACATCATGTCTGCAAATGAGCCCAGGAGCCACAGGGATCCCCCAAAACCCCATAAATGAGCCCTTTCAGGCAAAGGCAGGGGCAATCCCTCCATTTATCTCAACCCAGCTTGATGCCAGAACCCACCGGCCTTCCCACATCAAACATCTGCAAATTGGCCATTATTTTGGCACGTCTAGGCAGAGCTCAGGGAACTCAGGTAATTGGCGCAGAGCGTGGAGCTTTTCCCGAGGCCGGCAGGGCCAGGGTACCTGGAGACAGCTCGTAAGTGGTTAAATCTGCAAAATTCGTTTTGAAGAGAGATGAAGTGACATCACACAATGATCTCAGCCTCTGAACGCCAGGAGCACTGCAAGAAAAAGCAGCAGCTCTACGCGGGGGGAAGATCTCCCGTGTCAGTGTGAGTTCAGACACCACACAGCCTTAATTACTGTTTTGTACATTGCACTAATTTCCTTGATTGTGCTGTGAAATCAAAACACGTAAGGAAGACCTTTTTCCCCTCTAATAAAAGCTGTCAAAGTAAATAAATATTCATCCCCATCTGCCCTCTGAAATGAAAGCAGAATGAATTGATAATTCTCAGAGCTCTGTAACCTCCTGCCCTGTGCTCTGTTAGTCGAGACTTTTATGTGGAGTTTGCCTCTCCGAACTGCTGTTAATACAAGTTTAGAAGTCAGACAGGCGTGGTGCACTAAATCCAATCTGTTTTCTAGGGCTGCATCACACGGCACAATACCCATCTGCTCCTTCCCAGCTCACTGCAAGCCGCTGTTGTCACGCTCGGAGCAGCTTTCTGCTCTCAGGTACCCGGAGCGCAGCCACGGCAGCGCTGTGTCCCTTACACCGCCCGCGTACGTCCTCACCGCTCTCCTCTGAGTAAGTTACTACGCGTTGGAGAGCAGCCCTGAGCAGCACCCCGGGTTTGTTACCCTGTCGGGGCTGGGATGGGGAACGCAGCGGGGGGGAACAGGGAGATGTGCTCAGAGGATGGGGCGGCCTCCTGTCGCTGATATTCCCAAGATTTGGGGGGCAGAGCAGTGACATTTCAAGGGGCAGCCGCTCCTCTGTCCAAATGCAGGTGCTGCCCGTGTCTCCAGGAAGGGTCGGGAGAGCACAGCCGCTCCCGGAGAGGCTCCGGGAGGACGCGAGGACATTTAAAAACTCATCTGCAGTGCAAATCTGACTCCTCTTTGTCACACCCGATCCTGTAATGGAAACGTCCACCCCGCCCTGGGGATGAGAGGGAGTAATCAGAAAGGTAAATGCCACTCGAGGGATTTTATCTTCTCCTGACATTTGCAGGAGCTCGTTCTTGCTCCAGCTCAGCCGTCCCATTAGGGCAGAAGCGCCTGGGTATTCTGCATATCCAAACTGCTAAAGCCTTCCAGGAATTCCGGGGGAATGGAGTCGGGGGGGTCACTGCAGATGAGCAAACATTACTGAAGCAAAGGACAAAGCCCACGGAATGAGCAGGACGTGCGGATTCTCAGGGAAGGCAATTCCACGTTCCCACGTGTGTCAGGTGTGCCAGGAACACATCCCTGCCAACCCTGCAGCAAACCAGGGACTCTGGGACAGGGGGTGGATTTCAGAGCCAACATGAGCAGGACAATCAGTGCAAAACCCAGGAGCAAAAACTCCACCTTGATCCCAACTTTGCAATCAGATCCACCAGAAAAAGGCAGGAATTTCAGGTTTATGAAGTCAGGTTTATGAAAGCAGTGGTGTGGGGGATATATACATATTTTATATCTATATATTCTCACACTCTCTAGAAAAGGAAAATCACTCTCATTCAGAACCAGATGCTGGACATAAATTTATTAAGATGAATGAAGCGACTCCATTCCCCTGTAATGCCTGGAGGTTGAAAACTCCGGCAATATTCCCTCTCCCTGCCATCAGAGCACTCCATTTCTCCCCCTAAGTTCTCAACAATAATTCATGTCTCTGGGTGGCACTGACCAACCATTCTCTGAGTTCCTATTCTTTGTCTACATCTTCTCTTGTACTCAGCTCCTAACACCACGGGGAAGATGAAAACTATTTATTGTACTGACCTTTTTGATTAATAGGTGGAGTTAGGTATAAAATCATTTTTATCAGGTGAGCATAATGACGTGCAGGACAACAAAAAGGGCATTTCAATTTTCTATCAAAACCTTCATTGAGAGCACAATCCCCCAAGGTGAACGTTGGGGACAACCCAAGTAGCCAGGAGTGAATAAATATCTTATAACATTCGTATTAGCTGGGAATTGACTCATGAATCAGCAGGGGTCATTTGAAGGAGCCAGGCATTCCTTACCCCTGGCCATAGAGAGGGATTTCATGGATCTGTGCTGTGAGGAAACGGGGTCAGGGCCAGCCCAGTTCCAAGAGGAGCTCAGACCGAGGGGTGAATGGGGAGCTGGGGCTCCACCAGTACCCTCAGCCCTCTCCAGCATCCCTACTCTGCCTCCCCTCCAAAAAGGAGCACTGGGAGCAGGATGGGGGTGATGGGATGGCACCAGTACAGGCAGTGGTTCCTCACTCCTTAAAACTTGCTCAAAATTAACCCTCCTGACCCAGGACCCACCCCATGGGGGTTGGAGCTGCGTTTGCCAAGGCACTGAATTCTCCCAGACACTGGAGAACTCTCGGTCTGTCTGAGACTCAGCCACCTTCCATCTCCATGCATCCTGCTGATACGAACCGAACTGCACACACCTGGCCTTGTAAGGCTCTAAAAAGTGAAAGTGTTTCAAGGCAAAATGGCCTTTCAATAACGTATTTTTAAGCGCAGCGTGGCTGAGGTTCCAGGCTGCAGCAAAGCAAGGATGGTTTTTGGCAGGGGGCTGTGAGGGGCACTGTATCAGACAGTGGTTTGCTCTCTTTGTACCCACCAGACTTCTACAGTCAGGGAGAGGTGATATGGAAAGCTGATGTAAAACAAGGGCTGGTTGGGTGGGCTGCACACAGAGAGGGTGGGAAGTGTCCACAGAGGATTTGGAGCATCCCTGGGGTGTTTGGCTCTCCCTGGGGGTGCCGGAGGTGCAGGGCTGGAGCTGCCTGTCCCCCGCCGCCTCCCGCCCCCCGAGCGTTTCCACGCCTCGCCCACTCGAGGCCATCACAACGACGGCTTTGGAGCTCGTCCCTCCGTGCCCGTCTCCACGCATCATTCCAAACGAGCCTCCCGGGCAACCAGCGAGGAGAGCTCCCCGGAAAGCAGTGGCACGCTTTGAAGTCGGAGTCTCTGTTCTGTTTCCAGACGGATTTTGATTTAAGGATAGGTGCCCACCCTGCCAGGGAAGGCGTTTCGGATCAATGGGGTGCCGTGGGCGCAAACAGAGCCCGGCTGCAGCGTGCAGGGAGCAGGACGGGAGCACAGGACCGGCTGGACCGTGGGCCGAGCCCAGGGGGGCTCAAATCCGGGCTCAGCCACGCTCAGGCTTCGCCCTGGGGTTGGAGGTGTCACTGTGCCTCATCTCCTGGAGCCCCAGGGCCGGTGTGAGCCGGGACAAACACAGCGTGGTGCCCGCAGCCGGCCCGTCCTGGGAGCGCTGAATGCCTCTGGGCTGTTCCTGAACAAGGAATGCACTCGCACACCTCGGCTATCCAGAGGGTGGGATGCCTGTAAGTTGTCAGGATACCATTTAAAGGCTGTGGAATCCTAGAATGGCTCGGGTTGGAGGGGACATTAAAGCCCATCTAAGACAATCTCAACGATTATGTAGTATTATCTAATTATTACAAGTTACTTTTTATTACTGCTTCGGTAACTATAAATTCCAGTGGGTAACATCAATTATATTCATAGAAGCTCTCTCAGTTTACTCATTATCATTTAAGCAACACCTAAACAACTCAGTTCAGAAGAAAATACATTTCTTATCCCAAATAAAGCAGGGCTTGTTTTTCACCTCTCCCTGGGCGTTCAATGACCTTATTAAACCCCAGCCAAGCACACAAGGCTTGTCCTCAAAGCAGCAGAGATAGGCACCGCCTCACCCTAATTTAAAACACACCGAGCAATCCCAGCCAACGCAGACTTCGCCTTTCCAAAGAAATTTTCCAGCTTCCCCCAGACACATCCCAAGAAAAGGGGTTAAATGGGCTGTTTGGGTGGTGATTGGCACTGAGGGCTTCAGTTGAGAATTCGGGGTTACCCCGTGATAAGATCACCTTTATGTTAAGGGATCCTTTCTATTCCCCCTCTAGGAGAGGTATAGGATGATTAACCCTTTCAAAAGAACAATTATGAAGGAAACAAAAGGTGCTGGTGGAAGTTGCCATGACCAAACCAAGCCAGGCTTAGCCAGGCCATGGGTTTCTCACGTCTGTCATTAATTCTTGAGCTCCTCTCAGCTTCCCCCCGCCCCGGGGCAGCAATTGGGTTTATCGGCTTTTATGAACTCCTTGAGCAGAGGGGACACCCCAGCTCATTGTGCCTCCGGAGCCGGCCTGGCACTGCAGAGCCCGGAGACAAGAGGCTGCTGCTCCACGCTCAGGGCACGCTGTCCCCTCCTAAAGGTTCGCACTCTTTTTCCCCAGGCACACGCGGACGTCATTCCCACTCCATGAGAAAACCACACCTCACCAGGCTCACGGCGGGGAGAGCCCACGCGGGACGTGTCCCTGCTTCCCTGGTCCCACCTCCGGCTCCTGCAGAGGGAGGGACCAGCGCCTCTCACCCTCGGCTTTGCTCAGCTGAAATGAGAAAGCTCCTTTAACACATTTTGGGGGAAATGACAGGAGAAACTGCTGCAAACAGGCACCCACCAGCTGCTTCCAGCAGCTGCCACGGACCGGCTGGGGAGGAAACTCCTCTCCCAGTTCCCCACTTTTCCTCATCCTCAATTGCGTGCAGCTGCAGTTCCATCTGAAGCAGTGTAACCCCCCCTTCCTCTGTCTTTAAAGATACATCTTCCAGTTCATGCCTGTGGTGCTGATACTCATCTTAAATAACAGCAGCGAGATGAACCCACCACGACTTTCATTTCTCAGGCACAACATTCTTGTCAGCAGTGAAGAGCTTAAGTGTCCTTTCTTTCACACCTATTAGGTTGGAACAAGCTTTAAAAGCACAAATAACCTTCCCCACAGCATAATGAAAGACCTTATTACAGCCTGGGATTAATTTTTTCTAATCTATTTACAAGCAAAAAGGTCGGACTCAAATCTGACAGTGAGGAAGGGAGGCAGGACTCATTATCTCTAGAAAGACTCGAGAAAATGGATGAGCATTAACATGAGATAGTTTTGGAGCTTGAATCCATGTCCCAGCTTCTAATTAAAAATTACCCAGCAAGGCACTGCCTTGCAAACACCATTAGCTACAGGAAAAATGAAATTCCTAATTGCTAAGCAAAAATGTTCTGATCTCAACAATTTATTTATTTTAAAAAGTCATCTTAACCACTCAAAACTGAGTTCCATTCCTTTTCCTTCTCCATGTAACAACTCTGCATTATCCTTTTATTACCAAAGGACCAGCAGGACACAGCCACACACTGAGCATGGATTTTTCCCATTAAGCTGCCCTCACAAACCTCCTCTCTCTGCCCATGGATCCCATCTCCTTCCCTCCTGCTGCAGCTGCGGACACGGGAGGCAAAGCTGGAGCGAGGACATTCCTCAGTCAGCTCTGCTGTTACAAATCTGGAAAACAACTCTAAAATGGCTGAACTGGTCATAATCGGTGGCTGTGAAGAAGAGGGGGCAATTTCTACAATTCCACTGTTTTACCTGGATAGAGGGAAACTGGCCCGTGTCAGCCTGGATGGTGTGGAATCCCTGACTCGGGCAGAGGGAAGGGACGGTGCAACACACACGGGCTGAGGTGAGTACCCAGAACAGTCATTTTTGCCAAACAAATCCCATCCCAGAGATTTGGGAGAGGGCTCGGCTTCTGCCTCCGCCGGCTCTGTCGTTCCTGAGGCTGTGCCTCCCTCTCCAGGCAGCCCGGGAGCTGGCACTGCTGCCGGCTCCTCATCCAGCCCTGATCCCGGCAAAGGTTCGCCGGCGTGGGCCGGACACGGAGATGTGTGCTGGACACGGCCGTAGGCGCCGGACATCTGGAGCGGGGTTCCCTCGTGCCAGGGGTCCCGGAGCTGCTGCTGCCGTGGGATCAGCCCAGGAGCGGGAGAGGAGTGGGGCTGAGCTCAGCTGGCCCAACACGAGCACGGGGACGCTCGGTACTGCCGGGTTTGTCCTGTGCCCGACAGCTTGGCTCGAGTTGGGATTGTAGCTGGAGATGTCTCAATCAGCCACGTCCCTCCCCAGTCCCTGCTCTCCAGAGGGTCTGGAGCAGAGGCACAGCACCTCCCTCACCTTCCTGAGCTCGGGGCATGAGTCCTGTGACTCCCCCTGGGACACGGATGTCATAGAAGGGCAGAATGGTTTGGGTTGGAAGGGACCTGAGAGATCATCCAGTGCCACCCCTGCCATGGGCAGCGACACCTTCCACTATCCCAGGCTGCTCCAAGCCCCGTCCAACCTGGCCTGGGACACTTGCAGGGATGGGGCAGCCACAGCTTCTCTGGGCAGCCTGTGCCAGGGCCTCCCCGCACTCACAGGGAACAATTCCTTCCCAGTATCCCATCTAATCCTGCCTTTTGGCAGAGGGAAGCCATCCCCCTTTCTCCTGTCACTGCCCCTGTAATGATTTGCTCTGATGCTCCCTGAGTAGTTGCCTGCACTCCCTGGACAGGAGGGGGAATCAATGGACAGAGATACGTGTTTATTCCATGTGTTAACTGCATTTGTACGTGTTTATTGCGTTTATGTGTCCACTTAATGTATTTATTTAACTCTGGGAAAAGAGTGCCGGGAGATTTTTCAGTTTGTTTCCATCTTCACCAACTGTAAATAAACCCAAGCTCGTTAAGAACCCTGCACACAGCTCTGCTCCCATTAGTGCTGAAACTGGTGCTGCCAAACTGGAGATTGTCTCATTCCTGCCACAAGGATCACATGGAATTGTGCTGCCTGACAAAGCAAGGAATCTGTGTAGTGGGAGAAGAGTGTCCAGCGCTCCTGGAGTCAGCAGTGCCTCCCGTGCAGGGCCCAGTACCCCACTCTGTGGATCCCTACTGTAAGGAATATGCAATAAGCCACTTATTTTTATGGGATATTTCTCACCAGTGCCAGGCAGAGGGATGTGGGCACGGGGAGCACGGAGGATGCACTTTTATCTCAGAGTCAGCTGCGTTCGCTGAGCAAGCTGGGGAATCAAATTCGTATAAACCGCTCGCTTTTCCTCTCCTTTTCAATACAAAGAGAGAACGTTTCGTTCCAGCAGCTGATCTTGGAAAAGGATGGCAGAGGAGGGCTGGGTCCCAGCTGCCTTTTGCCTGGGAAGTGGGAATAAGCACCATGAAGCAAGAAATCCAAGAACTCCACAGGAAGAACTCGGGGAAATCCATCCCCAGCACAGTGGATCGCTCATCTCCCCATCCCTTCCCAAACCCACATCGCTCCAAACCCGCGGGGCAGCCCCGGAACAGAGGGAACGGCCCCGATCTGCTGAGCCAGGCACACCCACGGAACATCCCCTTCTCAGGCATTATTTCCACAGAATTCCAGCACCTGGAGAAAGAAGAGTGCAGTCTTTTAGTCCTCTGGCAGAACTGTCGGGTTTTATTTTAAATTTTAAATTTTGCGATTCCCGAATGCTAAAGAAAGGACAAAGGGGAGGGGAAAAAAATAAAAAAGAAAAAGAAAACCAAAAATCATGAGGACTTTTGTATCCCAGACTCAATAAACGCTGCCTGAACTGAACAGGTTTCCTGCCTGGGGCAGGGGAGAAAAGAGAGGTGCAAAAAGCTTTCCTGCGGCTCCCGGAGTGGCGCAGATCGGAGCAGATTTCAGGTACAATCTGGATTTTCAGGCACAAACCATCTCTGGAGCCCTGAGCCTGCCCCACGGCTGGGGATGGGAACGGGACTGAGGAAATCCAGAGCCAAATTTCTGCAGTTCCTGCAGAAACCGCACTTTTGAAAACTCCATCCCTGCTGTGGGCATAATCAAGGGATAATTAGGATTTAGTGAAGCCTGCGACCTTTCTGCTCGGCTCTTTCTCTGCTCCTCATGAAAGGGAGAAGATGAGAGCCTGCGCAGCGTGCAGCCCCTTTGCCTTTGTTTCTGTCATCACCTTGCTCGGTGCTTTGTGGTTCCCAATCAGCCTACAGAGGAAGGATCCCATCCACCTCCTCCCACTCCCTTCCCAGAGCACAGGAAAGCTCCAGCAGATTTCTCCCGATTATCATTTTCATGAACGTGGTTATCAAGTCTCTAACTATTCAAAAGCATCCTCAAAAATCACTCTTAAATAAGGCTTATAGAGCCCACAGAACTCCTTTCCAAAATCCAGGCATCCATTTCGGAAAACAAGCCCGGAATAGCCCGTTATCACTATTTATGGCTACATTTTCTGAGTTCACAGCTCACTTTCAGACACTCGCAGGGTGTTTAAGTTCGGCTGTGTCCTCTGGATAATTATAGTGAGCTACACCCTCCCAAAACCCCCCAGAAAATGGGATTCTGTTCATGCTGACTCAGTGTGACTGCAGCACTCATCCTCTCCCCTGGGAATACTTAGACATCAAGGGGACTTCATGCCAAAACGGAGGGAGGAGGGAAAAAGCAGCGAGTTGTCAGTGTTCCCTCACCTTTCCATCCTCCTGCCTGCCTGACACCCCCAGCCTGGGGAAACCCCCCCAAGGCCCCCGGGCCCTGCAGCAACACATCTGCCGTTTATTGCCAGTTAATTCCGTGTAAAGATCCTCTGGGGCTTGCAAAGGCTGAGTGCAAAGTGCCTATAAATGTGAATTATTGGGCTTTTACAAGCCCGAGCTCTCCGTGCCCACAGGGCGCTGCGCAGGGCAGGGCAGCACACGCTGCTCGGGGCTCTTGCTGGCAGGGCTGGGGTTTTGCTCGGGTTTGCCCGAGATGATGTTCCCTGTTCCAGCTCTGGAGCTGGGATTGCTCCCTCCCCTGGGCAGGGATGCTGAGATCCGGCCCGTGGCCTCCAGCCGTGGGGCTCAGCCCCTGCGGGGCACAGCCTCTCCCAGCACCCAGGGATGAGCGTCTGCCTCCCACTGCAGCGAAAAAACAGCTCCAAATGCTCCTGGGTGGGAGGTGGTGCTGTGGGAATGGGGCTCTGCAGGCGCCACAGGCAGTGTCACCGTCCCCCTCAGGGATGTGATTCCAGGGGAGCTCTGCTCCCACCCAGCAGGAAATTCGTCAAGCGATCACTGAATTTACCCTAGGAAATGTTTCAGCGGGGTCTCCTGCTCCCAAGGTGGACTGGACTCGGGCTTTTCCTCCTGAAGGGAGCCACAAGGATGATGGAAATGGACTTTGGACAGAGGTGTGGAGTGACAGGACAAGGGGGAATGGCTTCAGACTGGAAGAGAGTAGGTTTAGATTGGATATCAGGAAGGAATTCTCCCCTGGGAGGGTGGGGAGGCCCTGGCACAGGGTGCCCAGAGAAGCTGTGGCTGCCCCATCCCTGCAAGTGTCCAAGGCCAGGTTGCACAGCGCTTGGAGCAACCTGGGATAGTGGAAGGTGTCCCTGCCCATGGCAGGGGTGGCACTGGATGGGCTTTGAGATCTCTTTCAACCCAAACTGTTCTAAGATTCTATGATTTTCCACAGTTTGCCATTTGCCAGGGGCCCAGAGGGGACAAGAAAACATGGAAAATGTGCGGGATCTCATACAGCAGAACTGAAATGGGGAATGGTTCAGCTGGACAGGACCAAGAAACGGCTGAAAGATCTTTCTGCAATGGCAGGAATCCCCAAAGGACACATCAGTGCCACAGGACTGCTCAAGAACACACCCTGTGCGGTGCAGGAATTATTATTATTGTTGTTATTATTATTCTTGTTGTTTGTCTTTTTCCAGAAGCACACGCTGCCGTGGCAGAGCTGGGGACAAGGATTCATGGATCACTAACGGGTTTGGCTGGCAAGGCCCCGCTAAACAATTCATCCCCACTCCCTGTTCCCCGTTCCCCTTGGCCAGCTGCAGCGACTCCCTCACCGCAGCACCACCGATCCATGATCGATGGAATGTTTTCCCAAACATCTGCCAGGCAGTCAAACAACAAATTAAGTTGCTGTAATTAAGGCTGATAATGTGGTGATTTGAGCACGACCTTTGTGAAAAGGGCACAAAGAGTCTCCCATCACTCATTACTGCTGGTAAAACACCGGAGCTCTTCCCTAAATAGGCGCCCATCAGCGCTGCTCTGCCAAATTGCTACACGAGTATTTTAATTAGTGCCTTAATATAGGGCAGGTCGTGCTGCAGGGGGGACAGACCATGAAGAAATGTTGGGGTTAGGCATTAAAAATTGGCTTGGTATCAGAGATAAGATGGTTTCCATCTGTTTGCCAGCCAAATCCGGATGGAAAAGGCTGGGGTGAAGCTCAAACTCCCCCTGAACAAATCCAAAGGGGACAAGGGGAGAGCTGCAGCTCAGAGGGATGGGAATGAGCTGTGGGAGGGAGCAGCACGAGGGTTTCTGGAGCAGCCAAGCACAGCCAACACCAACCCTGGGCAAACAGCTGCTCTGATCCAACAGGAAAAGCCTTTCCAGGGATTCTTGACATTTGCCTTTAAAAAACTCCAGCAGATGGGGCACTGTTTAAATGTGCCACGGAGCGTTTTAGGAGGAGGATGGAAATGACCTGGAATGGAAATCACCTGGATTTCTCCTATACTTGCTACTCTCTGGAGGGTTCTGTGGCCCTTCATTCCAAGCAGGGACTGAGACCCACGAGGAGCAGGCAGACAACCCAGTAACACATGGCATTTGTGGGAGCCAGGGGACCACTCAAAATCGCTCTGGAACACCTGGAATTTTGCCAGCCAGGCCGAGCCTCAACCATCACCACGCCGGGTCTGAGCACTCCTCCCACCCTCCTCTGCCAAGCCCTGGGACCTCCCTGGGCCAGCAGAGCAGGGAAAGCACATGGGGTGGGAAAAGCCCTCCCTGAGGTGCTGTTCCACAGCCCAGGATTTGCACCAGAACGCTGGACTTCCCATTTTCCCTGCAGAGCCCAACCAGAAACCCTGGATCACAAAGCCCAGGCACCAGTGAGGGCTGCTTTAATTTCTGGCAGCATCCTCCCTCCATCACTCAGCTCCGTGGGACGGAGGGATCCGATATTTGTCACCCGCTGTTGCTCTCATTTTCCTGTGGCATTTTGGTGCAGAGCCGTGGCTATAAACAATTCCAGGGGTTTATGGCCAAACGTCAGAGCTCTGTCTCCTTCTTACTGCCAACGTTTCTATTTTTCCACTGGAGAGGGAAGGGAATGGCGTTTCCAACATTTCCAGCACAAACACAGCACTAAATTCACCTGAGGATCCCTGGGATGGAGTCAGGAGTGGTTTAAAGTAAGGATGAGGCAACAAGTCTGTAAAAAACCACCAAAATAAAATTAAATTTGTTCAAAATGAGAGAAAGAAGTTCTATGGGAATTAAATAGGTTCCTGGTGCAAACAAACCCCACCTTTAACAGGGTGATTTGATGCATAAGCCTAAAATATACCTAAATTATTTTAAATTATAATATATTTGTCTGTATTAACAGAGGGCTCCTCCAAGGTGTAAGCAAGCCCACTTTTATTACCCTCTATTTAGAACATAACAAGTTTCTGCTCTTAATTTCCACAGCAGAAATGTGACCCAGGCCAAGGAATTCACTGCCAGAGTCCCAGAGCTGCCAGAGCTCCAGCTGCCTCCTGGAGCTGACCCACCTCCCGAGCAAGATCCCTGCTCCCACAGGGATGGGGTGCCCAGCAGGGCAGACCCTTCTCCTTGATTTAAAAGCAAACCAGACTTGGGCTGGTGGCTGAACCCGCCATGGGAATTCCACCACAGAATGCTCAGTTCCTGCGCCGTTCCCCAGCAGGGGGTAGGGACTCACTTGCTTTTTGCCTTGTAAAATACAAGGAGAACATTGCAGATGTGAAATATTCTTTCCAATATTTCCATTCTTTCCAATCTCTCTTTTCGTGCAGGCTTTTCCCACCCTGCAGTTCCCGGGATCGGGGTCTCGGCACAGAGGGGCTCAGCGGCTGCACCGGGAGGACGCTGGGCTGCACCCCTCGGTGTTTGCTGATCCCATATCCAGCCCCACTGCCTGTAACTGAACATTCCCCTCTGGAGCACCCGGACTCCTCACTTGGCTGCCTTCCATCCCAGCAAATTCCCAGCGACAGCCCGGCCCCCCGGAGCAGCTGGGCTGGGAACAGCCGCAGGCTGCGGGGTCCGAGGCAGCCGGTGTCAGACCCGTGTGGGATCGGCAGCCTGACGTGGTTATGGAGCCAAATGCTTGGGAAGGAACCCCCCGAGCCCTCCGCAGCAGGAATGGGTGTTCCAGCCCCCAGCAGGCACGGCCAATAAATAGATGTATCAGTTTAAAATGCTCAAGGAGTCTGTGAGCCCGTGCTGTTTCATTTCTCTCACGGAGGATTCCTCCAGATAAATATGAGGAGGTTGAAAGCTTTTCATCTTTGCAGCTTGTTAGGAATGGAGATTTTCAAAAAAGAGAAAAACTACTGAAAAATAAAAATGCCAGGGCCTCTGCAGGGGTTTGTTCTGAGGCTGGCTCGCTGTAGGGACACGGCCCTCTGCTCTCCCTTGCTTTCAACTCTGTGAAACATCTCCTGAATAAGTTTGTTCATTATTAGCTTTTAAAATAATTTATGGAAAGAGGGTTGTGGTACAGAGAAGATACCTCTGGCTGTGGCAGTGCCCCGATCTGCTTCCACCCCATGAAGGACAAGGATGATGCCTCATCCCCACCTTTGGGGAAATGCACCAACTTTTTATTGTAAAAGGTGGTAAAAAGAGAACATTTTAAAAAATGCTGTGGTTTCATTCTTAACTCCCTTAAAGCAGTTTGTCCCCAAAAAGAATTGTCTGAACACGTTTGGCCCCATCAGTACTGAGCTCAGCCACGGAGAGCCAGGATGAGCCGGAGCTGGGAAGGGATGGAGGCTTCCAGCTCCTCAAACACAGGCAGCAGTCTGTGTGCTCTGTGCTTTTTAACACCTGCACCCCAATAATCCATTTCTGCACAACAGACAGGCCTCCATAATTATCTGTCCTCTGCACTGCCAGGCAGTGTATATTCAAATGTTTGAATAGAGAATTCTGCAGCAAGTCCAGTTTTGAATTATTTTTCCCCTCCTGGAAAGCATACAAACTACAAGTGAATGGAATAACCAGTAAAAGATAAAAATTCTCATCTTCTTTCTTTTAAATTGAAGTTTACCCTCGGTTACACAAATGCAGCATTTTAGCAGCACCTTTTACACTTCAAAGGGTTTTTATGCTCATACTAAAACCTTAATCAGTGGGATTTATTATTTATTATGATAACTAATTCCATTTGCAGGAATAAACCAGAAAGTCTTTTCTTAGTGTGGTTTTCTTTATAATTTGCTTTCTCTTTGGAAGGCAGAGCAAGGGAAACCATCAGCCAGCAACCCCTACACATCATTTTATCAAGCTGAGAGCTTTGACCAAGCTTTGACCATAACATTTTCTTCCCTGCATCCCATCCCGTGTGTCTCACCTGGTTTGTTCCCAGAGATCCCACAGCCAGCTCGGGGTTGCAGATGTCATCAGTGCTGCCACAGCCCTCAGCATCCATGCCCAGCACTGCAGTTTTGCTGGAATTACACATTTGAGAGAGTAAACCCAAGTTATACAGTTGTTTATTGCTTATACTGAGCTTTCTCTGAATGCCTGCTTTTATTTTGACATAATGGTATAAATATGTAAAAAAACCTCAAAACCAAAAGCTACATAAATCAGCATTTAACATGGGTAAGTCAGCGCAGCTCTGGATTTTACTTCACTTGCCAAGGCTGTTGTTAACCCTAAAATGACCACAAAATGAGCTGTTAGCCACCTCTTAACCACTTTCTCCAGCAGGCTGTCAAAAACCTCTGAGGGAATGAAGTGCTGAGGTTCCCTGAGTCCCAAGTCCCCCCTTCTGGACACCATTAGGCTTCCCTGATAACTGGGTCACCAAGGAGCATCTTCTGATGAAGCAGCAGTGTCTGGCTGCCACCAGGGCCAGGTTGTACCTCTTGGGAACGCGTCTCGAGGCAGGATTTGCCACGGGAAGGTCACGCACCTGCACCAGTCCTGCCCGAGGCTCCCTGTAAGGTGGGCTGCTGCTCATTCCCTCAATCCCGAACAAATGTTTCCCTTGTCCTTGGGATCTTCCCGTTAAATACACCCCTGTCTCTTGTAGAAAGCAAGCCTGACCTTTCCCACAGAATTAAGAGCCAATTTATGACATATTTTAAATTCATAATGAGATCAAAAGGGATAATGCTAAGATGACCCGGAGATCAGCCCAAGACATGAGAGATAATTGTTTCCTTAATTGCCAGGCCTGAATTAAATTACTTTTGCAGAGTGTGGACTCGGGTGAGAGGAACAAGGGAGGTGTCAGAGCCCCTGGTCATCGGTGCTCCCCTGGCAGCTCCTGCCGGGGCAGGGGAGCTCCCCTGGGGCTGGGATCAGGTCACGGCAGCCCTGCCCCTCTGCAGCTCCTTCCAGCTTCACCTCTGCTCCCAGGAGCCACTCACCAAATCCAGCCAGGGACAGCTGCATCCCACACTCAATTCCCAGGAATTCAGTTTTATCCAGATTTTGTTCAGGTGGGGAAAAAACTCAGGCAGGCATCTCGTGAGAGGTGCTGAGACAGGGACCAGAGGCTGCCCCCGCCCCCAGCACAGGTTGCCATGAAAAGGTGGATAAAGACACCAATATGCTCATTACACTGCATTTTATACTTTATTTATGGGTGGTGAAGGAATTGGGGCTCTTATGAGCAGCCAATGAGGGTGGCACTCATTTTAAAGAGCCTGTAATAGCTACAGGTGGTTACAGAATTTATTATAAATAACTGCTGGATTTGCTGAGCCCTCAAAGCTGCACCAACAATTGATCACCAAATAAAAACATTAACGTGAAGTGCAACTGCAGGTTATTAACCTGAGTATGAAAACCTATTTAAACCTTCTAAGAAGGCCCAATTAAAGATAGAGAAGACATAACAGCCCGTTGCTGTAGTTCCAGGATAGGTGATTCAGAGAATTAAAAGATGACATTAAAATGAATAATATGGTGAGAACCTCTTGCCTATGCCACGTTCCAGCTCGCTGTGGTTGGCAGCCAAATTAAATCCACAGAATTATCAATTCACACCTTCTGGAGGGGGTTGTTCCCAGAGGGATGCAGAGAACTCCACGGAGTGCTGGGGGGTGGAGAGGCTCTGTGGGAAGGAGCAGGTCAGGCAGAGCCTCAGGGGGGAAGAGTGAGAGGGAGGTGACATCCACGGGGGACAGCCCGGGGAACTGGGTGTGGAAGTGGCTGTGGAGAGGAGCACACGTCCAGGAACCAGGCACAGGGACCAGCTCATCTTTCCTCGTCCAACAGCACCTGGGAAAGGAATAAACAGGGAAGAGAATACTTTGCACTGGGAATAAACCCAGGAAGGCTTCCCAGAGCAGCAGAGTGTCCCCCAGCCCCAGGGGCACACAGAGTGCTTCCCTCTGTCCCTGCTGGGCTCATCCAGCACATCCCCTCTGGGAGGCAGCTCCAGCTCCCCGGGTCTCTGTTCCCTGGGCATCGCCACCCAGAGCGACTCCAGGGACACGGGAGCACCAGCTGGGAGAACGGGCTTAGGGGAGAAGGGAGACCCGAGGCTGGCATCGTTCAGCACCGCTTGTGGAACCAGCAGGATAATCCCTGTGTCCCGCTGGGAATGCAGAAGGCGCCTGGCACCGCTCCCTGTGCTGCCCCAGCTGCCGCTCACCCCGCGCTGCCCAATGCACCGAGCGCGCCCCGAACTGCAGCCAGAAATCACCTCGGGCGGCCTCTGCGACCCACAATTGCGTTTTTATTCCTCTTCTGCAGCAAAAGGATTATTTTTATCCAGGCAGGGGTGGGAGCACCCGCAGCCCTGTTGTTCCACATCCCACCCACGGGCAACACTGGGATGGAAAGGAGGAGATTGTATCACGGCTGACTGGGGGAGCGTGCAGGAGCAGGGGATCGCAAACCTGGGAGCTGAGCACGAAGGAGGATTAATAGCAGGTCAATTAAAGGGTTTGTGGGAGGTTAATCGGGGAAAAAAGAGCACTCAGATAACAACCAGCAAAAAATCCCCAAAGCCTCTGGCTGGAAGTCCAGCTTCGGGAGAGGGAGATGGAATCGGGGCAGAAAACAAGATTGGTGGTTGTAAAGAGAGGAGAAATCTGCTGTAAATCAGATAAAGGTGCTGAGGTCCCCGGGAGATGCTCTCTGTTGGCGTGCACCGACCGCAGGGAGGAAATAATCGCTTTGGAGGAGGCCAGGGCAGAGCTCTCAAAAACCCCCTGAACACCAAAAAACGCACAGGAATCCCTCACGGGGAAGAATTCCTTCCCAATATCCCATCTAACCCTGCCCTCTGGCTGCGGGGAGCCACTCCTCTCGTCCTGTCCCTCCATCCCTTGTGCAGATGGGACACTCCGGGAGCAGCTTTAGGCACGCACCTTTATTGGGACATCATCTCATTGTGGTCCATCTGCATTTGCGTTGTCAAGAGAAAAAAAAAAATTATCTTTTTTCAACAGATTTGAGTACTTTTCCCCCCAGGTACTCCCTTGACCCCCAGCTCCTGTCCCCAGGCATTCCCTGCGGCTCCAGGGAGGAGCAGCCCCAGCCAAGGCTTGTGAGGCACGAGCTCCTTCATTGATCTCACTGCATTATAAATAATTTCCATAGAAACTGGAAATATTCCCTAAACCAACAGAGGCTCCCTTATTTCCAGCAATTATCTTAAGGTCTGATTTGCATTTTAAATGTCACCTGTATAAATTAAAACTGTTTACTGCTCACACTGTCATTATTCTGAGTCATCTGGCAATAGCCAGCTACAGACTTCCTTTGTTTGCTCCAGAAAGCTCCAGGAGCAGAACATCCCCTGGAACGCTCACTGGGGCTGTCTCCTCTGACACAGGTGCCTGGCTCCTTCTCCAGGCAGTCAAACATTCCCTTTTTCCCTGAACTCACTAATTGTGGCAATGAGAGCATCACTGGGGCTCCATTTCTCAGCTGCTGCAGCAGGCACAGCTGCTCTCTCCTGAAGGGATGCCCGGGAAGCAACAGCATCCCTCATTTTCCAGCACTGGTTTGCATTGCCCTGCATTCATTTTTTTTTTTTAAAACTTTGAGTCATTTTTAGGTTATAAATGACTTTTTTTCCCCCTCTTATTCCAGACTTCAATGACAAACAGAAGATCTCCATATTTGAGAAGTTCGAAAACCACTTAAATAAATCAAGTAACCAACAGGCTGTGCTCCTGATGGGCCACTGTCAAACTGGGCAGCTCCCAGTTCAGACTGGGAGTCCTGTCCTCACCCACAGAGCCCCAGGTGAGGTCAGTCCTGAATTCCAGTCCTTCTCCTTGCCAGTGAGGCTTCTGCTCCCTGGATCAGCCACCAGGATCGGCTGAGGGACACCACCACTTCTCAGTCACAGAATCGCAGACTCAAGCTTGGAAAACACTTCCAGCATCATCGAGTCCAACCTTTGACCAATCACCACCTTCTCAAACCATTTCCACCACCTTCTCCCCCCCCACTTCAAACCCTAAAGCCAGTAAAAGGCAAATTGTGCTCTGAAATCTGCCATGCTCAGAGCAATATTCCCAAACTTCAGGTGGGGAAAACCGGAGTCCAGCCGTGTCCGCCCACACCAGATGGATGAGAACAAGCAGCAGGGATGATGTGCAGTTCTACAACATCTCACCCAAAAAGGTTTTATAAAAACAGCAAAGCCCCTCAAAGCCAAGGGAAGCTGGAAGGGCAGGTCCTGACCATACAAAGACCTTTTGATAATTAATTGCTAATCACATTCCTCTGACTCTCGTTATATCGTTGTAACAACTTGCAACAATTTTCTTCAATTATTTTCCTGATTTTTTCCGTCCTTCAGACAAATTCTGGCAGCTGAACCCGACTACACTTGGGATTAGAAACTGAAGAGGAGCTGCTAAAATCACAATTCCTGCCTGGAAATTAAAAGCTCAGAGAAGGAAGACACTACCCTTAAATATTCACCCGCCAAACCTTCCATTAAAAACAAATAAAGCAGAAACATTGAAAATCCAGGAAACCTTCCCACGAGGTCTGAGCCTCAGCGCTGGAGACAAAACATTCCCACTCCTGGCTCTCCAAAGCAGCAGCTCCATTCCCCATCTCCCCTCCTGGATGCAGCACATGTGGGTGCCAGAGCCCCACGAGGTGATGTCCTTCAGCATAATTGTCCAGGAAAATTATTATTCTGAGGAAGTTTATGACATTATTATTTTGTCCAGCTTTCCAGTTCAGCTTAGAGATCAATCTGGGTGAACTAATTTCATCTCCCTAACGATTAAATGCTTCACATTAATATAACCCTGAGCAGGCAAGTTCAAGAAGCCTGGGTTTCTTTCATTCCCGGGAATAATTAGATCTTGAGGATAACTTTGTGCCTCCCTGGCTTTCTCCAGATTTGTTTTTGTTAAAAAAGCTTTCCTGCACCTCCTGTTGCCATCTGTCCTAATGGGCAAAGCATGGGTTTAACTGTGCCTTGGAAAACCAAGGATTTACAGGCTAAATCAGCTGGAAAAGCAGAGAGGAGCCAGGCAGAGGGAGCTGGAGTGATTCACTCAGGACTCACCAGAAATCATGGAATCACAGCTCCTTCCACGCTACAGCCAGGAATGTTTTGACACAAGAGGGTGAAACACAAAAAGGGAACCTCTGGATTGTTCCAACATTAAAGCCTCCAAGCTGCTCCTGCAGAGAATTCCCTGGACTTTTATCGCAGCGAATCCCTGGGCAGGAGGAAGGAAAGGCAAGAGCAGCACTCCAGGAAACAAAGCAGGAGCCTGTTTGATCCCGGAAAACCGAGAGCCTTGTTCCATCCCACCCTTCCCGGGACACAGGAGGCAGCACCACTCCATCCACTGCTCCCAACCTGCTGGGATCAGAACAATGATGGGCCGGAAAAGCCGGAGGCAGGGAGGGCATGGATGCATCCAGGCTGTGCACGTGCCCCAAAAGGGTGTTGTTCTCCAGCACCTTTGGGATTGAGGCAGGCTGAGTCCCACTGGAGCCTCCAGCTGCCCCAGGGTTCCCAGGGATGGAACCAGCTCTTCATCCACAGGGAAGACACCTGTTAATATAAAACAAGGAATAGGGTGTATCTGACTGGAGTGTTTTAATAATAATAACACAAAATGCCTGGAACAAATCGCTTTGGCTGCTGCTGTATTTATTATGCAGGCAGAGTTGTCCCTAATTAGATAATATGAGATTTCTTGGCTCACACCAAGCAATTCAGAAGAAAGAGCCTCATTATTGATGGGACAAACCATACAAAGCAATGGAGCAGAGTTTAATAAAGCAGAAAAGTATCAAAGAGAGAAAGGTTTTAATTCTTAATAAGTAGATCCATGGGTTTCATTAACCAGCATTCAAAGGGGTTTTTTTAGGGTTGCTTTTATTACCTAATTCATTAAAGCCTGACCAATAAAATAGATTAATCTAATGGAATTGCATCTTGTATTAACAGCAATCCTAATGAATCACCGAGCTGGAGCATTCCTCTGCACTGAGGAGAAACCATTCCAGTGCTGAGGTAGACAGAAAGCAGGAAAAGAAAGGGAAGGATGGGCTGAGTGTGGTTTTCTTCCCCAAAATGTGGGTTTGGTGATCACAGCCAGCCCAGCTGACAGAGCCAAAGTGCAAGAATAAAATAGGAAAGGAAAATAATGAGTAACACATTATTAATGGCATTTGTGAGGTTTTAATTGTACCTTCCATGGACCCATCCTCGCTCTGCCCTTGTTACATCCCCACATTCCCAGGGTGAGGAAGTCATGGATAAACCAGGACTGAGACACAGGGGACTGTGTATTATCCCAAATTCACACACAAATGTGATTCTTGAATTCCAAGGAATCTCAGATTTGACATCAAACCTCCTTTCCTTCTCTTTATCCCACATTCCCAGCCAGGCCGGATGCTGAGGTTCCAGGGTGTTTTAAGGAGAACCATCGTGGGAGCTGAGGAGTCATTGACTTATCCAGGCATCCATCAGGAGCTGCTTCAGAGCCTCTCTGGGCAACCTGGGCCAGTGCTTGAAAAGGGGCAGAAAGATGAAGAAAGAAGAGGGGGGAAAAAGGAAAAATAGGGGAAAAAATGGAGGAAAAAAAGAAGGAAAAAAGAAGGGAAAAAATGGAATGGAAAAGGAAGGGAAGAAGGGAGAAAAAAGAAGGAAAAGAAAGAAAAGGGGAAAAAACAAAAAGGAAAAGAAGAAAAAAGCCAACCCCAACTCTGTTGAATCTGATTTTTCCATCACCAAATTATGGATAATTATCCTTCCCACTCTCCACAGGTCCCCCAGATCCCAGCTCTGCCGTGGTGTGTCCGTGCACTCGGCTGCAGGGAGGGAAGCAAAAGGAAAGGACAGGGAATCATTTGCAAATAGATATTAAAAAAGAAAAGCTGTAGCTCCCACATAATTTGTTTTCTCATTAAGCAGCGTCTGCGAGCACAGGGATATTTGATCTATTAAAAATGCTTATTTAAATACTCCTCTAGAGTTAATTTTTCCTGCTGAAGGCTGCTTTAAAAAATCCATCTCCTCTGGAAGAGAGGAGGGGGAAAAGCAGCATCTTTTGAAACCAGAGCCTTGCATTCCACGTGAAGTGAGCAGAGCACAGCTCTGTGACAGAACCTCCCTGCTGCCACTGCTGCCACACCACGAACATGATGATCCATGGTGATTTCCAAGAGCTGCTCATGTTAGGAATGACTTACTCCAAATGAACATTATAAATAATTAACACTATGCAGATTGTCATTATTGCAAAGCCTCTGGGCCTTACACAGTGAGTAATTTCAATTATTCAAAAGTATTAATAAACTGAAATATTCTTTTTTTTTTTTTTTGCCTTTTAATTTGTCTGGGCTTTTTCACACTGTTAGAGCACCTGCCTCGAGCGTGCAAAAGCCAACAGAGTTCTCCCCATGATCTCCAAGTTCCAGGGAGTTCTCCCTATGATCTCCCAATGCCAAGGGAGTCCTCCCTATGATCTCCAAGTTCCAGGGAGTTCTCCCCACGATCTCTGCTCTCCCCAGGGCAGGGGGGCACTGGGGCACTCCCAGTCACTCCAGTTGCTCCCCATGGAGACTGGAACACGGTGCCCCTTCCTGAGCCCAGGAAATCCATCCCTGATCACCAGGGCTGCTCCCAGCTCTCCCAGTTCTCCCAGTCCCCACGGCAGTTCCCACCTGTGGCTTGTGCTGGAGGTCGGAGCATCTTCACCAGTTGAGAACTGAGACATTCAGGTGCTTTTTTCCCCCCTTTTCAGCACTACCTACATAAAAAATGACTTTACAGAACCTCACAGAGTTGCTGTTTGAAGAACCAATGCTGCTGCCTCCTCCTGGGAATTGGGGACCAGCTCTGGTCCCTGGGATGCTCTGGTGAGGCTGGAGCAGCTCCCTGCAGCTCTCCTCTCCCATGGCCATGGAAAACGTGAGGCAGCGGAAATCAAGGATCTTTGAGTGGGGAAAAAAGCGCTTTTCAGTCAAATGGTTCCAATGCAGTGGCCTCTCCTCAGTGTGAGTGACGTGGGGGACAAAGGGGGACAAACGAGGCTGGAGGGGCACGAAGCAGCTCCCAGGGAGCACTGCTCGGTGTCTTGGAGGTGAACAGACCACGGGAGTGGTGACCGGTGACACAAAATCCCTCCCTGAAAACATTTCCAAGCCAGGATAAAGGTCAATATCTCCAGCAATTAGAAGCGGTATTTCCCCTTTCCCACTCCGTGACGCCGCGCAGCTCCCCGGGGAGGGATAATCCCGCATTTTCTCCAGGAACTCTGTAAAACCGCTTTTCCCGACGCTCCACCTCGGAGCTCCGCAGGTTGGTGCCGCTGCCGTGGCACAGCCAAAGGCTCGAACGGCGGCACAAGGGAGGGCTCTGCTGGAGGCACATCGGAGCTGCAGCCTCGGGGACCTCTGTCCTCTGCTTCCGCAGGGCTCCCCTTTTTCCTGCTGGAAAACCGAGGGAACCTGCTGCGTTTCACCCTAAAACCGCGAGGCTTTATGCGCATTTTTGGATTTGACATCTCGTCTCGCAGGTGATCTTGCTGCACTCAAGTCTGCCAGAAAAGCAGCAATGGAAGAGTGGCTTTTTGGAGATAATTTCTTAAATATGGACTCGGAGAAACGGCACTCGGTCCCATTTCAGAGCTGAGCACCCCTCTGGGAGCAGATAAGGCAGCAAGGCAAGATAAGGAATAACAGCAAAGAGTGGCTCGGGGCAGTGACTGCGCTGGTAATGTGCAACCACAGTGAGAACATGAGCTGGGGTGCTTGCCCCAAAATCAGCATTTCAGCCCCTTTACACCTGCTTTAGAATTGGCACTTAGAATGCAGCAAAAGTAACAAAAGGGAAAGATCTCGTCATCCAAAAATCCAGAGGGACTTTAAAACCGCCGCAAAAATCCACTCGCTAACGTTCAACAGGCATTTCCTTGGAACCTGGAGCTTGATCGTGACAGACACAGCAAACGTCCTGTCAGCTCCAGCAGGCTCTGAACCAGGACTACAAACCAGGAAACAACACGAGAGATAATGTCAATCAGAGAGAAAACAAATGCAGGAGGAAAAAAACAGCAGGAGAGAAACAATAAATCAAAGTGATGGTCAGACAGCTCTCCCACATCCCTGTCCTCAAACACAGCAGGAGCTGTTTCCCAGGCTGGTTATCCACAGGCTGGAGAGCCCAGCAAGGTTCTCAGGGCAGAATTCCCACCTGCTCCAGGTTGTTCAGTGAGTGATTGGACAAGGCAGGATTGGGCAGCAGAGCAGGGAGGTCAGGACCTGCCCACGAGGCCGAGGGCTGGGTGATGCCACACTTCACTTACCCAGCATCAATCCCTGCTCTCAGCTGCCCCCAAAGCCTCATGGAGGGAAAGGGAGACAGAGGGAGAAGGAAGAGGCTGTTGGTTTGGGGTCGGTTTATTCCCCTGTAGGAAGGAGCCATCCCTTCCTCTCACCAGATGAAATCCCAGCATACAGAAGGTGCAGGGAGATCTCCTGCAAGCCTTACAAGAACTACCCTACAAGACAAACACACATAAAAGTAGCCAAACACACTATTTTTTAATGCAGATTTGTAAAATGCAAGCCAAGTTTGGAAATTCAGGACATTTCATGAAAGCACGTTTGGTCCTTTTCAGAGTTTCCCGTTCTCAGTTAAATACTTCACGGATAAATAACAATTAAGCATACATGGCACTTTTAGTTAGGAAAACTTGATATTGCACATGATACCAAGAAATACAAAAGTCTGTTTCAGGAAGACATTCCAGCACTGTTATCAATTCCATTTTGATGCCATTGACTTACACAAAAGTTCTCATTTTAGTGCATAACATGTGCCCTGTCCTTACAGAGTAAAAACTTATCCAAGCATTTTAGAACAAAGAGGAAGAAAAGTTGGCTCACAAAGGAACACAGAGTCTTTTACCACCAGCCCCCTTGAGGATAAATACCATTCCTATGGAAAGATGACTGTGACATCACCTGGCAACAGAAATTCCAAAGCAATTCCTAAGGGAAGCTGCCCATGTTTGGCTGGAAGGCTGCAATGCCTGTCTGTGCTGCTCCCATTCTACAGCCACCTTTCACTATTCCTGGCAATCACAAGGGAAAACACCATGGCAAAACAGTTGTGCAACTTCCTCATAGTTGTGGAATTCTCTTTGGAAAACTCTGGCATGGATTCTGTGCATAATCCCAGGCTGGGACCCTGCCCTGGGTTCAGGAGTTCAGAAGGCACAAACACAGAGGCAGCGGAGAGTGTGACACATTCCGGGAGCTGAACCGGGAGTCAGGGACAAACCAGGAACGGGAGCCACCACCACACCCAGGGAGTGTCCATCCTTTGTCCTGTCCATCCTTTGTCCTGTCCCTCCTGGTGTCCTGTCCATGCTGGCACTGCCACTCTGGGAGCTCAAGCAGCCAGTGTGGGATGCTGTGCTGGGCTTCCACACTTCCACAGCTTCTCATTCCAGAGCTGGAGGAGAAGCAGCAGGATCCTGGCCCAGCAGCAGGATCTCAGAGCCCACACCTCTCTGCCTCCTGGATTGGCAGGAGCCCCTCCTGCCTTTGTCCATCCTCCTGCACACACCACAGCACTGGGGGGGGAGGTACAGCCTGAACCTCTCCCAACACCTCTCTGGATCACAGCACCTTGAATTCCTATTTTCCTTTGAAACAGGCAACTCAGACATTCCAATAATACATTTACTAAGCCAATTCTACAGGAGTTGGAACTGCCTCAAACATCAAAACAACCCATTCTATTCCAATGTTTTGGGAAATTTTAACTTATTTCCCTCTCCCCCCTCCAACCCTTCACCCCTTAAAACACACAATAAGACTAAGAAGACTTGATAATTATTTTGCCTGAATACAAGATTCAACTATCAAGGAATAGAAGATTCTACAACAAAGTCCCTGAGATGCATTAAAAGATTCCAACAATAACCTCTCCAGCACAAACTTCATATTTATTAGAAATGTTTTGAGTTGCAACACGTGGTTTGTGAAAACCAATGTTGTTGTAAGAAGGTTGAAGAAAATACAGCAGATCAAGTTGTTCTTGAATTTAAGCTTCAATTTAAAAATCATTAACCCAAAACTAACATTCTACTACTTCAACTGTAGTCAAAAGTTAGAAGTATATAAGCAACATATATTATGGGAACCACTGGAAAAAAAACCCAACTTGTTATATTTTAAATAGTTTTGGCCTCAGTTTGTTGTCAATCCCTCAACCCCTTAACTACTTTCTTCCTGAAAGTTCATAGACAGATGTACTTCCAGTATCTTTAAAAAGTACAAGGAAATCATCTCTTTTTAAGGTACTTTTTAAGTGACTTTGGGTTCCACTGTATTTTGCAACCAGCTCGTCAGAAATACTTTTCCATCTTCCCATGGAAGCTCAGTTTTCCCTGCTAGTGAAGGGAACTTAAGGCACTAACACATTAATCCTGTCAGGAATGTGAAATGGTTTGTTATTCATGTACTGTTACACCAGTTCTTAGCAGCATCTCTCCTGAAAAGGCACTAAAACATGGCAAACAAGGAAACTTTGGGAACTTCTGCCTGAGTGGCTTTGCAATTCCCTCTTCCCTCCCTCCATTTCCTTCCAAAAAGGCACCTGGATTGGTTTGATCCCTGGTTTCTGTAGCTCCAGGCTCTCACAACCCTGCAAGTTCTGTCAGCTGGGAGTGTGAGGGAAATCAGACCCCACCAACAGCTTTTACACCACCAGGAGTTATCTTTTCAAGAGCAGACAGAGCAGTTTTGTTTCAGCAAACCCAGTGGGTTCCTACCTGAGTAGACCTTAAGGTTGTGTATTGCTAGTCAGAGTAATTCAATAATTCAACTTGGTGTAAAAAATTGCACTTTCCCATTCCTTCCCCAAGCCCCAAGATCACTTCAAATTAAATACCAGACCCTTCTCTAGAGGGACATTTGTAATACAGCTACGAAGAGGTAGCTAAGTGGCACAGGCCAATTTGCCTTCTTTTTCTTTTAAAATATATTCAGCCTTCATTTGCAACAACATTTGTCCTAGGAAGTCTCAAAAGAAGAGCTCTCTGTTCGGGTGGCACAGGTTACCCCAGCTCAGAGCGCTGAGCTCCACCTCCCTTTGTGTCCATGGCTGGCAACAGGCTCAGGGGACACCTGGGGGACTGAGCCGGTGCAGGGAGCAGCTGAGGAGGGAGGAATGTCTGCAGAGGAATCCCAAGCTCCTCCCAAGTGTCTCTGGAGTCGCTCAGATCAGTCCCACCATGCGGTCGATCTGTCTCATGTAGTTGCTCTTCAGGGGCAGCAGGTACCTCCTCTCATCGGGGACTCTGTTACACTGGTAATAAAATTAAAATCCTTGTAAGAACTCAAATCCAAACCCAGGCGATCCCCTCCTCTCTGCAGTCCTTGCAGAGTTTCTCCCAGTACAGAAAACTGTACCAAATAACACTTTTTACCCCAACTTTCCTCGTTCTTTGCAAACTTCCAGCACCAACCCCATAAATGAGCAGCCAGTGTTTCCTCAGTGCAGGCTGCAGCTTCCAAGCACACAGCACAGCTTGTTGTTCAACTGAGATTCCCTTCACTATGACAACTGTGAATATCTAAAATAATGCTCTTTTTCTGCAGCACTGGGGGGAGGAGGGAAGGAGCCACATTAGAACATACCAGGAGAGATTTAAAAAAATTGTTCTGTAACCTGCTCTAGTGGAAGGTGTCCCTGCCCATGGGGGTGCAGTGAGATGGTTTTTAAGGCCCTTTCAGCTCAAACCATTCTGTGATTCTCTGATTAAAGCCAGACCTGTTTTGGTTGGTGATGGGCACTGGAGCCACAGCTCTGGGCTCAGCTGAGGTCTAGCTAAGGAAGGTCACCTTTACACAGCCCAAAACCACACTGAGGAGAACAAAGCTTTGTTTAAATCACCCTCTGCATTCCCCTTTTCCCCTGACAGCAACACTGGAAAGTTTTAAGGGCAAAGAAGAGGGGAAGAGAAAAATAACTGGAACTAAATTTACATGATCCCATTTATGCTGCTGCTGGAAGTGCTTTGCACAAGGGACCTTCACAAATATTTAACATTTCTAAAGGAAATACTCTACAGTACCACTTCCAAATGGCTGTTTTCCTGCTGCCTCCCCTTTCTCCAGCCCCCCAGCCGGGAGCAGCCTGTGCATTCCTTACGTTGGAGCTGAAGTTGGCTGCCTTGAGCTCAGTGGGCTTTGTTTTCTCCGTGCTGTCCTCTTCTCCAGGGAGGATGTCTTCCCACAGCGAGTTCCGGAAGCGCTCGTCCACGGACACGATGTGGCCCTCAGTAGTAAACATGAACTTATTCCCAGATTTGTGCACTGGATTCTCTTCATCAAACAACTAAACGAGAGATGGGACAGTCATTGTAGGTGCGCAACATCCTTCATCTCCCAGCAACAAGAAGTTAAAACCAGGTACTCACGCTTTGAGGGACCACACAAAAATACCTTTTAGTGCTAAATAATGCTGGAGCAAATGGAAATAAATAGTCTTAATGCAAGGGATTGATTTGAGCAGTTAAAAGAGGAGAGCAGAAGAAAAACTTCTCACACAACTTAAAGTGCCCTTATTTTTCTAAGCTGCTCTGTGAGGCATTTCTAGGCTGGCACCCACTCAGTCACAGATTTATTTGGTTTTCTGCACTAAAGGAGATTGAGAACAGGAGCTTAAGCAATGTCAGCCCAGACGCTCTCCTGTGAGTGCCAAAGCCCAGTGGGGAGAAAGCAGAGGCTGCTGCAGGCAGGATGGCTACGAGCAGCAATCCAGATCAGAGCTGAGCAGCAGCTTCCTTTAGTCCTGCTCCTGCTCCTTTCCAGCTTCTCCCCAAAGAGCTGCAGCTCTCCAGGTTCAGGCACCACTCCTGGGCAGCTGCCCAACCTCAGGGATTGGGGTGAGGCCAAAGAAGAGGAGCACAGCCTGAAACACTCCCATACACAAACCCCAGAGCCCAGCAGTGCCTAATTAATGATGCCCTGCCCCAAGCCCTAATTAATAATGAATAATTAATAACCTCCTGTCCCCTCCCTCTGCCACGTTAGTGCACAGTATCTCAGAAATGAGGAACACACACGTACCAGGTACAAATATTTACAGGTTTCACTGAGAAAAAAGCTCTCCATCCGATCCTCCTTCGTCTTGTCTACCACGTGGTGTAACGTGGCATAGCCACACCTGCAAGGTTTAACAGGAGTCCAGGTTTAATTCCCAGCTATTCTGCTCTCCAAGTGCTCCCCAGATATTCCTTCCCTTCACACCATTCCAATTGCCAGGGGTGAAGTTCCAATGGAACAAGTGTGCTGTGCAAGCACTCACTGGTTATTGGTTCTGGGGTCCTGGTGGGTCTGTAACCACCTGAACCCCACTGAACTGCAATGTTTGAACTGTCACATTTGTCTACAAAATGAGTAAATGAATGATGAGGAATAGAAATTCACTGTCTTCCCTCTGAGTCTCGCAAGAAGTTCAGACACTCAGCATTACAGCCAGGATTCACTGCTGCTGTCTTGAAGCTGATATGCAACAGCATCTGGCTTAGGGGTCAGCCCTCAGTGTAGCTGAACACCATGAGGTGAGAAATACTCTTGCAGGATCCCTAGGAAAAATCCCAACTACTATTTTCACCAGTTTTTAGCAACTGATCATCAACAATGCATTTTGAAAGGCAGTTACAAAATTCTGGAGGTATTAAGTTGCCACTGGACTGCAATTTCATTTTCAGATGGGAAGGAAATAAGTGCTCAATAAGTAAATCATCACTTGTGGCTCTCATGGAGGGTTGGGTTTTCTGGTTTACCTACATGTGGCAGACTGGATTCTATACAATATTTGTATAATAAAATGTATGTATATAGCACTGAGAGAAGAAAAGAACATTGAAGACTGACTTTGCTTTTGTATATTTTTCCAAACTCTGCAGAATATCCATTCCCACATGAAGGTAAAACGGGTTCTTTGTGGCCTAAATAAGGAAGACAGACAAGAGTTAGAGTCAGCAATTCTGAAACCTTGTAAAAATAACACAACAAAGGCCTATTGGTACCAGAGTCCTGTGTATCACAGCAAACTTATCTTTACAGGAGCATGACTTGGATTACCCTGTGCAAGCTTCTCACATTTGCTTTAGTCCAAATCCTAGCAAAACCAGTAGTAAATCCAAGCTCTTTGATAACTTTCCTGTAGCCAGACAGTTATTTTAGTTTACTGGATCTCCTGCCAGCTGAAGGCTGTGCCTGGACAGTATTGCAAGCAAACCTATTACATTTACTTCAGCAATTTTGGTTAAGAAGTCACAAGTCTCTGCCTTGTAAAAATCTGCCAGCAGCTTTTTGAAAAGGTTGTTTAGCCTTGTTTTTGCCCATCTTATAAAAAAGGGCTATTTTTGAAGTAAACAGCATAGCAACTACATTGCACAACAATGCAGTGCCTGCCCAGAGACCTCCCCATGACAACACGCAGGTCCAGGGCTGCCAAACTTTAGCTGGCCAGAGGTTAGGGGGGGGAAAAGGGACTTTCAGAACAAAACCATTTTGGCCAAGCCATGATTTGTAACTCAGAGAAGTCAAATACCTGATAAAGAAGATACGTGGACTCCACCAGCTCCGGCCTCAGGGGATAAAAGGGAACATCTGGGGCCTGCAGCTGCCAGTTGTACCTTTCTGGGAGAGCTCCATATCGTTTCCATATGGCATAATAGAAGGCATGGAGACAAATGGCATCTTCCACATCTCCTATCAACACCTGGACACAACAGCAGCCAGAGACATGCACACTTAATGCTGCAAGCCAGCAAATGAGAGAATGTGGCATCTAATACAACACTCCCCTCATAAAACACACACAAAAGAACCCCCAAAAGTACTAATATATTCATTCTTTGCAGTAAAAGCTTTATCAGAGCTCAGCCTCACAGCACAGAATACAAATGCTGAGGTTAAAAGACAAAGTTGAAAGTCTCTCAAATGTAGCAGAGAGCAGGCCAGGCCTCCCCACATTGTTATGTTAATGCAGAGCTGAACTGAGACTCTTATCAGAGCAGCCAGATGCAAACCACAGGTGGGAGCTGAGCTCAGGACTGCTCAGACTCACTCCCAGCCCAGCATTAGAATGAGCCTTTCTGACATCCTTGGCCTTTAGCAGAAGGAAAGCTTACCTGCAGTCCAGGGAAAAAGGCCTGCAGAGAGTCAATCCAGGTGTTCATGAGCTGTCCCGTGTACATGTTGACGTTCACATACAGGGGAGGGTCACCTTCACCCTCATTGCAGGCCTCTCGACTGCAGGGAACAGGAACAGGGAAACGGCTCTATTCCAGGAGAACACAATGCACTGCCTCCAGCAAAGGCAAGGAGCCACAGGTCTGCTGGGCTGGGCTCATTTTGAAAGGAACTAAACCATCAGTCATGCTCTCAGGAAAGTTAATTCGTAAAGGGATGGATCCTATCTTAGAGCTCTGCCAGCAGAATCTCCACCAAGAAGTCATGCTAGGGAAGATCAGGCCTTCAGAAGAACAAACCAGCCAATTTAACACATTTCCTTTGCAGTGCCAGCCTTTTCTCAGCCTTGGCATTTATAAATGGGACAGGAACCAGTTTGGCTTCCCTGCACCCACAATGCTGCACAGATCAGCTGAGGAGTGAAGGAACTACCATGGAAATGAGATTTTGTTTCTTAAACTGAAGAAGAGACACAGATTTTCTAGGGCATGACACAAAGCTCTACATACAATGTCCCATGTCTTGCTGGAGTATTCATTGATAAAGGATTGCTGCTCACGTGGAATCACTCACCCTCTTCTCAAGTGGTTCTGGATGTTCCGGTAAGCGTCGTTGAACATCTCCAAGTCTTCCTTTTCTCCAAAGAGGATGTAAGACTTCAGCAGGTACTCATAGAACGAGTCCAACCCTGCTCCCAGGCCACTCTGCTTTCCAACCCAGTGACCAGTTTGGATATTCACAACGTTTCCTTTCAGAACACACAAAAAGTTTATTCTGAGGTTGTTGAGTACATCGGGGGAAAATAATCCAGTCAAGACCTGGAAACACCACACGTTCAGAAATTCCCAAGGAGGAAGGAGCAAACATTAACATCAGATAAGGTGTTACAGTGGTGGATTCATCAGAGGAACTTTCACACACATGCAGCTATTTTAAGTACTTTTAGTCATCTGCCAATCTAAATTACATTAATGGGGATACAAATCAGGGCCTTCAGCTTAATTTCCCAGTTTTGTGAATAATTTGATTTGAAGGAGTCATTCAGAGACTCCACTTTTCTTACAAAACCCCCAAGTGCCATTTGGTCAACACAACCCTCGGGTACACAAAGAGAACGTGACTGAACAGCTACAGAGGGAGCAGAAGGACAAAGTGAAGGACACAGGAAGGAACTGCAGCCTGAGGCAGGTTCAACGTGGAGCCAGCCAACACCCCAGCAGCCCAGACCTTACCCAGCAGTCCAGTGTGGTTGCTCCTGAGGCTCCACAGGGCCTTCACAGCTCTCCTGGCCACCCACTCGAAGGTGGAATCGCCCAGCAGCCTGCTGAGGATCCCAAACTCCACCAGCAAGGATCCAGCTCCTGCTGTGCAGGTCTCGTTGTGGCTGTCTGGAGGAACCCCCTTCTTCAGGTTCACCTGGGAACAGGGACAGTGCCAATGGGAGAGGCAGGCTGGCCCTCAGCCAGCTGCACCCTCACGCTCAGTAACAAGGCTTTTTAGTAGTTTTTGCACAATATACAGCATGGAATGTGCATAGAGACACAAAAGCAGCACATTGTTGCTTGGAAAGCTTTCCAGTAGGATTCCTGAAATTCATCTTCCAGCTTCCAACATCATGCTTAAAGTGGGCAATCCTCATTTTTCTCTTACACTTGCTAATTCTTCCAAATTTCACTCCACTTTGTCATCCTTTTCACTAAACATTCCGGTTTTCTTTCTTTGCTCCCCCTCAGTTCGTGCTCTTGAAACCAAGAGCTTCCTCAGTGAATGCTCCTCCCCTTCCCCACAGGACACAGCACTGAAGGGAAGTTACACCACCCTCAACTGCTTTACCAGACCCTGAACAGAAGTGAAAATTCGTGTTTCTACAGCCTGAAGGTCTGGAGGAGAAGCAGTGCTGCCGTCTCCATAAATTAAGAGCAGCCAGGCAAGTGCTAATTATAGTTTTGCAGTTTAGGGTTGTTCCAGTAAAACTGACATCCTTCTCCTTGCCAACTGCATCTGCTTAAAACAAGAGGAGCATCCAAGAATCCTAAAGTATTGAGTACTCACTGAGCAATATTCAGGAAAATCACAAATTTCAAGCCCAGTTTGATAAATATTTCGAAAGATTTTTATTTTAACACAATTATCTTAGTAGCAAGTCACCAATAAAATCACTCTCCTCAGCTATTTGCCTTTGCAGTATTTCTTGTTAACCTTGTTAATGACATTATTGTTTGCTGCTGTGTGACACAGGGCAGGGAATGCTCCAGCCAAACAGCACAGAAACAAACGACTCCTGACCCACAGGGAACAATAACCACAGTGAAAAAGCAGCCCAGGGAAAACATTCACTAGACACAGGGAGCAACTTCTGTATCGCCCACGTCACCAAAACTTAGGGCAGTTTCCTCTGTGTCATTTTAAAATAATATAGAACATGTTCAGCACCCCAAGTGCACATAAAAGGGCAAAAAATTCAAGTTGTAGGACAGGTGAATTGCTTCTTTGAGCTTACTTCCCCCCAGGGCTGGGGTGTCCACTTACCCGAGGATAGGGGATCCCAGTTTTGGTGTTCTCAAAGGCTGGGAGCAGCCTCACTGCCAGGTCACGAGCCAAATGCAACAGCTCATTGTCATAATCCTTGATGGTCATATCACCAAAAGGCTGCTTGGTGTCCGTAATGATGATGTGGGCAGAGAGCAGGCTTCCCAAAACCCTGTGGGAAAAGGAAAATTCAGTTTTTCAGTCTGATCTAAACCTCGTTCTTCAGCTAAAGCCTTACTGGTGTCATGTCTGACAGAGTTCTTACTTTGTGCACCTTAGAAAGTGATCTGCTTTTCCCCCACCAGTGGTGAAAACAGGTAGAAGTCATGCTGTCATCAGCAACAGTATCCCAAAACTTGCTTCTGCAAAATCTAGCCACCCCAGTAGTTCCTTATAATATACCAAGTCTGTTTAGGAGTGCAGACCTCCTTGTCCCTGCAAATGGCAGGAAGGGCGTTATACACACTTAGTACTCAGAAAAAAGAAAGCCTAGCCAAGTTAAGCAGATGTAAACACAGTTTGAGACAGTCAGAAAATGAAACCATTTAAAAGCAGACAATATCTAAACCCATTTCCACGGGTTCCAAGATACATGGGCCTGTTTTTCACCTAAAATGAAAGTGAAAGTGAGTAAAGTCCGTGGAAGAAAAACAAACCGGGGAAAAAAAACCAGGGTTGTTTGTTGGGCACGGATGAGTCTCTGCTGCAAGAGCAACAACAAAAAGCAGAGTCTGCAAGCCAAGCACAGGTGAGACAAGCAATGTCTCACTGCTTCAGGTCACACATGACTGATTAAAATGGTTTCAATAATGAAAGGATGGAATATTTTCATAGAAGGTTAAGAAACAACTTACTTGAGGAACAATAAGAGAACCAAGCCTACCAAAGACATCCTAATCAATTACAGACACCAAGTCTTTAACCTGGTTACTGCTTTAAAGACACAAACTTAGCCCCACGTACCTGATTGTTGCCTCAAAAACTTGGACTGTTGAGTCTTTGTCAAATGAAACTGTGTCAATCACCAACTTCACTGCCTTCTGGAATTCTGAGGAGTTTCCCATTACCTTTTACAGAAAAACAAAGCTATTTTGTACAATTGTTGCTTCAGAAGAGAATGGCATGTTCACATCTTAGACCAGGAGTCAGATTTAGCACACTGAGTGTTCAAACTGCCTCCACTGCCAGTTTAAGAGTTAAGTAACACAACTTGCAGAACAATGAAGTTTGATCTGATGTTTATTTGATCAAAGGTGAGTCCAACCTTTCAGGTGACCCAATACTGCATGTCCAGGAGTTCCCTTGTGCCTGTTTTCTGTAGATCTAAATTAGGAAGTGATATCCACTACATCCAAAGACAGATGTAAATTCAGCCTGGGCTGTAAGGAAGCAGGAACATGGAAGGAAAACAGAGGTTCCTGCTTGCCTAACTTCCTGAAAAGGCTGGGACCATACCTAGGTTTTTATCCAAAGCACCATGTGCCAACTCTCCCCATTACCCAGACCCAGTGGGGAAGCATCACACGTTTGACCCGAGCAATGAGGAACGGAACAGGCTTCCCCCATGCAGCAGCTTCTGAAACACAGGAGCCTTTAGGAACCAGAAGCTTTATATCTGAGAAAAAAAGTTATGCACTGCCCCACTGGTGACTGAGGACAGGAAGGCACTGCTACCAGCCACGTAGCACAGATCCCAAACTGCTCTTTCTGTGAAACCCAACATTTCCCCACTTCTCCTTTCAGTTCTGCTCAGAGCTGCCCTGCTCAAGCAGCCGAGAGCTCCTCACCACTGCAGCAATCCCACTGTAGAATGGGAAGGTTTTTATACCCCAAAGTGCACAAACCATGTCCTGCACCAGAGGAGATACACACCCCACATGGCTCCGGCACACCAGAGAGCTCTGACACTCCAGAAAGCACAAAACCTGCCCTGGGTGCAAAAATGAGACTGATGAAAGCTACTGGGGTCTCTAAATATGCCCAAAGAGGGGACTCTTCCTCATGACACCATACCTGGTACTACTAACATAAAACTGAGCTGCTCTTCACATTATCTTCTAATTTTATCAGAAATGCAGGTGAGAAGCAGCTTTACAGGTTTTCCCCTCCTTCCTTTCACCACTCTGCACACAGATCCGTGTGTCAGTCAGGCCCTCTCTGCCAAGTGCAACAACCAGAGCTCTTCCAGTTATTGTGCACAAGGCAAACCTCCTCCTGACAGACCTCTCAGCAACCCACACCAGTCCCAGTCCAAACCCACCCTTCCTGAGCACCAGAGTGACAGCACATCCCAAAAGAGATCTCGCCCGGGCTTTGGGAAGAGCTCCAGACTTTCTTCTGTCTCTTCTGGAAATCTCTGCTGACACATCTCAACTACTCTTATTCTCTTACACATGTGTGACACTGCTGGTTCCTGATCCAGCTGTTAGCTCATGATCCAGCTGTTTGCACCACCCAGCCAAGCCTTGGGGAGCATCGCCAGCCTGGGCAGGTCCCAGGGGTGACCAGGGCAGTCCCTGAGGTGATCAGGGCAGTGTCCCCACCCCAAGGACTCACCGCCAGCGTGTCCAGCGCGTCGATCAGCGTCAGGGAGTAGTTCCCCAGCACATCATTGATGTTCAAGTTGGAGCTGGAAGAGCAGAACCACAGACTTTTTAGGGTTGAAGGGACCTCTGGAGATCACCCAGTCCCACCCCCTGCCCCAGCAGGGTCACCTGAAGCAGGTGACACTGGAATGTGTCCAGGTGGCTTTGGGATGTCTCCAGAGAAGGAGACTCCACACCCTCCCTGGGCAGCTGTTCCAGGGCTCTGCCCCCTCCATGGAAAGAAGTTCATTCCTATACCTGAAGTGAGCCTACAAGAAATATAGAGGGGGACTTCCTAGCAGAGCCTGGAGTGACAGGACAAGGGGGAATGGCTTCAAACTTCAGGAGAATAGGTTTAGATTGCATATTAACAAAAAGTTCTTCCCCATGAGCGTGGTGAGGCCCTGGCACAGGTTGCCCAGAGAAGCTGTGACTGCCCCATCCCTGGCAGTGTCCAAAGCCAGGTTGGACGGCGCTTGGAGCAGCCTGGGATAGTGGAAGCTGTCCCTGCCCATGGCAGGGGTGGGACTGGATGGGCTTTAAGGTCCCTTCCAATCCAAACCATTCCATGACTCCCACTGAGGTGGAACTTCCTGTATGTTGTTTATGGCCATTACCAACTGTCCTGTCGCTGGCAACACTGGGCAGAGCCCGTGCCCACCCACGCCCCCCCCCCGGCAGACACACCCGGCCTGCCGCCGCCCCGGCGCCCCGGCCCTCCC
>VZRJ01000272.1:366730-385375 GCA_013397565.1 Ptilonorhynchus violaceus | reverse complement strand
GGCCCTGCCCCACTGCCGGGTCCTGCCCTGCGGTCACGACGACCCCGCAGCGCTTCGGGCTGGGGCAGAGCGGCTGGAGGGCTGCGAAAGGCCCTCGGCGTGCCGGTGGCAGCGGCTGGACATCAGGAGGAATTTCTGCATGGAAAGGGTGGTCAGGCGTTGGCAGGAGCTGCCCAGGGAGGTTTGGAGTCCCCATCCCTGGAGGTGTCCAAGGAAGGCCTGGACGTGGCACTCAGTGCTCTGGGCTGGTGACAAGGTGCAGAGCGGGCACAGCCTGGACTCGATAGTCTTTGAGGCCTTTTCCAAACTCAGTTATTCTGGATTGTGTGACACGTGTGACCCGCAGCTCCTGCAGCCCAGCCCTGCTCACTCCACGGTGGCATCAGGAGATCCTTGCCCTGCCCTGGAGCCACAGAACACTCAGGGAACAGCGCAACAGGGAGTTGCAGAGGGAGGAAGCCAAGCCACATTCCCAGGTCAGCATCGTGGAGGAGATGGACACAGGGATTCCCATCCCACAATGCCAGAAGTGACCGGACAACAACGTGGCAAACAGAGCAAGTGGTGTGAGCACAGCACGGGTGACCCAGCGGGCATGGGCATGGAGAGCGGAGCAGCTCCGAGGCAGCTGCGGTTCCCCAGAGCTGCAGAAACAGAAGAGCTGACAAATGCCACGCGTCGATGGGAAAGTGAAAACACCCCAGCAGCACAGGTTAAACCAAACCTCCCTGAAGATAAGCAAAAGAACAGAAAGAAACCACAGCCCGGGGAGGTAAAGAGGAGAGCCAGCTCTGAGCTACCCCAGGAACCTCAACAGCATCCGAGTAACCAGCTGTGAACCAGTCACTTGTCACTGACCTGAGCAGCCCTGCTCACTCTGCTCTTGCATCCTTTTACCAAAGTGCTTGATTTCTTACAAAGAAATTGGACAGAATATGAAAAATGCCTCCACAAGGAAAAAAAATAGAAGACTTATTATGCATAGACAGACAACCAGACAATATGATCTGTCTTCAGCCTGTATTTCATAGTAGTTCAGGAGTCAGATCTTGCTCTTTGTTTTCCAATTATTGCAACAGAAACAGTAGAATGAATAAATCCAAACCAAAATAAGTAGCACAACTCAGTGGTCCATCCAGACTTCTGTGTACTGACTCCTGGCAAAATCCTCTGTCCTGGTCAATCTTTCAGTTCCCTTCCTCAGTCTGTAGAATTCATGGATCTTTAAAATGTTATCCATGCTAAGAAGGGGATTCATTACTGACTCTATAAAAAATGAGGAAAATTCCTCGTTGTTGCAAAGACTGAAGTATCCACACCCCAAGTTAACACAATCAGACACAAGCACCTCAACAGTTTACTTCACTCTGAGGCTCTTACGACAATCAAGTTTAGCTCTAAATTTCACACACCACAACAACTTTTTCTTTCTCTACTGCTGTACTTGCTGTTTGTTGAATAATATGGTTTAGGAACTTCAACCCAATGGGGTTTTTTTCAGAGGTAAACACAAATAAGACCAACCAATGGTTCCGGTACCAGAGCAAAAATAATGAGAAACAGGAATTTCACAGGCTGACCTCTCCAAGTTGCCCACACTGAGCATGAGATCTACAGTCACTCTCCAGATAAAGTTATGTAGTTAAAGCTACCCAAATGTTTCCCACAATTACGTAATGAGGGTTCTTAGATATTTCTAACATTAACAAAAGCAGCTGTCCTACTACAGATGAATATGCAAAAGAATGGTTTTCAACAACACTTTATTGAAGCACTTCAAAGTTATCACAATGATAGATGTTGCCTTTAACAGAATAAAACCTGTCATGTCATAATTAAAAGGCACTAATCCTGGCACAAAGGTCTACTTACCCACCTTCCACTGTGAGGGAAATAAAAACATCAAGTATTTCACTTCTCCTTATAAAGAGTATGTGCAAAGCCCCTCTGAGTGCCATTCTGTGTTTGTCATCTGAGTGACATGTAAGGGAAAACCCCAGTGTTTCACCAAGACACACCTTAACATCCAGCATCTGCAGCCCTAAAGCAACAGAGCACTCACTGAAGGTTCATCATCTGGTGAGACAAGTTGTTCTACGCTCACTTTGTGGGAACAAAGCCCTGAAACACACGAGGCTCAGGCACTCAAACATTACTTGTCCTTTAACACGAGTCGCTGTCCGTGTCAGCTTAGAAACACAGCCTAAATATCCTGCTTTACACCCCCTTTTTGGAATCCACACTTAGTCAGGGTCAGTGCAAGAGCAAGGCAGGGGAGCAGTGCTGGGCATGCTGGGGGGAGCACAGTTCCTGCAAAGCAAACCAGGACATGCCATTGCACAGCCAAGGCAACGACAAATGAAACCTCAGGAAAGTTAAAAGCTTGATAATCCTGCTAAGCCATACCTCAGGTTATTACAGATCCCTGCACAACATTCCTATATTAAACAGACAGACTGTTTAAGGCATTTTCTTTGGCCTTTTCTTCTACCAGAAAGTGAAGATTATGCAGTTTGATTTGTCAGCACCCTAAAAGGCCCATCTTTCCAACCTGTTTCCATCAAGATGCAAAGAGAGAACATAAATCAATGAGAAACTGGATTATTGGTTCCACAGATCATGAAACAGCTCCATATCTGTGCATCTTTCCTGTTGCCAAGTGATGGGACAGAACTGCTCTGTGCAGCTGCTCAGCCCCTCAGCTGTACCTGGGTGATGAGAACTCCCCTGCTCTGTAATTGCACTTTAATAAACCACCATCCACACTGAACCTCAGACGTCACGGACACTCCAAGGAAAACTCTCACACAGCCAGAGCTGTGGGGGCAAGCACAAACATTCCTCATGTCAGCACTGCTGCTCCAGGACCACTTGCACTGAACAAAGCCACCACCAAGGACTGAGAGCTGATTTGAAACCCCAGGACACCACACAACGCCCACCCCCCACCCAACAGAGGTAGGACTGCTGTCTAACTCCAGGTACATTCACCACCAAGAGCTCTCTCTGGCTCAGTATCTGCCCTTTCACAAGAGCTGCATTTCTTAATAGTCAACACCTACGTCAGAGGAGTTTCAGGACTATGGCTAGTGATGCTACAGTCATTTATGTTACTAAAATGCAAGCTCAAAAGCAACTTTTTTTAAGAGAATAGGAAATTTAATCAGCCTCTTTTAACTGTCCATGCTCACTACAGAGCCCGGGACAAGTAACCATGGTGAGATGACATTTCTAGAAGAACACAGCTGCAGCATCCAAGTTCAGCAAACACTACTGCTAATGCCTGTCCTGGGCTCCACACCTTTATTAGGACAGAAAAGATTTAACCTTGAACATAATGTGCCAGCTGAGTATTTTTTTTCAGTCCAAGGCTGAAAGGTGTTGAGAAGGAAACACTTACTACACTTCCCTTGTCTCAAAGGGGACGTATCTGGCAGTTAATCAAGCCCAGAAACAGAACAAGTGCAATGTTGGCACTGGAATCAAACAGCCACTCTGAGATCTCCTTTCTGCCACAGGAGTAACCAAGGGCATGTGGAAGAGCAGTACCAGAATAGCTGTGAAACCCAGCTGGGGGCATTCTGTGAAGTACTGCAAATGTACTTTTTAGAGCACACACATGATAGGTGGCCCCTGTGGCTCTCCCTGATATTTACACATAGAAACCATTACTGAAATATCACGTCAAGCAAAGAGCTGTTGGTCAGTTCATACCACAGCTGATTTACTGGAGTGATTGGTACTGGTATCACACCAACTGGGGTGACAAAGCTTAGTGCGCTAATTCTGTTTTCAGGTTTGTGTCTAGACGAATTTTACTGGTTTTACATGCAGTAAACTCCCAAAGAAATATGCACATGATCTTTTACAAGTGAAGGATGCTCAAAGACTTGCACTCAGCAATAAAAACTAACCTGATACAGCTCAAGTTAGAGAGCTTACATGGAGACAAGCCCTGGAACAAGACATCCAATTTATTATCGTTAGTTGGAAGATGTTGACAGACAGTCCTATAAATTAATCAGTGTCCTAAGAGAAATTAATCCATTAAAAGCCTTTGGGAGGAACAGTCAGTGAAACTTCAGATTAAAATCACAGCTAAGATTTTATTCAAGACCTCAGTCAACAAAAGCCTCACTTTCCACGGAGATAAGAATCTTTCTGCTTTAATTGGCAGTGAATGATCAGGCACTGCAAGATCTGACACTTGTGCTAGAAAAACCAAGGTTTTACTCTCGGCTTGACACAAGAACCAAGTTTGCAGACACATGCATTTCTCTCCTGAAAACAGAGCTCCAGAAGGCTGCCCCTACTTCAGACCCTTCAGCTGACCAGCGCTTCTCACAAACATAAAAAAGCCCTGAAATCTGCCCAGACTGACTATCTGAGCTTGCTCAGGTAAGTCAAGCAAGCCCCTGGCCTCAAAGGTAGTTTTATGAGCATTTCACTGGAATAATTGAACCCCAGAATATAAAGGTATTTACCAGTCCTTCTTCCCCCACTGTAATCTTTGGCAGAGGAGACAGACATCCCATCACGTATTTCCATGAGTTCAGCCACATCAACTCAAGTCAGTCAGTTAAGTGTCAATACAACCCTCAAAACATAAGTTTATTGAATAAAGCTGAAGAGCAGTAAACCAACATATGCATCCACCTAAATAAAAAAATTCACGTATTTACAAAGTTCAGTAATTGTATAAGTTGTTCACATGCAGAGAGTAATGCACAGGTTAACAATCGGTAGTGTTTGGATGCCATAAACGCTGAAAGCAGTGAAGTAGATAAACACCAAACACATCAAGTTTAGCTATAGGCCAGTTAACTAAACAGTGACCTGGTCCCCCACAAAGATTCACACATTCTAGTTTAGTTCCTTATTATAGGCACAAGCAAGTTTGCTAAATAAAAGTAACTGTAGCAGTTCCTGGTGAACTCGGGACTACAGTAGCAAGTTAATACACCCTCTCCTCTACAGCACCAGAGTATGGATTAATCGAAATCATGCTTCAGAGAACTGAAAGGGGACAAAAAGTTAAAATGCAACTTCAGACTGAAGGCAGGCAGCGTGTAGTGTCTGTGCAACAGTGCCAGAGGTGGGACACAACAGTAAGGCCATGGCAGTCTGCATTAACACTGGCTTGTCAGAACTGAGAGGGACTCAACAGAGTCTGCTCCCACCCACAGACTCTCACGGACGCAAACCACGTCGGGGTGAGGGATCACACACGGTGTGAGGCAACACAAGCAGGTGCACCATGGGTCTGCACACACGAGTAAAGCTACACTGACACTGCTGGATGAACAAACCAGTCTTAACGAGGCTGTCCCTTTAAATATGCTGAAGTCTTTGAGAAAGTAAAGCTACAAAAACATTACAATCTTGAGTTTACACACACTTCCCTAAGCTGCAGGAGCTAGTCAAGAAACAGGATCAATTCATTGGCTCTCTTGTGCTTTGCCACAGTAGAACATTCCACTGCATCTGCCAGGCTTTGCACATGGTTACATGGAGAAAGCAGGCGGGTCTAGAGTTGTCACAATAGCCCAGGTATTCCATAGCACCAGGTGAAACTGTGCCCAGCCATTCCAGGAGCAGGAGAGACACTGACAAGTACACAGAGATTGTGCTAAAGGTCAACAACTGCCTCGATACAAGAGCATCAGTAATTTGGGTGTCATGCAGCTGCTCAGAATGCATGTTCTGGTTTCAGAGAGAGACCACGAGTATCTGGAGATAGAAAAATGTATTTGAACAAAGCCTGATGTTCCTAGCAATTTGTTTTCATGCTGGAATACTCCAATTTTTGAAAGTTTGACAGAACAGTCCACTCCCATCCCCCACATAAATGTTAAACAGAAGCAACAGAATGATTTTAAAACAGATGACTTTCCTAATTCATCATGAGTTTTCTTTTTCAAGTGACAGGATCCCAGCTGTAGATTAGTGATGCTGATCTATGCCTTGTGCTCCCCTCTGCAAACAGTTTCCATTTCTCTGCTTACATACACACATCACATGCATTTGTGAGATCAATCAGTATCCCACAACTCACGCTTAAATGTTTTCTAACTACTGTATGTGGCATCTTACAGAATCTTAATGCTGTCAAGCATCAGCATCTTCAAGCCACTAAACACTAGAAATAAAACACTTGCTGAAAATCATATAAAAACCTGGCCCTGAAAAACCAGAACAGAGTGTACCATCGTAGTTAACATGGTAGAGATATTTTTTTAAAAAGCCCCCCCCACAACCCTCCCACCACAGATGGTTGTAAAATAAATATTTGTGCTGACTTTATCATGACAACTCTAGTTGTTTTGTGACAGAATAGGAATACAAGTCTTCAGCAGTGCACATGAGAAATGAACTGTGAAAAGGCAGATTCTTGATACAGGATTTTTGGGTAGTATCTCATTATGGAGGGAAGTGGACAATTGAGATTATGGCCAACTGGTACTGGAGATTCCAGGAAGACTTCAGCTTCTTCTAGATTTTGAATGCTGAATAAGCCACTGAAGCGTGATATCTACAGGGAGAGAGAAGAGAAGTTCCACATTCAAGTGTCTGCATTGGGATAAGTGGCATGGCTTTGGTATTCCAGTGTCCCCAAACACGGGACAGGAATGTCCAAGCCCTTCCCTAAAGGATGGCCCAGGGCAGAGCAACAGAATGATATTTTAGGATGCCTGCTGTCTGTGTGCGTCACTGCCCCACACACCCTGGTTCCTCAGCTCTGCCCCCCTCTAGGAAAAACACATCCCTTCAGCTGGTACTTCAGTCTGCCTCCAATAATTAGTTGGAGATGAGCATTGCTCTATTTAGCCAGTCTGCAGCTCCTCACCTGCTGAGAGCAAAGTCACTTTAGCCCTATGGTACAAGGCACCAAGCTCCTCCCTGCCTGGAAGAGGCTCTCCTAAGGAAGGGAAAGGCCCTGGCTCCACTCCAGCAGCTCCTTCCCCAGAGCCTCAGTGATGCTCAGCTGTGCTGGGAGCCTTGTCTGCATCTCCCACAGAAGGGAGGCTCTGCTTCTATCCATCAGCTTTGAACCTCTAACTGATGCTAAGGTGATGGGGGCTTCTTGGAAGCCACAGTTGTTCCACAGACTACTCAATTTTCCTAGAAAGAAGCTGAATCTTTAATATAAAAGTCCTGGTATCCTCTAGAGCTTCCCCTGGGAGCATCACCCTGAAGTTTCCTCATCAGCAAACTCCTGTTACCCTGGCAATGCACCAGGGTTAATCCCATGGCAGCAATGGAAGGCATCAGGAGAAGGATGGCAAGTGTTGTTCAATTCTGTGTTTTCATTCAGCTGAGATACTCAGTTTACTTACAAAACTTACAGCAAGTACCAGATATTACACAGGACATGGTTTCTGCCTCTGAACTCCAGAAGTTCTAAAACATTTGATGTCTGTGCCAAAGGCACTGTTTGGCTGCAGGGGACAGGGACTAGCAGATGCCACAACAGAAACTGCTCTGATAAGACAGCAAGGGAAGGTGATCATCTCAAGGCAATGACTTGAAGAAAAACTTGCTGCAAGTACTTGGTATCCTCACCTAGTGAGGCAGAAGTGAGAGCACCAGATAGAAGTATAAAACTATTTAGGCCAAGCTAATAGTGAGACTGATCAGCTTTTTCCTGCAAACTAACTGAAGAAAGCAGCAGATTGCACAGGGACTGACGTGTTTTGGTAACTACAACCCCTCACTGCCATCAGGAGCTATGCTGAATTTAACCAGTGCACTCACACATTGTGCTTTGATTTGTTCCTGGTTTCCTGAAGATAGGAAGCTTTGTGTTTAAGAAGTTACAACCCCCCAGTCCATCCTCTGACAGTTCTTCACAAAGCTCAGCATTTGGGGTTAATAATTACCTATATTATCTTTCTCTTTGCAAGAAATTGAGTAGCAGCAGATTTCTCTGTCCTGAATAGCAGCAAGGTTCCTAGGAAAGAGAGAACATTTCAGCACACATTTTACTGGCACAAGGACTCTTCCTGAGAGTCTGAACTGTTCCTCTTTCCCTTCCCCACACAACTTGTTCTGTACAATGTTCAGTTACCTCCTGTTGCTGGGTTTTCCACTCATAAATGTGAGCTTCCTGATCTAATAACAACCCATGTACATGAATTTACTGAGTTAAAGAAATGTTTCTTAGGAAGGGTTAGACTTACATCTTTTCAATTAGCTGTTTCTCATCCAAAGCATTAGGAAGGTCTCTCTTATTTCCAAGTACTAGAACCTGAAATCCAGAGAAGGAAATGGTTGTAGCTTTGCTTAAAAAAAACCCAACAAATCAACAGACAAAAAACCCAACCAAAATCAGAAAACCAACAAACTGCAAGGGAGTCTCATGAGCAGTCTGCACCTGCCTATTAAATGTAATGGAATGAATATTCACTATTAAACCAGATCAAGAGGGAAGACTGACCCAGTCACAGGGAAAGGGAGTACAAATAAACTGTTCTGTGCAAAGAGCCAGCACGAGAACACAGCTGATAAAACAGAGCATTCACAGCAGACTCATCTAAGAGTCCCCAAACTTACTCTACACTTCTGTACTCCACTGTGGTTGACCTTTAGTCAAGAGTATGAACTCATACTGTGGAACCCTCCACACTACTGTTTGAATTGTATTTATTTTGTTTTGTGAGCACTGAATGAAATAAGATCACTGAAGGTCAACAATTTGATTTAAGGCACTGGGGGCAGGTATTGTTCATGCTTATACTGCTCAGTAAGGTTAGGCCTTACAATTAAGAGTTCAAGGCAGAAGTCAGAGTTGCTCAAGTTATCCCCACTCCTCAGTGACATTTAATGCTGTTAAGGTGCTGTTACTTACAGGGATTCCTTGTAACTGAGGCTTATCTAGAAGATTGTGCAGCTCATTTCGAGAGGCTTCTATTTTTTCACGATCTGCAGCATCTACCATGTAGCTTTAAAGAGAATTTCAGGTTAGGTCAGTGACACTGAGCTCCTGCAAAAACATCAGTCTTTCCTTTACACTGCCAGTTTTGAGCACATTCAACAAGGCTTTAAACAAAGCTAGGACTTCTATGCAGAGAACTTGGATTTTAAAAAAAATTCTCTAAGAGCAGAGTAGAAGGAAGATCCTTTGAGTTAGACAGCACTGCCACCCAGTTCAGACAGGGAGGAGTTAGTACTCCAGATCAGACACTGATAAGAAAATAACCCATCTTGAGCTCTGAACTTAAGGGTGAAAAAGGTCGATGTGGTTGCAGTAGAGGTTCAGAATCACAAGGAGAACTACAGAGTCAGGCATGCAGTGTTAGGAAGGCTCCCAGAGAAGAGCAGCACATCTGAGAGAAGCAGAGCTGAGAAGGAAGGACACTTACACAATAGCATTAACTCCTCTGCAATATCGCTCCCACATGCTTCGGAATCGGGGCTGCCCTCCTATATCCCAAATCTTAAGGCAAGGGGAAAAAGACAATTTAGCCATGCACTGTGTTTAAACATGTCAGGCAAAGATAAGAAATCACAACAGTTTTTCCTTTCTCCTTAAGCAGCTGCAGGACCCCTCCCTTGTTAAAACAGGAATAATCCCTTGCACTGCTGCTCAGAGCTTAGGGCCAGCAGCAGGAGATGCAAACTGGAGCACCTCGCACCAGATGCAAGAACGTTCCCGTGTACTCAGGTCACACACTGAGGTATATAAGAAAATCAAATGTATTCACTTAAAGCTTTGCTTTTGATGGAAACCCTCCCTTAAGCAAACTGATGAGCAGGAAAGCAGCATCTCTGGGCCTGAAACACTCAGATTAAAGCCAGACAGCATTATCACAACAGTGCTTTAACTAGTCCATGAACCTGGGAATCACACACAGATTCTCATTTAAGAAACTCCATAAATAACCATAAACGTCTTCTGAAGCTACTCGACAGATTTAGCTGAGCCTCTTCAGTTTTCTATATTTATCCCAAGGCTGGAAGCAAATCAGAGCAAACATGTCAATTTTCAACTAGAAGCTAAAGAAAACAGTCAACAATGGCAACATACCTTTATTGTAACATTACCCTTTGTAACTTTCCTCATGTTGAAGCCCACAGTAGGAATCATATCTTCACTGAACTGACCTGACTGGGGGAAAAAAAAAAAAAGACAAAGTTAAATTCAGTGCTTATCTAACACAGCTGGTTTACATAGTAAAATATCACAAGCTTTTTCTAACCATTTGCCTTCCAGCTGAAGGCTTGACAGCCAAAAAGTCATGGATGTTAAATCCTTGTGTACTGGAGCTTGTGTGAAGTCAGTCAACTCATTTCTTACAAGCACTGAAATAATTTTTCAAGCCTTGAGGCAGACAGGGGAGCAAAGTTACGTGGGAAAGTGCTTTTCACAGCTTAACACGTGGACAGCCAGGGCAAGGACAGGAAAAGAGCCATTCACCTATGTCTGCCGGAGCCAAGGTCTACACGTCAGGATCTCCCAGTTCCCTGGGAGCTAGAAAGATCCAGGAGATCTCCCTCTGATGCAAGCTGCTCTCTGGCCAGCATTTGCAGTAATAAATCATTCCTGTGGAGGAAACCTCCAACCCACAGGTATGGGGTGACTCCCTGAGGAGTGTTGAAGGCTGGAAAGTGGAAGGACCTGACGGGTCAGCTTCCTGCCAGGCTGCAGTGTCCAACTTGTTCTGCAGTGGGAAATGCAACTCCGGAGTATTTGAGTCTGTTTGCACCAGGCATTCAGCATCACTCCAAGCTGTGACAGAACTGCTGCAAACAGCATTGCACTGGAGAGTTCTCCAGTGGCAGATGTTTTACTGTCTCTCACACTTTGATCTGCAGCTGCTTGAGAGCCAAGTTCCCAGCTATCTCCTGCAGCCAACCCAGGAGCCAAAACAAGAGTTTTCAATACTACTACAGATTCCTCTCCTGCTCCCTTGGCTATTTGGCAGAAGGTGAATCAGCCATTAGTGGCCAACAGTGGCCATTATGAAGCTCACTACGTCCATTACGGGTAATAGAACCAGACAGTCAAGCACATTTGGAAAAATTAGGGCCGATCCCAACGCATTCAGTTGTTTAATTAGGGTTTGATATCACAGCAGCAAAGTCCGCATCTCTCCCCTGGTGTTGCCCAGAGAACTCATCCTGGGTTCAAAGCCCTTTGGGATCTCTGAAGCAGACACACCACCCCAGAGTTAGGGCCTGACTGCTCACAGGCTGGAAGGAGCAACTAAGCCTGACCAGGTGGCCGTGAAGGCCAACAGCTCCTGGCTTGTATCAGAACAGTGTGGCCAGCAGGACCAGGGCTGCATGAGGAGCCTGGGTCAGTCCCCTGCAGCACAGCTTCAGAATCCCCTCCACCCTTTCTAACTTAGCAAGGTAGGTGCCCAATGGGAATGCCTGTCCAGCAGCTGCCCACTCCTGCCCAAAATCCCAGGGCATGAGCTGCCCATTCCAGCCAGGGCGATCAGCACAGCTCAGAGCTGGGGGTCAGCCGTGCTGCCATGGCTGAGGCAGCTCAGTTCGGCTCCTCAAACCAATCTTGCCTCTGAAGGGTCACTTGCCACAGTGCTCAAGCACCACAGCATTCCTGCCTCCACATTCCTGCCTCCACAGTCACACCCCACACCCACAGCTCCTATCCCAGCGTCTCCCAAGCACTCCCTGAACCTCCATCTCTGTGCTGCTGAGTATTACCCCATATGCTGCCAACTATTCCCACTCAGAGACTTCCAGATCCTTCTCTCGAGAGCTGTTCTTATCAATAGGAACACACATTCCAGGAACCTCCTGGACTCATCCGCTGGGTTTATTTCCAGCAGACATGTAGGAAGTTGAATTCCTCTATGAGAACAAGGCCTAACAATGGTGAGACTTCTCCCAGCTGCTTCAGGAGGATTTTGGTGCCTCTTCATCCTGGTTGGATGGTCTAGAACAGACTCCCACCAGGATATCTGCCCTGCTGGCCTTCCCCCTGATTCTTACCCATAAACAAATCCTTATCATGACCCTCATCAGGCTCTAGACAGCCCAAACACTGTGACACACAGGCCTATCCCACACCTCTCCTTCCCTGCCCATCCCTGTGAAGAGTTTATAGTCCTCCCTTACAGCACTCACTATGCCAGTCATCCTACTAATTGCAGCGTGTTCAGTACCAATTTCATGTTCTCCCACTGCTTTTTCAGGATACAGATTCCTGCAGACTGGAGCAGGAATCACATCTTTAATGTAATGTTGAAATTACTGTGACCCACCACAGGGAAACTTTACAGAATCTTCAGGAAAGCTACTGCATCTTATATTCCTTCCCAAGTACTCTCTACCCACGCTGCACATCCCAAAACTTGTTCTGACTTGCTTAAAACCTCAAAACCTTAAAACTGCAGTCACTCAGTTCCCTTGAGTTTCAGCTGCCTGTTCTCTGCTTTGCAGAGGGACATTCCAGCGCTGACACAAACGTTTGGTCGGCTCAAGGCTTCATTTGAAAGACCTTTCTGTGACATGAGTGTGGGTGTTCCTCTGCTCACCCAAAGAAAGCTCCTGGCAGTCACCTTCTCTTTTAAGACAGGTCAAAAATTGGTTAAAACGATTGTAAAGGATTTTAGCGGCAGACAGTGATCTCCTTTGATGGATTCTGCTGCTGTATTCAACTGTCTTGGCCCAGAAACTGTTCTTTAAACCCGGAATTTAGAGGGCTTTTGTTTACTACCTCTTCAGAGGAAAAAAGCCAGGAATTCAGCTTCAACTCAGAGTATTCATATGCAAAAGCTACTCCACAGCAGAACAAAAACTAGGAGGCAGTTCCGTTTGAATCAGACCCTTCCTAGAGCAGATTACTCAGTGCTATCACGGTGTGTTCTCAATCCGATTCTTTCTCGTTCTAAAACACCAGCTTTAAACCAGGTCTGATATGCACAGCAACATTTTCAATTCCCAAAGGGAAAGCCTTTGGCTGCTGTACTCAGCAGCATTGCTCCAACACTCATCAAGGACAGCAGGAGTAGCTGCTGACAAACCGTCTTGTTTTCAGCACTTGTGCCCACCCCACCAGGCAGGCACTGAACTCCCCGCAGGGCTCCTGGGAGGGCAGGAGCTGCCCCAGCAGGGATTCTGAAGGAAGCCTCAGCCCCCTGAGCCCCTGCCGTGCTCAGACCACACAGCACCAGCACAAACCGAAGGTCACCAAACAACATTAACTCCAGCCCGTGTGGGAGATAAGGGACAGGGACACTAAACAGGGAGTCTAAACAGACTGAATTTCAGAGGCCACATGCACAAGGAACCCACAGGTCTGATCCTTAAGCCTCCTGGGTTAAGAGATGCTCCCTTCTGGATACTCAAAGCTCCTGGAAAACCCAAAGATGTGATTTTAGAGCAGCATGAACCAATTTACCTGGATGAGTACTTAAGCTGGATAAAGATTCTTTAGAGCAGCAGAACTGCTTCCAGACTGAACTAAGGGACTGATTCCATGAATCAGTTTGGGTTCAGCTCACCTGGTATCAGTACCAGCACTAACTCTCACAGACTGCAGCATTTCTGAACGAGCCAGCTACAGGTACAGTTCATTTCCAGAGGAAAACTTTGGACAAGTGTTAGGTGATGTTGGCATCACCTAACATTCCAGAAGTGTACAAAGGGTGCAAGTTTAGACTCTTCCAATATTTCATTAATATTACAAAAAGCTGCTTACTAAACCTACTATTTCCAGCTGTCTTGAGTCAAAAAAACCCAAACCAAACAAAACCACATTCTGGCTACTTCACCTGCCTTTCCATAGCCATAAACTACAGCCAGGAACTCAAATTCCAGGAAGTTATAGAATGACAGAGTGGTTTCAGTTGGAAGGAACCTCAAAGACCATCCAGTCCCACCTGCTGCCATGGGCAGAGACACCTTCCACTATCCAGGTTGCTCCAAGCCCCATCCAGCCCGACCTTGTACAACTCCTACCACACTGTCAGCACCAAGGCCCCCAAGCAGCTTAATTTTGATTCCCCAGCCTGCACAAGGACATTCTTTCCACATCAGAAAAGGTCAGGGCAGCCTTTAGTTTGCATCTCATAAACCTGACATGATTCATTACTGTTACAGGACCAATTTCTTCATATAGACTTTGTTACTGCACAGCAAAGATTGTTTTATCTCTACTCATAATACTTTTCATGCAGCTAGATGAGATCACAAACAAGCTTAACCAACTAGGAGACAACACCACTGGACTATGGAATCCAGCCAGGACACTCCCAATCCACCTGAACCAGTGTATTATATTAAACCCTGCTGTTCATCCCTAAATTTCTTTCTTTTCAAACTAAGAAAATATGCTGCATGTCTCCAAAATTTCTTCTTTAAAAAAATTATTTAAAAAGCAGTGTAATTTTAGCATTATACCAAGCAACCCCTACACTAAGCCTCCTCTGCAACACTCATAGCCTGAACCAAGTAGTGCATCATAGATGGACAAATCAACTCTCTATAGTCCAGATTCCTTCTTTAGGAAATAATTCAGTCTTCCAGTTACTTGTGATCATGACCAGAAGCCTGAACTCCAGTTTAGAAGCTTCAATCCCTGAAAGGCTTCCCAACGGCACTTCCAGGAACGATTGCTGCAGAAATCAAAACAGTGGTATCTGATAAGAAAAGGCATTTTTATTTCCCCAACCTGGCTTCAATTAAATTTATAAAAAAGCCATATTTCTATCTAGAAGTCAGTCATGTAAGAGCGCAGGACATTTCATGCTGCTGATAGTCAAGAAAGCGTCTTCATCCAGGTGCTACCACTTAAAGCCCTGCCATTGCTTACAAAGTGTTCTACAGGAACCCAGGACCACTATGGAACAAGTAGATTCTGATTTGAGTCCCCTGTTTCAGCCCACCCGGGGTACAGCAAGCAGGACCTCAGAGAAAGGGTATGAGTCACCTCCTAGGAGCTTTATTAGCTAATGAAGTGATGCAATGCATTTCAAGAGACTTCTGCCATTAAGAAACACTTCAAATTTTATCACCCTTCTGCCTTAGCTACTGTGTGTACAAAGTGACAACACACAGGCTTTATGGCCTACCTGGGTGGTTCAAAAGGCACTAAAACAGCAGTGAAGCTCTTTAAGAGCAATATTTTTCTGCATTTCTCTGGTGTGGCTTCTTCAAGTCAAAGTTACTCATAACAGTCATGAGAACAGAAGAAGTCACAGCTCCCAGCTGGCCAAAGGAATCTTTTGTTGAGAGGTGCTTCAGGAACTGCCTCTCTCTAGAAACCAAGGCCTCATTCCAATGCTTGTCAGATACTCCAAAGTCAAAAAACAAACCACACTAATCCAGGCTCTGACACAAATCCTAAAAAGGGACCTTATTTACCGTGTCACCACAAACAGGTTGAGTTTAGCTCTTGAACCTGATAACTGTATCAGGAAAGTCCAACTTCCTCCCACTCCTCCAGATCTCTGCTCACTGACTATCAGGCTAATAAGCTGCAGTGTTCCAGTGCCAAACATGTGGACCGAGGAACAACCTACCAGGCTTCAAGCAAAACTTCTAAAAAAACCCCAGGATATGCCACTCTTCCACAAGCTATGCTTTTGAAGCTGCACGAGTGCTCCATTGTCCAGCAGCACACGCTGCCGGGGCCGGGAGCAGAGTCAGTTTACTTGAGTCATGTTTCAGTTGCATCACACGGCCACACTCGCCTCTCGTGCCTCCCCACACCAGCGTGGCCAGGGCTCCCAGCTCCAACTGCCAGGCTGAGGGAAGCCTGGGAACGGCCACGAGCTGCAGAGATGCAAATGACCCAAGACACTGCAGAGTCTGTAAATAATGGGCATTTCCAGCACTCCGATCGGGAGCTGACAATTCCAGCTGCCATCCCAGGATGACATGCAGTTTCTCTGAATAAGAGCCACAGGCCATGTACATTAGGGAAATTAGGACCAGGAAGAAATTATATCCTCCCTTGTGAGCAAGTTTACTCACGCACATGGAAAACTTATGCTTAATATCTAATTAGAGACAGTGACTAATGCGAGCCTTAGAAAAGCAGAAGCTGCATTAGCTGAATCCAGCTCTAACGAGATTTCACTGCTAACGTTGGGTTTTAAACCTTCCACTCAAACTGATCACACAAGGGTTGGGGTTGGAAGGGACACTAAAGACCATCCAGTCCCACCCCTGCCATGGGCAGGGACACCTTCCACCATCCCAGGTTGCTCCAAGCCCCGTCCAACCTGGCCTTGGACATTTCCAGGGATGGGACAGCCACAGCTTCTCCGGGCAACCTGTGCCAGGGCCTCAGCACCCTCACAGGGAAGGATTTATCCCTAATATCTAATCTAAGATCCTCATCTCTCAGTTCAAAGCCATTCCCTCTTGTTCTGTCTCTCCAGGCCCTCGTTTAGTCTGATTACAAATCAAGTGCTTGTTTACACTGGAGGAATAAACGTGGTCCAAACCCCTGCCAACCTAGAAAAGGATTATTCTAGAACTGGACTGTCTGCCTCCTGTGGCCTTTCCACTTCAGCAGCAGTCAGGCCTCGTATGAAGATTCCTGTGCAATTGGTTGAGTTTGCCCTCTAGTTCCATATGCCTGATTTGATGGGCAGAGATTACATTAGAGATTTATATTGAATTAAACTCACTGTTGTCAAGGCTGGCAACAGCCCTTTGTTAGGCAGAACACAACCTTCTGAGCCATACCAAGCTCCTGGTGTGCAATCCAGCTTTTAGAGCTATCCTATAGGACATCTTGCTGTGTCATTCCTTTCATTTTAGTCCTAAGGAATCCCAACAGCCTCATCCATCCAAACCATTAACTGGCCTGCAGAGAGCAGTTATTCTTTTCCTGCACTCATTCCCAAATGCAGACTCTGAACAGTCAAGGAAGCAAATAACAAGAAGTTAGTTCTGCATGCCATTGGCAGCACTACTTCTCTAAAAAGTGATCTTGCACTGATAACTGAAGCTTATGCTATCATTGTTTTAAAACCAATAATAAAAACCTGAGCAAGTCCCCTCACTCTGTTTGGTGTTTTTGTTTTTTTTTAAAGAATAACCAGATTTCATAATTAAGAACTTCAGAAATGTGCCTTGATGCTTCCAAACTAAACCAGCTAACGAGGCTGCGTCAGCAAGCACATCAAGTTCCTCCTTCCCCTGGGTTTTGCAAGGCTCTTTGAATGGCACTCACTCAGATAAATGCCTGGGTGTGCTCCTAACATGTGGTTGAAACCTTGCAAGATTCAACCCCCGCAGAGGAGGCTGGAAACAGACTTCAGCTTTACTTAGGAAAACTTCTCCCACTTGAGACAACTTAGATGGACTAAACTGATGTGCAGCTCCTACAGCTCTGAACTACTCCACACATCTGCAGTCGGTTTCACAGGTGACTCCCCAAACACGTGCTGCTGGCACTACACAGACTGAAGCAAAGCAGTTCTTTGTCAAGTGCTATCACCAGGAGGACTCCAGCGGATGAAAAACCTGCAGAAACACTCCAAGCAGTATCAACTCAGCAGCCACAGATTGAAGTTGTTCAACAATTTTAGAGCTCCATGTCTAGAAATCCAAGCCCAGAGGTATTGGCAGTGTGAAAGAAAAGGCTTCCAGCATTCCTGGGCCAGTTCAGCAACTTTCAGCCAACAACTAGTCAGAGTAGAGTTACCTGTCATGAAGTAACCCTTTTTCCATGATTATCAGGAAGCCCACTGAGTGCTCACACCTGAGCTACACAACGGCTTGGTTATGTTTTGCCAGGGTGTTTGTCAGTGTGCAAGAGAATGAAAGTCCTTTTCCCAACTAGTAACTCATTCAACTGGCACTTGAATAAACACATTCCTACAAATATTCCATAGTGTTAAGGAGACAGCCTCAAAAAGCAAAAGAGAAGCTGAAGATGTGCTCACTCTAAAGCTGGAGACATCAGCTTTCTCATTCTAAGTGCAATGGGCTCAGCTCACTCCCACTCCCTGCAAAACCAAAAGGTACCCTGGCTTCCCATTTCAGGGGCTCCCAAACTCCAGCGTGTCTCCTGGAATGTTTTCCGTCACATACATCAGCAGAGCAGGACACTGATGAAGCTGAATGGGCCATTTTGGAAAAGCCACTTTTTATCTCGTTCAACAATGGGAAAGCTTCGTGTAGGAGTATTCCCACACCCTTCCTTCACCTGCTCCAGGCACATCACCACAGCAGCAGGCCCGAGTGCAGCACTTTGCTGCTGATGGGCTTGTGCTTGGGAGTTGTACTTCTTAAGTAAGTTGTACCTTAAGAGAAAGCAGATTATTTGATACAGGATTCAACAATCGATAAGCAAATACCTGAGGGGAGAACCATGAGTAGGTGCTGACACTTAATCAAATCACTCAGGACCACTGAAAAACAGTCCAAGGGCGGAGGCAGCTGAAGACACACAATGTTATCTCTACATCTGCTAACACGAGCCCTGCCACACCGACACACGGCCTGAAAGGCGCCTTCGGAGCCCGCTGAGGGGCCGTGCCCTGCTGTGGGATCAGCGTCCCCGCGGGTCCCATTAACACACAAAGGTTTATGGAGGCCCGGCAGCCACCAGGGCTCAGCCATCCCACCCGGCCAGGGCTCCCACGCCGCTCCCCGCCTCCCGGCCCCGCTCCACCCCCGCGGCCCGGGGCACGGGCCGGGCCCAGGCCGCTCCCG
>VZRJ01000272.1:352282-366464 GCA_013397565.1 Ptilonorhynchus violaceus | reverse complement strand
GGGGCCGCCATGTTGGGTGCGGTGAGGGGGTGGTGACGCCCCTGAGCCCGGCACGGAGCGGGGTCTGCCCCGCCCGCTCCGTCGCAGGTTCCTTTAGGTGGGGGAAGACCGCCAAGATCATCAAGTCCAACTTCTGACCCAACACCACCTTGTCATCCCGACCTCGTTGCCACGTCCACTCATGCCTCAAACACTTCCAGGGATGGGGACTCCACCACTTCCCTGGGTAGCCCCTTCCAATGCCTGACCACCACCACCTTGCCATGAAGAAATTCCTCCCAATGTCCAACCTGACCCTCCCCTGGCTCAGACTGAGGCTGTGTCCTCTCATCCTTCCCCGCCATGGTGGGGATGTGAAGGGCTGTCACCCGCACCCCTCGCCCGCCATCATGGCAGCGCTGTGAGGGGGGTGTCAGCCCCTCAGGGCCACCCGGATTTAGGGCCATCCATGAGTCCAATCCTGCTTTGCAGAGGACCAAGGATTAAGAAATATTAACCGTAATATTTGCAGTTATCCCAAGTATTTTTTAAGCAAGTGGAATAAAAAACCTTGTCTGTGCTCAGAGAATTTCCGAAACTGAAGGGACAGCCCGCTTCACCTCATTATTGGAAGTTAATCTCACATTACCAGGTGTTCTCCGGAAGTTCCTGCCTTTTGCATGGACTTTGATAAACTGACTTTCCCCCTGAGCAAAATAATTAGTTTAACTAGATGACACTGACCAAACTACTGCATTAGGTGCATTTATCACAACTTAGCTGGTGTCACTTTAGTTTCCAGCAGGAAACACTTCCAAATGGAGTTGAAGGAATAGCATACATTTTGCCTGGACTTTTTTGGGTGATTTACCAGGGTTCTTGTCACTGTAACCGGGGTTATTTTAATTCCCAGCCAAATTAAGACCAAATTCACAAATTTTGTAGCTTCAGCTCTCTGGAGAGTTCCACAGTGACTTGTGCACTATGAGGCCAGGTGGGAGCAAGTGTAGATGTAGCTGAAAAAAAATCACGAGGAATCTACAGGGTGCCCGAGGAATATTTTCCATTCCCCTCAAGCACAATCTTTTTCCTCAGGATTTCTTTTGATGTTGCAGTAAAACTTCCGTGACTCAAATTAAGAGCTATTAATGGATGTTAGACAGGATTTGTTGGTTGTCAATAGGTTGGAAAAGAGCTACCGTTTTGCACCTCCTGCAATGGTTCTTAAATTATTTTACAAATATTAAAGAGCTAAGATAAGGCACAAAGAATCAATTCAGCTACCTGGATATGGACTAGAGGTTACATGCTGTGTCTGGGACACCTGCGAAGAGCTCTCCTTCTTCATCACTGCCAGAAGGAAAAGTTCTGAATCACACAGAAAAAAATTATTTGTCTGAGCCAGAAAAACGGTGACACAAATCTACTCTTCAGAACAGTGTAAAACACGTGTAAAAAAAGCAACTAGCATGGGATTGGTATAAAAACACCAGACTGTGCCCCGGGCCGTGACAGTCTGGGGGATGTGGATGTGCACCGGGAGGATGCAGCACGCCCGGACCGGCTCATTGCCCACCCGGCAGCCCCCTGGCCTGGGCAGATCCGCACTAATTGGCTTCTCCCCGCAGGGCCTTACGCAGGAGGAATAGCAAGTGCTGCACGCAGAGAATAAAGCCCATTTCCATCCCTGCTCGGGCTGACGGCGCTGGGGAAGGCTCTGCCTTCAAATGCTACGGCTCTGCCACACTGAAATTAGAAATTCCCAGCTCCCCAGTGGCCGGGAAGGCGGCTGTGTATGTGCTTTTCCACCCCAAAACACGGCTTTCCTTTGTATCCATAAAAAAACCAACTAATATACTCCTTCCAATTAAGCTGTGATGTGAACTGCACTTTGAAAGTTCTTAATCCATTCTCTGGTTCATTAACTCAGAAAATTTCATCCCCATGGTTAGCCCTATCAGCGAGGATGGAATGCCTGGCACCAATTAGTTCTAATAACGAGCTAAGTTGTGCACGGATTTTGGAGCCTGTCATTAGTATGAGAAAATAGGGCAGCTCCTCTCAGAATAGAATATTTTACTGGACGTTCTTTTAATTTGTCTTTGGCTAACGACTCCGCCCGCAGACAAAGGAACTAATTGATTTGATGAGTTACAGACGCCTGCTGTGTGGCACCTCCCCTGCTGCCGAGCAAGGAGCCGCAGCCAGAAAATAGTGACAATATTGCTGTGAGATTCTGCTTCCCTCCTTGTTCACGACCCGTGCTTTAAGGAGGCAAACACGCATGCCCCGTTAGTGCCATCAGTTCATCTGGATGCTGATTTTCTCTAAGGGATTCAGCTGGATGTTTGGAAAATGTCTTAGAGACAATGGGTGCCTTCCGGGTCAGGACATTCCTGTGCCCAGGGAGGGAGAAGCTCTTGGATCTGGGGAAGCTGAGGGGTGTGAGGACAAACCCGAGCCTTGCTCCTAAGTGTCAGCAGGCAGCTGGGGGCTCTTTCCAGCTCTGCTTTTTCAAGGCCCACTTGAAATAATGTCGAAAGGAACCGAGGCAGCTGATAGCAGATACAAGATATGTGTCATCTTATGTTACAGACTCTTAAAGGAAAGGGTAGGATTAGTGGTCGCCTGTAAAGAGATGGACATTAAATAACTCATGGTTCCTAAACCTGCCACAGCCTGTAACAGTGTCTTCCTGTCATTTTATTCAGGACTTTTGGTACTGCCACAGTATAAATAGTCCCTAAAGAACCTGAGGAAACAAAGGAAGGATTTCACTGTCTTCCCCACTTCTTTCCTGAAAAAAGAAACCTGTCAGTTGTGCTGTTACTGCTTGAGCTAAACCAGAAGTATCCCTTTGCTATTAAGAGGGAGACACACCATGAAAATTAAACCATAACTTATTTCCTCAGAGATGATTGCATGCTGCCAGTATGCCTTAAAATCCTGCCTCTTTCTGCAGCCCAGGCCAGCACCAAGGCTTGTCCACAGTGAGGAGGAGAGACAGAGAGAGGCAGGGAGATCGCAGCGAGGGCAGCACAGCCCTGCTTCCCCAGGGACCTGGGGCAGGCAGCAGCGTGACTCCTGCGTGAAACCTGACGTGAGCACCAGTATCCCATTTCCCAGTGTCACGGGATCACAGGCTGACAGAATGGTTTGGGTGTAAGTCAGATGGGTGCATGCTTGGACGCTGGGGTTTCCATACCTCTAAAGGACTGCCAGCAGGTGAGCCCAGGTGAAAATCCTAATCTCGAGGTGACCTGGTGTCGGGTTCATTGGGAAGCATCACCTTTCATGCACCGCCTTCACCTTGGAATAGTCTCCAAGGCTGGAAACGTGGCAGCTCCGCGGCTGGCAAGCTGTGCGCTTGTCTGTCACTGCCAGGGAAAATATAAATGATCGCAGTCCCTTTAGCATTTCGATTTCGTAGATGCTGGCAAACGCTCCACAGCATGAGCTGCTGCATGCAAGTGATGACCTTCAGGAATGCTGGCATCTCCCAGTGCCGAAGAAGCAGGAGCATGAATCAGCAGAAGGGAGCAGGGGGAAAAAAAAAGAGATGGTTAAAAAGGAGCCTGCTGTTAGCAGTAAGTTAAAAAAAAATTTCCTGGTCCTCCAGTCAGATTTATTAGCAGTGACCTTGGCACTTGCAGGGCCCCCTGCACAAAAGCCAGGCCCACGCTTGCAGATTTAGTGCACAGTCAGGGCCTTGGCCAGCCCAGTCACCGCATTTCACCCTTTCTGTAATTTAGATTTTAAATCCAAAAGGAAACAAACCCATTCTTCCAGTCTAAGCACAAACAGCCTCCAAATGAGGCTCTGCAAGGCGAGCAGAGAGGCCTGGTTCCAGCTCTGCGCAGACACCTGTATGAGCAGATTCAGGGGGAGCAGCGCCTTGGGAAGAGCACAGCAGGGACTTCTTGGAGGTCCTGGATTAGGCTGAGCCATGAGCCACCACCCAGGGACCATGCACATGGTGCCAGGCCAGGGGAGGCGTTTTCTCCAGCCTCTGCTTTGAAGTAGAGCTCCCTCCCTGCTGCCTGGCGAGAGCCAGACAGTGCTGCAGCCCCGTCCCGACAAGCCCCGGTGCCCACAGTCCAGGCTGCCAGATGTATTTCAGCCCCACCAAGGTGTTCTGCAGCTCATGCCCTTCAGCCACGGCCCCTGGGCTCCTCCTGGGTACAAAGCAGCTCCGAACCCAGCATCAAAGCACTGACCTTGTCTGTGCAGTTCTGTGTAGTCACGGTCACAATTCTCTGCCTGGTGGGAGACCCTGCCACATTGTCAGGACCATGTGACCCCCGGCATCAGGTCATGCCCCTGCCTCACTCCCCGTGATGGGCAGTGGGATTGCGCCTGGCACAAATGCAACGTGGTCCCAATTTCTGCAGAGGGTCTGGCTGTCCCCAGCAAGAGCCCCCTCATTGCGAGGGGCAGCGGATGAACCCCCAGTACTGCCCAGGCTGGCCACGATGTCCCTGCGGGCCCCAGGGACCCCGGGCCTCACTTCTGTGCTTTGCACTTCAATTTCCCTTTTTTCCTCCCTGGCCAGCAGCTGCTTCGCTGCTTTTACTCGGATTTTCCAGCAGAGGGGGATGCAGCCTCACCAAAACCGTCCTCCTTACCCGAAGCTTTTAAATGTGTCCTCACCTTCATCCTCACCCTCCCCCTGGGCTGAGATCCCCGCATAGCACGGCCCCCTGTCCTGGCAGTGCCAGCACCCACACCCCAGCACTCCCCTGGCACACAGGCACCGTGGGGTCCAGCAAATCTTCCTCTGTATTGCATGGAATAAATCCAAGGCAAGGGATGTCATCAGCAGTGAGCTGTTCACAAGAGATGGACAACATGAACGGCAAAGCAATGTCCCATGGGAGCCCCGGCCTGCCTGGTGGGAACGTCTTTTGGGGGTTTGTCCTTGGTGTTGTCACGGACAAGGGGGGAGAGAATCCTGGGAACCGATTGTCACTTTGGAAGCAGGGAGAGAGAGGGCTGCAGACCGGGTACTATGAAATGCTGCACAAGGAGGTGCGAGTTTTCACTCGGGTGTCACTCTCTGATGCCGTGTGGTGAGGCAGTGTCTGACTCGCTCCAGATGCAAGGGGCAAATCCCAGGTGATGCCTTTGCCTTTAGTGGGGGAAGAAACAACACATCTACAGGTACAAACACCCTCCCATGAACCCAGTCAGTTGAGCTGCATTGATTTACACCAACCAACTACCGACCTGTTGCCTCAGCACTCGGTAAGAGTCCTGAACAGAGCAGGGGGAGCTTCCTGTATGTCAGTGCTGAAACCATGAGCAGAAGAGAGCACCCAGCCTGCTCTGCAGTCCCTCTTGCATTGGATTTTGGGTGCTCTGCTTGTCTGTGTAGTCCTTTGTCAGCTCCTCTGGAAGTCACGTTCCCTGTTGGCATTTCATGGAGCAAGGCCATCTCAGGGAGCTGGGTACCTTGCATGCTGTCATGTCAGAGAGCTGCGCTTCAAGGTTACCTCCTATCAAATGCTCCTTCTTCCAGCCATCCAGTTATTTTCTCCTTGGCTAAATCATTTGCAGCCATCCTAGTTCTTCCTACTTTGTATGCATGAGCAGGAAAGGGAATTTAGGATTTTGCTGTAATGCCATACACAAAAGCCTGCTGGAGAGCATCACTTTGATTAGCTCTTATTGTACACCCAAGAAAACAGAAAAGAATAAAAATAAGGGAGAACCCAGCATGTGGCTGCTGTGCCTTGCTGCTTCAAGGCTGCTCAGAATATCTGCCTGGTTGCTCAGGGCCCTCATCAGTGGCATATTTGTGCATATCCCAGTAATGGGTTGGCTTTTATCCTCTTAATAATGAGGGAAAGAAGGGCAGGAGCCCTGTAGTGATTTGCTCACTAGCACATCCCAAAACTTGGGCTCCTGCAATAAAGCAGCCTCCTGTCTGACCCCGAGGCCTCCCCTTGGCTCGGTCACCTGCAGGCAAGTGAACCCCTCCGACACCTCAATGCACCACACGGGGCACGGCAAAGCTTCCCAACTGCAGACAGGGCATCCCAGCTCGTGGAAGTCCAAAATGGAAAAATTTGATTTAGATCTGGGAATTAAATTAATGAAAGGGATGAAAAAAGAAGAAAAATATCTCACATCCAAGCACGGATCTTCAGCAGAATTTATGATTGGAAAAAAGTCTTGGGATGTGAATTTTGCAGACAGCTCTGGTGAGTGATGGAATGGACCGAACTCCTCGTTCTAAACTCCCTGAACTTTAAGGATTTGATGCAGATCCAGATTTTAAATTTCCATTGGGGCTTTTCTCATTAAAACCAGAAGCAGAAAGATCTCGTTTCCCTAGAGAGGCTGTACCAGATATTAACTTGCCCCTTCTCCCTCTGGGTACTGACCACCCCTCTTTATCCTTTCTCAGTTTGTGTCTTTGTCACAAGGCACTGACAAACCAATCGGTCCTGGTTCTCCCTAGACATAGGCCACTGCAGTTCTAGAAAACAGAATTTAGTGCAAGTATCTGCATATGGATTTTTAAAATAAACCTAATCCCAAATAAAGCTCATCCGAAGTTGTGGGCACTCAAATCATGTTTAAAAACACGAGAACACAGGAGAGACAGAATGCAATCGATGCTTCCCTGCTTCCCACCCAGCCAGGCGAGCACCAGTCATGAGACTCACACAGCTTAAATCCCACTGTTACGCTTTCCCACCAGACAAATCCTACTTTATTAAACCAAAGTGCAAGGGAATTAGCAAAACCGCCCGTTTCCTTCACACTATAGTATATATAAGCAACCTAATCCATACGCCAAAGCTCCCACCGCTCTCAAAACCTCTCAGCTGGGAATTCCCGTCAGCAGCTTGCGGTCTCCCTCCTGTCAGCTCGGGATTACCTTTCCCTAACAGGGCCCGGGAAGGAGAAAACATGTGGGCACCTGCCAAGCTCATCTCTGCGGCTCCCCTTGCACGGTGACCCCGCCTGAGGGAGAACCACAGGGCTGGGGCTGGGGCAAGGGGCTGCACACCAGACTAATTAGTGCTCGGCTTTGCTCATTAAAGAGGCTCCTTTGGCTGACCTGACCAAATACTTCCCATTGTTTCCTTCGATCCCATGGCTGCTGGGTCTGCTCAGCGGCGCGGGGACGAGAGGGACTGACGAACCAGGGAGGGATCCCCCTGGCCTGCCCGTCACCCCGCCCGGCAGGGACGGCCCAAAACTCTGCTGAGGGAGAAAGGAGGTGCGAGTCAGCGAGGCCGGCGTTTCGTTTCCATGAGACAAGCGCCTCCGTGTAGCAATAGAAATCACGGGTAATTGGCGGGACCGGGAGAAGGAAGCCTTTTGTTACACAAGGCGTGATGGGCCTCTTCGGAGGGAGCAGGAACCGGCGCTCCCGCCAGCGAGTAGCGCAGCCTGGAATAGCGATGTGCTACATCCCATTTCTCAGGAGGGAGGAAGGAAGGAAGGACACGTGAAAAGAAAATAGCAGTAAATGATCCCACTTCATCATTTTTTTTCCTGTAACCCTGCTGGCCTTACAAACAGGAACTTCATTTTAAACTAAAAATAAAGCCTGATGCCTCTGTCACAGTTGCAGATGGGTGTTTCCAACTGCGCCGCTGGGGCTCAGCCCTGTTCTATATGCAGCCTGGGCCGGGCACCCTAGGAAAGTGCCTGGCTTTGCATTTGCTATATTTACATATCATCAGTTATCAGGAGAACAGGATGTCCCAGGGGATCTGAAATAGGATATACCACACTCTGTCTCCTGGTCAGTTCAGCCACGGGCCAGGCCTGTATGACTGATCCTGTTTGCTTGTCTGCCCGTGGCTCCGGGACTGCCAGCAGTGCCCGGTGGGTGTTATCCATCCCCAGCCCGGCTGGCACGCGGGCCGAGCTGCTGTGGCATCCCCAGCCTTCCTCCAGACACGTGTGGCTGCAGCAGAGAAGAGCTGGGGGGTGGAAAGCTCCTATTTCTCTGACTGCCACACTATTTTTTATTGTGAAGGCAGAGGAGATTTATTCTGCCCTCGAAAAAATCAGATCTGTATTCTCCTGAACACGTTGTTTTTTATACTAAATGCCCAGCAGCCATCAGGAGCCTTTCAGTACAGGGTGATGCAGCACAAACAAGCCCTTTCCAAGGGGAGCAGTGTCAGGGTAGGAACAGAACCCCTGGCACAGCTTCCTGCAGGCTCATGGAGGGTCTCACAGGGGTGCAAAGAGCAGAGCCGGAGAGGGCAGGTGGGCACATGGAGGGGTGGATACCCAGTTCCCTGCTGAAGAGGTTTCACCTGGCGCTGCAGACCCTGCAAGGCACAGGCTGTCCTGTCGGAAGCACGCTGGCTGCCCTGCCTACCTCACCACCTTGGATTTAAATGCCTTTCTCACATGCTGGGCGTAGCTGCCAAGTATTGTGCCTTCAGTACATCACTCCACCTTGATTTCAAACCACTTCAGCTTGTGTTTGGGAGTGGTTTCCAAGCATTCAGCTCACCCATATCTTATCCACACTGGTTTCCTTTATGAGCTGCACCCACTACAGGTCCAGAGCTTTAAATGCAAACCCAAACAAATATGTGGTAGCAATTCCCATTCCCACTGGACTGGCCTGGAGTGGGAGTGGAATGAGTCAGGAGTACCATAAAGGAAAGTGAAATAGATCCACCCTGAGCAGATGATAGGATCAGGGCAGATTAGTAGCCTTGGATCAGATTCAAGGGTCAGCATAAATCTTTAATCTTTGCGAAGTCCTCGAGCCTCCCTCCCCTCACTGTCTCACATGCACACACACCAGGCATGACTAAACAGCTCTCTGCGGGGATGGCAGACGCTTCAGAAACTCCCGGCTGGTTTTGGTTTGCAAAATACAACAATAAAGCTGCTCTCTGTTCTGCAAACGTGAGAACTTCCCTACGCAGGCACCTCGCCACTGGATGCTGTGGGACGCTGCCCGGGGACGGTGTCGCGCCGTGGCCGCCGCTCCCGCCAGCACCGGGGCCCCTCCGCTGCGCTCTGATCCCACAGCCAGGCTGCACCACACTCGGCTGCTTGGAGCACCGGGGGGGAGCCAAGCGCAGTCCCCACCTTGTGCCTTATTAGGTCCCGACAGCATGGTCTGCCAGCACGTCATTGCTCATTATTCCTCTGTATTTGCTCCCCACTGACGCTGCGCTCGGTGCACATAATCTGGACAGTTCCCAGGTTTCACGTGGAGCTGCAAGTGCTTTGCTCAGGGGTGGTGGAAATGTCGGGCTGCCCTGGGAGGGGACTGTGTGGGAGCAGAGGGGCTGGAGAAGAGGTGTGTGCCAGCTTTGCACCCAACTGATGCACTGAGGGAAAAGAAAGAAAAAAAAAATATAGCAAAAAGCCCTGGCCTAGTTTTTGTTTCACTGTGCTGGGCTCAGGCTCGAAGGATGTGGTTTGGTGGTCAGCGCATAAGACAGCAAATGAAAAAAAAAAAATTCCTTTGATTAAATCCAGATCGGGTCTGTGCAAGCTCTTCCTGCGGCCATCGGGAAATCACACGAGGGAAAACCCTGCCCACACTCCCTGTGGCTGGGCACCAGGGACATGATGCAGGGCCCGGGCTGGCCCTGTCCTGCTCCGTGGCACTTTGTCCCGCAGAGCGAGGTGTCCCATCCCGGCACCTGGAGGACTCAGTCCCCACGGGGGCTCTGAGACATCTATCTCACCCTGCTGAAGGCCCCATCTCAGGCTTTCTTGATAGATTTATAACCATTCAAGTCACTCTCGCCACCGCTCTGCACACAAAGGGCCCGGCAAGTTCTGTATAAGTGAATATTTATATATTCCCATAAACATTTTTAATGGGAAATTGCCTAATATGCCTTATTAAAGGGAAAGCACGAACAGCTGGCCAAGGGCACCTGGCAGAGCTGCTGACGGTGGATGTGCTGTTGCTGCTGCACCTCTCAGCTCTAATTGTTTCAGGAATCCTTTGACTCATCTTTCGAGCGGCTCCGGGATCCGCACGGAGATCTGTGTCTTGCCGGTCTCCTTAAAAACACCTTTGCCTCGCTCCTGGGTTCACAAAGCTCGTGCTGCGGATGCCTCCTGACCTCAAGTGCCCAGGTGCTTGCCGGAGCCCGGCTGCAGGCGGAAAACCCCTCTGTGGTTCCTGCCTCACCCGCACGCAGCAGCCGGGCCCGTGCTGTCACACGTGCGGCACAGCCCGGCCCTGCCGCAGCAGGTACCGGGGACGAGGATCTGCCACCAGCCAGCCCTCACCCCAGCAAGGTCCTGCCGGGCCCTGGCCCGGCCCCACACCTGCCCGTTCTGCCCTCCTGGCCAACAAAGCTTTTCTTTCCCGAGGCTGCAGGGAAAACCCGACACGCTCTGAAACACAGGAAAGCTGTCCCTGGGCTCCTGTGAGCCACCGAGGAGTTGGGGATACGGACCACGCAGGTCCTTGGCTTCTCCCTGGGGACCAGGGATGTCACCGAGCGCTGCAGCGCCAGCCTGCTCTGTTACTATGGGGACAAGCACCACGGGGATGACAGGAATAAATGTATCAAAATCCCCAGCGGCTTCGCTCCGAGGGCGGCAGTGGGGATCACCAGGGTGCCATAACCTGCCCTCCCTCCCTGCCCCTCGCCCGGCTCCGTGGCCTCCCACCCCTTGCGACATCCAGCCCGTCCCTATCTTTTCCCGATCTGCGAGGCTGCCAGCTCAGAGCTTACACACGGCTGTGGTTACGCTGGCCNGGCTCCGTGCCCCCCACCAGCGCAGGGTTTGCCAATGCCCGGTCAGCACGGGATGCGAAGCACCCCCGGGAGCGGATGGAGTCAGGCGGCGCACACTCACTCCTTATTCACTCGGCTATGTGAGCTCTAGGCAGCGGCTGAATTCCCCGTGACCTTTGGACACTCATTTCAACCATGGAAAGGGTGATGGGCAGCCAGCGGGCAGGGAAAACAGGCGAACGGCCCGGCGGGATGGCAGCGGGTGCTGCTGCGGAAGCCTCCGCCCCGGGCTGGTCCCCACGCTGGGGCGTGCCCAGCACCCCAGAGCCTTCCAGCACAGGGTGGCGGGGCTGACCGGCAGCTCGTGGAACATCTGTGTGCTGGTGGTCCCATACCTGCTCCTCCTGGGCAAAGGCACTGCTCCGGTGGGAACAGGCCTGAGGAGGGATTGAGTCGGGCTGTGCTGCCAGGAGGGAGCCACCGCGCACGGCAAAGCCGGTGACAGCTTTCCCGAGGGCATCGTCTTAGAAAGCGGCTCTTGGGAGGCCCGGTGATTCAAGGGGAAAGCTCTGCAACACTCATTCTGGGAAGTTTCCATTTGAATTGCTGCAAAGAGCAGTTTTTCCATGATAAACAGATTGCTTCAGTTCCCCAGCAGCACTGGGGGGGTCACTGCCACCCCCTCCCTCCACAGCCCTTCCTGCACGGGGCCCTGAGTCATCCTCCACCCAAGGGCTCGGGGCTGGTGTGGTGGGGCTGGGATGGCAGGGCCCTGGCGGGACGGGCCATGAGAAGTGCTCGGAGCAGCCTCCCACACCACAGGGGAATTCAGCCGCGAGGCAGCCAGCACCGCTCTGAGGTCAAACGTTTGTCTGAAATCAAGAACCTGAGAAAACCCCTCCCCAGCCGCCTCCTGACCAGCGTGTGCAGAGCCAGGGCCCCTCTGAAGCTCCCTGGATAGGATTGGGCTTTTTCATTCCTGAACCAGGACTCCAGCACTGGTGGGTCAAACACTTCATACAGGCAATGCCTCTGCGAACCCTGTGTGTCCATGTCACCAGGAGTCCCGCATCAAGGGGGGCTGCCCAGCCCCTCACGTTTCACTGCAGCCCCAGAGCAGCACCCCAGCCTTGGCCGCTCTTGGGAGCAAACACCACTTCTCTCCTCTCTGGGTCGACACCAAAGCCAGGTCAGGTGCTTCGTGTCCCAGCCGGCTCCAAGGCAAACATCTAAGCAGCAGAGATCAGTGTGGGAGAGAGGAATCCCACTCCCTGTGCCTCTCTAATCCTGTGGAATAATGCATCCCGTGAAGTGCAGTCTGGATCCAGTCCAGCACTCACGGAAGGCAATGACAGACCTCCCACTGATTTCAATGGCAGCAGAGCGAGCTGGGGTTTAATCAGTGTGGTACCAGCAGCAATAGCTCGTCAGCCCCAGCATTTCTGAATACATCAGAACACGTTGCCTATGCCCATAGGTCACATTTCATCTCAAATCACACCAATTTCACAATACACGCACTAATACCATGAGATAATCATCGGCAACTGCTTCCAGTTGGGATGGAGCTTTACCCCAATCAATAGCTGCAGCCAAACCCCACCAGCAGGTCCCCAGGCCCCGGCACAGTGGGAGGAGGGTGCTGGGAAAGGCCCCCAGCATGGCCATAACCTTATTAATGATTCAGTGTCAAGAATAGAAATAAGAGTTAAATCTTCCCTAAGCTGCTCAGCTGCACACTGGTGGTGTACACATCCTCGAGCAGCAGCACGAACACGAGCTCCGTGCACACCCCGTGACGCGGATAAGCAATATTTCAGCCCTAATAGTTTGCATATTCATCAGTCCTTTCAAAGCAGAATAGATCTCGGCCTTTTCTCTCGCTGCCACTGCACAGAGACGACCAGAGAGCTGCACTAGAACAGGGAATGTTGCTGCACTTCCAGCAGCACCGCAGGCTGAAGGAAGGATAACGCTGTATGGCAGAGAGAAACTAATTATTCCTCTTGTGAGACAGTGCTGGCAACCACAGACCATGGCCATCATTCCTTGGCCTGAGCTGGTGTTCAGAAAACAACAAAGTGGAAGCTCATCCTGAGCACTGGAATAAAGAGCAGAGGTCACAGAGTAGGCAAAACGAAGCACTGGGAATAAGCCAAGGCTGTAATGGCCAACCCAGGCCTTTCCTTCAGATTTTCACTCCTGCAGATGGACACCTGGGGATGTGGACAGTGCTGAGACGACTGAGGGTCCAGCATCCCACAGCGAACACCCACCTGGATTAGCCAGACCTGCCTCTGTGTAGGTGTAAAGAGTTGGATGCCAGGAGCAACCAGCCCTGAACAGACCCCAGTCAGCTCCCACTGTGCCAAAGGCAGCAACAAGCACAAGAGAAGGTGGGGGATCTGCCTTTTATTTCCAGGCATTCCTGTTTCCCTCAGCTGTGTGGTGTTACCCAGCTTGCTCTGTTTGCAGTTTCTAACAAGGCACATGTGGTGAAAAACCCTTTCCAGGCAGAGCTTTCCTGTTTGGCCATTGCCAAAGGCGCTGGGCGTGATAGCAATAACTGACTGCATGGAGTGATGTGCCCGGGGCAAAAACGCACCTGGGAGAAAGACAAATGTCTAAGAAATAAATTACTCCAAAATAGGTAGAAATATTGTCCTCTGTTTCTTAAACCCCAGCACGGTGGTGCCCCAGGAGCCTGGGCATGAGGGCACAGGCACTCCCTCAGTCCTGCCCTGTGTTCCCAGTGCAGAGCTGCTTTGCCCAGGGCCAGTAACGGCCTGTTCACTGCAGGGGCCAATTAGCAGCTCTGACCTGGCACCGAGAAGCATCGGGATGGTTCTCAAGTGCCGTGACCCGCCCGGAGAAGGGCGGCGGGAAAGGTCTGGAACACGGGAGAGCTGGGAGAGCCACATCTCCCAGCTGCGGCAGCACGCCAGGAGTCGGGGTTACAAAACATGGACACCCCGTGTCGCATAGCAAGGGTCAGTGTCACCAGCCCCACGGGCTACGGTTACACGGCCTGAGCCCAGCACAGTCATTCTGCCTCCAGCCCTGTGGGGATCATCCCGCCCCTGCCCCCGCTGCCCGGGCATTCCCAACCCTCTCCTTCCAGCCCGAGCATCACACGAAATGTCTAAAGGGAAAAAAAGGCTTGCTCAAGACCTGCTGCTTTTTCCACGCTGAAGCAGAAACAGCAATTATCTGGTTCAGTCTGGTGCTGCTGGCCTGGAACATGCCATGACAACGTGTTTCTCGTTTCAAAGCCTCTTTTGTACTAGGACACAGTTCAAGGGATCTTGCAATGCCTGCATTTGTAAACACGCCGCACTTGCAGCTACACGCTCTGCAGATGAAAGCCAAGGCGGAGCGCAAGGGCACTTCTCCCTCCGTGTGTCACGGCCGGGGACGGGGGAGCTCCCCCCGACGTGCTGAATCAGGGCCTCGGCAGCCCCGGGGCTGGGTAACCGTGCGTGGTCCTCAAAAGTCACGGCACGTTC
>VZRJ01000272.1:309730-344267 GCA_013397565.1 Ptilonorhynchus violaceus | reverse complement strand
GGCGGGGCCGGGGCGGCGGCGCTGGGGCCGTGCCGTGCCGTGCCGTGCCGTGCCGTGCCGTGCCGTGCCGTGCCGTGCCATACTGTGCCGTGCCGTGCCGTGCCAGATCGTGCCGAGCGGTGCTGCTACCGGCGCAGGGCGGCGGTGCCGCTGCTGCGTCCTGAGATCCGGGAGAAAAAAAAAAAATCACCCCCAAAGCGACGGAGGCACAAACATGAACACGGAGAAAGCTGCAGCCGCGGAACTTTGAGAATGTGGGAAAAAAATAAATGAGAGTCGCTAAAATAGGGCTCTGGGGAAATGGCAGTGCTGCAGGGAAGTTTAGGGATGCCAGCCCTGGAAGTGTCCAAGGCCAGGTTGGACAGGGCTTGGAGCAACTTGCTCTGGTGGAAGGTTTCCATCCCTGCCCGTGGCAGAGGCGGTGAAACAAGGTGGGCTTTAAGGTCCCTTCCAACCCAAACCATTCTGTGCTTCCATGATCAGCAGGCAATTCTTCCCTGTGAGGTTGGAGAGGCCCTGGCACAGGTTGTCCAGAGAAGCTGTGGCTGCCCCATCCCTGGAAGTGTTGGATGGGGCTTGGAGCAACCTGGTCTAGTGGAAGGTGTCCCTGTCCATGGCAGGGTGTGGGATTGGATGATAACTTCNAGTTTAGGGATGCCAGCCCTGGAAGTGTCCAAGGCCAGGTTGGACAGGGCTTGGAGCAACTTGCTCTGGTGGAAGGTTTCCATCCCTGCCCGTGGCAGAGGCGGTGAAACAAGGTGGGCTTTAAGGTCCCTTCCAACCCAAACCATTCTGTGCTTCCATGATCAGCAGGCAATTCTTCCCTGTGAGGTTGGAGAGGCCCTGGCACAGGTTGTCCAGAGAAGCTGTGGCTGCCCCATCCCTGGAAGTGTTGGATGGGGCTTGGAGCAACCTGGTCTAGTGGAAGGTGTCCCTGTCCATGGCAGGGTGTGGGATTGGATGATAACTTCGAGGTCCCTTCCAACCCCAGCCATTCCATGACTTCCCATGCCCGTGCCAGCCCGTGGCCCCAGCTGTTGCAAAATGCCTGACGAGGATAATGGTTTGTGTGTACCTGCCAAGGCAGAGCTCTCCTGAAGGGCTGTGGTCACTTCCCTGCCGAGTGCTGAGCAAGTAGAGGCAGGCTCATCTGATAAAAGGTGCATTTACCAAGATAAGGGAACAGCAGAGCTCCAGCACTGAGCTGCTGCTATCGCCTGAAGAGTCCTGGCTGCTCCAGCTCGGGAGGAATCCCAGGGCAGGAGGTGTTACATGAGAGCACAAGGAGGTTTTATATGGGAGATGGAGACAGGTTGTTTAAGGCTCACCCCCATCCAAAGTGCCTGTTGGTACCAGGAGGAATGCCAAGGGAAGTCAGAGCCTCAGAAAGCTGCTAGCCATAAATATAAGGTCTATAAAACCCCAAAATCTCTTCTACAAGCTCCCAGCAGCATCACCAGCATGAACACAATAGCACTTTACTGGTGACACGAGACTTCCAAAAAACAGATGTTTGGACTGTCCCATTCAACATGGGCTTCTCAGTGTTTGGCATCTGAGCCTACAAACCTGGTGATTATAGCCAGGATCATGGCATCCTAGAATGGTTTGGGTTGGAAGGGACCTTAAAGACATCCTTTTCCAACCCCTGCCACGGCCAGGACCTGCCCATCGATCTTGAGGGTCTCTGTGGTGCTGCAGCCCTGACCCACCGTGGAGGAGAGGAGTTGGGACTGCAAATGGAGCTCTGAGTAGCACAGGATCACAGCTCCGAGCTGTGGGCCTCTCCCAGCAGAGCTGGCCTTTCCTACAGGCACTGAACAAATTCAACAATAACCGTCAGAAGACATGGGGGTGATGTGTTTGTCCCTTCCTGCAGCCCAGGGGACTGTAACCAGCCTCAGCAACGAGCCCTGCAGCAGACGGTTCGTTCTCTCTGTGTCCCCAAGACCCAAGCTGTTCTTTTCCAAACAAAGGGTGAAAAAAACACAGACAATTTTTCATCTGTCCCATCACTGACCCTTTGTCCGAGGCAACAGAAATAATTAGAGCTTGCTGCAGCCTTTTGCTAATGAAAAATGAGGTTTGGGGCCAACCTGCTCTGCATTTGAAGTTCAGGCTCCAAGAGTACGTGGACAGCTTCATGCCCGTGGATTGTCTGACTCCTGCACGCTCCTTCAGATATTTGGTACATTCCTGCAGTGGGTGGTGAGCCACAAATCAGGGTCAGAGGTAATCCCCAATTATTTAGCCCTTTTACTGTTCTTGTGCTTGCCAAACAATTCTCCATATCAGGATTTGCTCATGACCTTAAGGGACATTGCCAAGGATTTAGGAGTCCCCCTAAAAGGAGGATCCAAATGAAGTTATTACATTCTTGGGCATCAAGTGAGATTGCTCGAGAGTTGAGTTACATTTTCCTGGGGATCAGTTTTCATAAGCAAGGGCTGATGCAATCATCAATTTGCCTTCTCGCTTGTGTTTGCTGAATTATTTCTTTGTGGAGGGCTCCCTTACACCATAGGATTCAGGCAGGAACAAAATGTGAAAAAAGGCTGGATTTCCTCAAGCCATCCGTGGAGCAGCAGCTCTCCTGAGCGCTCCTCCAGCAGGGCTGGCAGTCACAGGACAGCTCGTGCCCAAGGGGATTTGCAGTTATTTACAGAGGCAGGAGAAGGTGAGAGTTTGGGGGCTGGTTTAAGGGTGGGCTGGGGATACGAGCCCCGGGATCTGCCCCTTCCCCGGGACTGTCCCCTTCCGACCGCAGCGATTTGGGGGAAAACGTTCCAAAAATCCCTGGCACTGCTGTCTGATGGAAGCCTATGTGGGCAGCGCCGGGAGTTAACAGATGGGTTGTGGATTCGAGCTTACGATAAGGTTACTGAGGGTGGTTTTGTTTTAAAATGTCTCTTACTTAATATATCCATGAAGGCCAGGCATGTGCCTGTGGCCTGTAACCAAATCGCTGACTCTCCCTCTCTCCCATTTCCAGCAGGCCCGTGTCGGGTTACTGGCACCGGAGGTGAAAGAACAGCCCTGCCGCGGCTGGGCGCGGGCGCGGGGCCGGCCGGGACGCGGGATACGGGATGCGGGATGCGGGATGCGGGATGTGCTCAGCCCTCAGCATCCTCGGCCCGAGCCTCTGGCATGAGCACCCCGTGCTCTTTGCACAGGGAGAAGTTCCCGTGGGAGCGGATGTGTCTCCGAGAGGGCTGGAGAGCGGGGTGCTCTCTCTCCCGTGCTCAGCAAACCCGGCAGCTCTCCGGCTGCTGCTCCCGCCCCCGGCACGGACGGGAGGCAGGGGTGGGCAGCAGGGTGCACTCAGCCGGCGGGGACGGCACCCCCATCAAACACCCACCCACCCCACGGGCTCTGTGGCCCTGCGGCGTGTAGGTCAGCGTGGGATTTCTCCAGCCAGGAGCTCCCAGGAGACCTGCACGGGTCCTTTCCCACCCGTAGTGTCCAAGGAAGGCGCAGGAGAGCTGACGCTGCTCAGCCAAGGGCTGGGTCCCAAGGGACGCTGTGGGACCTCACAGTGCAGGGTCTGAGGAGCAGTTTGACACCCACCAGGGCTCTGCCTGAGCCTTCTGGGAGTTGCAAAAGCCTGAATTTGGTGTGACTGTGGTGGTTTCAGGTCTGTGTGTGACTCTCGATAGCACAGCTGGCCGCGCTCGCTGCCGCGGAACCGTCAGGAGCCATCACGAGTCAGAAGAAGTCGAGGTTTAATATTGCAAATATGCGCACCCATCGCTGCTTAATTACGTTGGTTTAGGCTGCCATGGGCTCTGCTTGGATAAAGCACTGGGAAAACACAGCAAGAGCTGTTGTCTCTGTGCCCTCCCTCCGGCACGACCCTGGAGCGCTGCCGGGCACGTGAGAGCTGCGGGAATGACGCTGGCATCGCTCAGCGAAACTCGCCCGAGGACTATTCAAATGAAAGCCATTCCCCTCTTTGAGCAGAGATGTTTGCCAGCACCCAGTGCAGCAGTGGGAGGAACATGTAGGTGGAAACTATTTGGAAGTGGCAAAATTTGTGGACATTAATAAGAGACTGTAGCCCACTTTGATAGTGTGTTTAATAAAACACGCCGGCTCCCCGGTGACATCCTGCCCCGCCAGGCCCCGGCAGCTCACGCTGTTTAACCAGTTCCCCGCCGGCTCTTGCACCATCTCGTGAGAAAGAACCCCGGGCGTGCACACCCGGCACTCCCCGGGGCTGCACGGGCCTCAGCCCCTGTCTGCTCATGGCCTCACCAGGGAATCAGGGAATCACGGAACGGGTCGGAAGGGACCTTAAAGTTATCCGCTTCCAACCTCCTGCCATGGGCAGGGACACCTTCCACCAGACTGGGTTGCTCCAAGCCCCATCCGGCCCGGCCTTGAACACTTCCAGGGATGGAGAGTCCACAGCCAAAGAGCCGTTGCAGAGGTGACATAGGTGACATCCCGGCTGCTGCAGGGGGGGCAGGGGACAGCGAGGGGGACCCACGGTTTGGAGGGGCAGGGACGATGAGGAGTCGCTTTTCCTGCCAGTGCTGGCGTTGTGTGGTGGATGCTCCGCACAATGGGATCACATCCCTCCTCCTGCCTCACATCAAACAGTGAGTCAGCGCTGGAGCCCCATCAGATGTCTCTGCCTCGGCTTTCATATCTGGAGAGCAGAGAGGATGGTGCTCGGTGAGTATGCAAAGCAAGGCAAGCAGGGTGCCTTCAGATCTGCCACTTGGAAAATACCACGTTATTTATTTTCCACCGGCACCCACGTACCCCGGCAGGAATCAACACCACCGAGGCTCACAGTCTGGGGAGATGTTGTTCTTTCTGGGGGATGCAGGTAACAGCAGCTACGGGGCCAAACTGCATCATGTCTGAGTCAAATACTAACATAGAAAATATTCTGAACTTGCTAATTGAGTTTAAAAAATTACACACACACACACCTAAAAATAACAATAAAATAAAGCTGGAACAGGCAGAAGAAGAGCCCGGGAATGTGTTCCTCCTGCAGTTCATGTCAGGAAGTGGATGAGTTAAACCTTGACCTCTGAACTCGAGGCTTTGGGACAGGGTCTGTGTGACCTCCATGCTCATGGGGTGTGCTGCCCAGGGAGGTGGTGGAATCCCTGCCTCTGGAAGTGCTCAAGAGTGTCTGGATGTGGCCCTCGGGGACATGGTTTAGGGGTGATGGTGGTGCTGGGGTGATGGTGGGACTCAGATCTTGAAGGTCTCTTCCAACCTTGATGATTCCGTGTGATTCTGGGAAGGGGCACACTGGGAACCCAATGGACTTTGCCAGGATGCCACGGGCTCCTGTGGTTGGAGCCAAGGGAGAACAAACCCGTGTGCTGCATGTGGCCTTCCTTAGCCCAGCCTGGTCTTTGTGTGATCCTATGGGATCAAGCTCCTGCTTGGAGGGCCCAGGATATCCCATGGCTGGCTGAGAGCTGCAGTTGTCCAGATTAACTTGGAGCAGTTTAAGTTGGGTGGATGGCTGTGTTGGGAGAGGAAAAGGGATTCCTGGCACTCCAACTCATCAGGAGTTAATGAACATTTGGCCCCTTGGAATAAATGGGATGCAAAGAAAATGAAGGCAGAAGGGGAAGTGCAGGTGCACGAGGCCAGACGAGCCATACACATGAGGTTGTTTCCTTGTCAGGCAGACTGAAAAAACCCTGGCCAGGAATATCATCAGCTCTGGGGCAGTCTGGAGCAGCCGTGGGAGAATGCAACCCATCATTTTCTAAATAAGAAGCCAAACCTCTGAATCCAGATCCACCTCCTCCCAAACTCCTGGTCTGATCCCATGGGCATCACGAGCCAGATGTGGCTTGGGCATTACTCCTGCTGCAAATTCAGCTGAAATAAGCACAAACAGGAATTAAATTGAATAGGAAATATTCGCGATGGATTTCTGCCTAATCAAGATTGCACACAGTTCTGCTGATTGCATTCCTCTGGCACAGAGCAGGACCCTTCCTACATCCCTCCTGGACCCTTCCATGCCACACAGAGCCCTGATTCCAGCCCCCCAAAACAGCACCTGGAGGGGAATGTGCCCGTGTTTAGGTAGAAAACACAGCCCACCAGGACAGAGAGAAAGGCAAAGGACACCCAAGACATCCCTACGAGGAGCAGTGTTTGACAGGAATGTCTCTCATAGTGCCCTTCCCTCGGTATCAGCAGGGATCTGGCTGAGAAGTCCTGGAGCAAACCACAACTGAGGGTGTTGCTGTCTTCCCCAAATACTTTCTCTAATGAGGTTTTTAAATAGTTTTGCCCCGCCTACACTGGCAGCCGGAGCACTTTCATCTCCAGGTGAATGGGAACCGCGGTGGGACTCAGCTGTCTGCCGGGGAGGATCATTTCCATAGCGCAGGGCAGGGAAGTGCTCCGGCTCCTCTGGGAGCTGATCCCGGCGCAAGTATTCCCGTCGTGCATCAATGTCTGGCGTGCCAAACGCTCTCAGGCGGTGTGAGCTGGCAGGACGGGGGTGCCTTTCGGTCCCACCCTGGGCCGATGAGAACGGCCCGGAGCCAGCAGGTCCCCGCTGGAAAAATGAGGTTTGCGAGCGGGACTCAGTTTGTTACAACCTGCTCCGGGTAACCACACACCTCTCGTTCTTAGGTGGCAAAGAGCACGTCTATCCCAGAGGCTTTTGGGTGGGTGTGGAAGTACTTTCCACAGAAGCGCATCTCGCCCCCCTCTCCTCCCCTGCGCTGCTGCCGCCGGAGCGGCGCTGACGTCGCCGGGGGGGCGAGCGCTCGCCCACCCGCACCAGCCGACTGGAGCCTCCCAGAATCCCGGGATCACTGAGGCTGGAAAAGACCTCCACGATCATCGAGTCCAAGCTCTTGTCCCCAGCCCAGAGCACTGAGTGCCACGTCCAGGCGTTCCTTGGACACCTCGAGGGATGGAGACTCCAATGGGCAGCCCCTTCCAACGCCTGACAGCCCTTTCCATGGAGAAATTCCTCCTGAATTGACGCTGTTTCTTCCCTTCCTGTCCCCGTTCCCTGGGAGCAGAGCCCGACCCACCCTGGCTGTCCCCTCCTGTCACAGAGTTTGGAGAGCCAGAAGGGCCCCCCTGAGCCTCCTTTTCTCCAGACTCACCTCGATCCTCTGCAGGGTCATCTCCCCCAGGGATCAGAAAACCACAGAATCTCCTGAGTTGGAAGGAATCCACAAGGATCATTGAGTCCAACCCCTGACCCTGCACAGGACACCCCAATCACCACATCAGAGTGGGCACCACGTTGGCCTCACACACAGGGCTGTGGGGCTGAGTGGAGGCTCTGAGAGGTCAGCCAGGGCTCTGTGCACTTCTTCTAAGGGAAAAGCAATAATTCATCCCAAAATATTCACATGGGCTGTATCACAATAGTCTGGGAAATAGCAATGGCCACACAAGCTCATTACAACTGTCCCTTCTCATTTCATAAACTGCACGTCTGTATAATGGAAATAAAGTCCCAGCCCTGCAGAGCTGTGAGCATCTGCAGCTGCTGCCCAGATGTGGTTGCCCGGAGCCTGTGCAGAGGTTTCAGGGGAAAACCCCCGTCTGCCTCGCACAAAATGCCAAAACAGAGGACAGAGGTTTCGCTTTAGAACCCTCGACCAAGGAGACACGAAGTGCCTTTGATCTCCAGATAGAAAAATGATCTTTTGATTTCAGATTATGAAAACGAGTAACCATCTGCTAAGAAACAGCTCCGGCCCCACGTTTTATTGAGGCCAGATGGTGTCCAGGGCTCCTACGTATGAATTCAATTAGCTGCTTGTGTCTGCGTCAGTGAGTCTGGATCCACCCAGTCATGTTTTTGGAACAAATATTGTAATATTCCCATGGATCCTCCAGACAGTGGGAGGTGTTTCCTTCACTGTGAAGGTTTTGGGAAGTGGTGACTTTGTCTCATTTTCATCATTTTCATCCCCGCTCTGCATTTCTAATCCCTTGGTGCCCAAGGCTCAGGGCTTTCCCTGGATCTCTGAGCCAGCTGTGCTGAGTGAAGACATCCCTGACTCCAGTTTCCCCATCAGGGCTGAGGTTTCTGCCCCTGGGAACCTCTCCCATCCACCCCTCCAACACTGGGACTGAATTTTGGAAGTGTTACACTTTTTTAAAGTGTTATTTGGAATAGAACCTATTTCCAACATAAGCCAGACCCGCTCCAGTCTCCTTTCCACGGTGCTTACCAGGGGTTTACTCAAGGCTTAGCTCTGCTGAGAGCAAGGTCCCTGTTGCCAGCACCTTGCCATCTGGAAGGGTGGCACGATGGGAGGCCTTTCACAGGATGCAGAGGGTGGGAATGACCAGTTGCCCGACCGGCCACCAGCCCCAGCACGGATGGATTTCCTGCCTGGACAGCCAGGCTCTGCAGAGCCCAATTAGCTCCACTCAGCTTTCCAATCTAATAATCTGGAAGTCTCTGGTTGGTTTTTTTAATAAAGGTGCGGCTCAGCACCACGTTACCCTCAGCAAGCTGCCTATTTGCACCAATTTCCCTCATTGCAGCATTGGAAGTGGGAAAATCCTGCCGTGGGAATGGGCTGGGCAGCAGCCCCCGGAGCAGCAGGTTGTGATTTGGGGCTGGAAGGGTCTCACTCACAGCCCACACCTTCCTCTGCATCCTGAGAACTCAGCTGTGCAAAAGACAGCCCTGAAAAATGTTCCTGAGCAGGAAATATCCCTGGCAAAGGGATGGCATTTGTTGTTTTCCCTTGACTCTTTGGGGAGGGATGGGGCTGCCAAGCTCAGTTGCTGTTACAGACACAGGCTCTGGGCACAGGGTCTGCCACTGCCCACGGTGCCACCTCTTGTTTTGGGGTTCCTCACCCGTGAGCTGTGTTTGACTCTGGTTCTCCATCACGAGGAATGCTGGAAGGTCCATCCCATCCCCGCCTTTCCTGCCATGGAATCCTGGTCCGTCCGGGCATGCTGTGCCTGCTGTGCCTGGGAATCCCCAGGGCACCTTTCCGGGCTGGCTCTGCTCCTCACCCGGCACGGCTGTGATTAGAGCCCTATTACCAAATTAGAGGATTATAAACATAATAACACATGGAGAAACTACTAATTTCCAATGATTTTTCCTTTTAAAAATAAAATACAAGCCCTTTAGCAGATGGGGTTTGCAAAGAGCTCTGCAGGAGCAGCCATGAGGGAAGAGGAGCGGAGGGATGAGAAAATGGAGCAGGTCCTCATTAGGGTGCGAGGTGTGTGATAATTACTTGAGGAAGCACAGAGGAAGGCAGGGCTCGGTTCATCCTGGATCCCACAGCAACTGCAGGCTCCCCGTGTGCAGCTGCTGCGGGCCTGGGACACCATTTCACAGCTCTGCCCAACCCAAGCGTCCTCACTCCTTCCTTCCCAGGAATTCTCTGGAGTCTGTATCCAATCCCACATGCCACGTGGGGTTTTTCCTTCCCCTTGGTGCTGAACTGCTGGATCAAGCAGTTATTGCTCCAAACCCAGGATTTTAGGCAGCTGGTTCAAGTTTGACACCCCCCAACGGGGATTAGTCAACTTTACACTGTACTCATCACTCTGCTAATTCAGCCTCCATTGACAAAACTCACCCCCACCACATGTCCTGGTTTTCCAGCCTCACAGTTTGCCTTATTCAAAGGACCCACCAAAGCTCCTTGGATCTGCTGGCAGGTCCTTTGGGATTCCCTTACTGCAGCAGGCAGCAGCTTTTGGGCTCCCAGACCTCGAAGCAGAATCTTCCAGAAACACTAAATCCACCCACCCGTCCCCATCTCCATCACACATTACCAACGTCACCCCTCGCAAACCATTTTGAGGAAGGTTAAGAGTTGGCTGGTGGAAGCCAAAGTTGTGACTAATATTTTTTGGGGAAAGTACTTTATGTCAAAACAAGTGAGAAGTGAAGCGGAGACATGTGGTACAGAGATGTGGGAAGGGATGGAGGGGCTTTTCGGTGCCAAATTTCCCTGTTCCCTGAAGGGAGAACCCAAGTCTCCGTATTTCTTAATGTAGAATGAGACAGAGAAGGAAAACAGAGAAGGAAAACTTCCTTCTTTACTTCTTTTAGATCCTTGTGTTTCTAGAAAGCTGCTGAATCACCCCCTTATGATACAGTGTCATGGAAAAGGGTCCCCTTCCAGCGAGGCCAAGCCCCTGGTGGGTGCCAGAGCTGCTGGAGCCCCTCAGTGCCACCCCCGGCCCCTGCCCAGCGCAGGCTGGAGCTGCCAGAGCCCCCCTCAATCCCTTCTCCTCACAGCTCCTTCCTGCAGCCAGAAGCTGCAGCTTTCAGGCTTTCCAAGCCTTTCCAGCCAGAGCAGGCACGCAGACACCCGGAAAAACAATCGGTGGGGTCCAGCCCCAGGGACAGCCGGCGCATCCAGGTTCATTCCCCACGAGCCACGAGGCCGACGAGCCGGAGTCAGGCGTGTTACACGGAAACGCGTGGGTTCTGCGCCTTTGGAAGTGAAATAAAACCAATTATTTTTAGTCATTTAGAGCAGGCAAAGGACTCAACCCTCAAAACTGCTTTGCTTCCAGAAGTTATTCAAACCCCATGGAGCCACATATATTTGTTTATTAACGAAGTGCCTGCGCTGGCCGAGCCTCCCCCGCCCTCCCGAGTGAGTGCGGCACGGAAAGAGGCAGAGCCCTCCGGATCCCGGTGCCTGCGGAGGCTCAGCTGCACAGCTCATTTCCTATTTCCATCCCAAAACGGCCGGTTCAGCACAGGCTGCTGGCCCTGCAGCCAGCAAGGTGCGTTGTGCAGGTGTGGGAGGGTGACTCACCCTGCGCCGGCAGCACCCACAGGTTATCTGCGTCCTCCGGCTCCCGGTGCTTCCCCGGACGAGGCAATTCCAAGCACACCCAAATAAAGTCCCAAATCGGTCCCGTCTGGCCTCACCCTCTTTCTCAGCAGAGGGTTTGGATAGTTTCCATGGCTCTTTTTCTCTTCCTCCCAGAGGAAGTTTGCCTGACAAGCAACTCCCTGGGAAGGCCTGAGCCAGGAGGTGGGACCTCGCCTGCTGTCGCACTCTCCTGACCTCTCCTGATGGGAGCAACAACCTCCAAGGCTCTCCTACGCCCCAGACAGGCTTTCCTCTTCCCCACACCCAGCAGCCCCTTCCTGGAGCAGCCCAATTACCCTCATTAACCCCTTCTCTGCCCTCGGCTGCACGGCCTGGACAGAGGGAGCCCCAGGTGAGCTCCGGAGCTGAGGGGATCACTGAGGGCTGATACCTGACCCCACTGATAACTGCACATGGAAATGAAACATCCCACCACATTCCCCTTTCAGCAGGGCCTGTTGGGATGGGACAAAGGGGAATGGTTTTAAACTTAAAAGAGGAGAGATTTAGATGAGATATCAGAAAGGAATTGTACCCTGTGAGGGTAGGGAGGCCCTGGCACAGGTTGCCCAGAGAAGCTGTGGCTGCCCCATCCCTGGAAGTGTCCAAGGCCAGGTTGGACGGGGCTTGGAGCCACCTGGGATAGTAGAAGGTGTCCCTGCCTATGGCAGGGGGTAGGATGGGATGAGCTTTAAGGTCCCTCCCAACCCAAACCATTCCATGGCTCTCTGAACAGCTGGCTGGAGCCCGTCAACTTTGGCTACTCTTTGCAAACTCATCGGAAATACTAAAATACCCTGATTTTGGTTTGCCATCCCTTGGGAACAGGGGTATTGTTCCCAGCCAGGAGTGAGGAGCTGTCAGGACGCCCAGACCATGACAGGACTGGCTCAACGCCTCTGACAACCCCAGTTTCCCTGGAAATGACGGGCCTGGGCTGGACATCCCGGGGCTGTGGCTTTGCCAGGCTCCAGCCCTCTCGCTGCTAATGTGCAGGAAAAGGCACTTCCTGGGGCAGATATTCTAAAACTGGAGTGTTATCACTGCCAGCTCACCGTGAGCAGGACTCATTGCAGATAATCCTCAGGGACAGGTACAGGGACCTCAGGAACAACCCACCTGAGCAAGGATTGCTCCATTAATCACTTCAGCTGCCACCAAACGGAGCGAGGTTGGAGGCTCACTCCTCCATCCGAGACGCCGTGTCACACTGTGACTGGATACTATGCTGAAATGCAGCTGCCGGAATTATGGAGGTGGAAGACCTTTATTTAGCCCAGTCTTCCATCGTGAAACCTCCTCCAGACTTCCAGCAACCCCCTCCCAGAGCACTGAGTAACAGGACCAGCGCAGCTGCCTGCCGTGACCTCCCCCGAGCCTTGTGTATTTTGGATACCAAACTATTTCCATCAGAAAGTAACTTTCTCAGAAACTTAGTGGGAGATCTTGGGGTTTATTTTTCTCATGGGATTTAAAAATACAGATAAATTCTCTTTATGCTTGCAAAGAAAACTCCGAAACCTCCTTTAGCCATAAAACAATTTGGGAGCCCGTCCTGCCCTTGCTGCCGTGCTCTCCTCTCTCCCCGGCCATGGCTCTCGTTTTAGGATCACTTAGCAACACTCATGAGCAAGACTTCGAGCTGTGCTGGGGTCACCACACCCACCACACATCCACACAGCCAACTTTCCAGAAAAATGAAATTAAAAAACAACAACAACAAAAATCAACTCTTTTGGCGTCTGATTCCCACTACTCAAATGTTACTGATTTGGGATGGAAATTCCCTGGCAGGAGCTTCTATTTCCATTCTGCGTCTTGTTGGGAAACATGATGGGGAGGGTTCTGGGAGGTGAGCTGGAGGTACCAGAGCTGCAGCCTCCTCCTGCAGTCCCCCAGACTCCTCAGAGGTGTCCCCAGCATGCCGGGCACCGACAGGGACCGTCGGTGGCTGCTGCTGAGCTGCAGGACACGGTGCTCCCTGATTCCTGCACGGGGATGCTCCCAGGCTCCACGGCAGGAGAAGCCACGGAGCAGCTCTGTGAAGAGGTGGGTGCTCATGCATCTACACCCTACACCTTCCCTACACACACCCACCTGTGCCAGAGCACACTCGGCTCGCAGGTGATGCCCCCAGGGCTGGCAGGAGGTGACAGACGAATCACACCCCATGGGACGTTGATCCACCACTGTCCTATCCTGCTTCTTTCCAATTGCAAGACACGGGAAACCCCTGGAGCCTGGCAGTGGCCGTGTCCCGAGGGCAGCTGAGCAGGAGAGCAGTGACTCAGGGAGGGGGTTCCAGGTCAGCCTGGTCACGGGGACCCAGCAGCACCCCTGGCCCCGGGGCAGGGGAGATGGGGAAAGCAGTGGGTCTGCTGGGCACAGGGGCACTGCTGGGCTGGCTTCCAGAGGAGCTTTGGGAACCAGTGCTCATTCTCGTGCCTCTCACGAGGGCCTGTGGTGTGGCTGCACAGAGAGCAGACAGATCTGTCTGTCTGGGTGCCCCCCTCCCTCAGCATCCAAAGATCAGGTTGTTCTTTACTTTCCTTGCAGGCACTATCACTCAAATGCCATATTTTATCTCCATGCACAGTTTCTGTATGGAATTCTCTGTTCTGGGACTCTCTAGGATGAAAAGCCCTGTGTGAGTTTAAAACTCTCTCTCAGTGCCATTGAAATTACCTAGAACTAATATAGCCCCTTCAATTCTAGAACCTCAACATGATGCAGAATTTAATCTTTATCTGTCCTTGGCTAAGCACGTTCCTGTGCTCCGCCAGGATGTCTGAGCACCTGCCCTGAAGTGACACCAGGCCACAGTTCTGCTGTTGAGCTCATGATTGATGGATTTTCACTGCTCGGGTAAAGTAAGGAAAGAAGTGAAAAACTGAAACGAAAAGAAACCCACAGCTTCGTTTGAACTACACTGCCCCCCTTTCACCAAAACTCTGAGCTCTGCAGCCTGGCTGGCAATGCCTCATCACTTCAATGTCACATTATGGCCCACGACACTCAGAAAACCACGGCAGTACAAATCCTGTGCTGTTCCCTGCCTCCCTTCCCCAAGGCAAAGAATTCGGAACGGCGAAAACAAAATCATGGGACTGAAATAATAAGAATTAAAAAAAAAAAAAAAATCACAAGACCAGCGGTTTGGAGCTGGGTGGCATAGGGAGGGAGCCCACAGCCACTCAGGGACCTCTGCTTGGGCTCCCACCACCTTGACACACCACACAGAACCTTCTCAGCTGGGATTTCTCCCTCCCTTCTGCCTTCTTCCAGCCTCTCAAGTCTGTACCTGAAAAGAAGGCACAGAGGAGCCAATCTGATTTTCTGAATTTTATCAGTTTTTTCCCCTATAAGGAAACATTCCTTTTTTCCCCCATGAACATTTCAAACCCTGCACATTTTGGGGATGAAAGCTCCTCTGTGTGTCTACAGCTAAAGAGGGACTTTGACTTCCCACCTGCCACTGTGGGACTGATGCAAGCAGGAGCGCGAGCAAGCTGACTCCCATTTCCCGGGAGACAGAGCAGCCAGATTTAGGAAAAACTGAGCAGTCTCCTGTGCCAGGACCCATGGCAGATGCTGGGGAAAAGGCAGGGATGGAGCTCAGAGTCTGTGCTCGCTGCCAGGGATGCAGCACAGGCTGCGCTCGGCTCTCCCAGGCCCCTTTTGGGCTATACCTGAGCCGGGGTCCCGTCTCCTGAGTCTGTGTGGGACAAGAGGTGATGCCCACACTGGGAACTCCTGTTACTGCCCAGTGGCTAGGGAGGCACCCCGTGGCCCCACATGTCAGAGGAGAAGCTCGGCCAGGTGTGGTGTCCCCTTCCCACCATGGCTGGAGTGAGGGACGGGTGACACCTCCAGCCCAAACACCAGGAGGTGAGGCCAGCTCTGTGCTCTCCCTGCGTGCAGGACCCCAGCACTCCGACAGCAGGACAGTGGCATTCCTGCCTCAGGAAAGGGGGTCCTGTGACCTTCAGGAGAGACATAGGACTTCCGTGAGCTCGAGTGCAGGGTTTGATGGTGAGGAAAGCACTGTGGGAGTGCCCTCTCACTTGGGATGCGTGTGGAGACTGACTATTCACACCTCCCTCAGCTCCCTCCCTCCGTTACCCCTCATCCATCCATCCTGAAGGCCTTCTTCCCAAACTCCAGTCCAAGGCCACTAAGTGTTCTTTGGCTCCATCACAGTGGAGTTCATCACAAACTATTTTGCCAAATCTCTTGAGCTGTTACTCCCTAACAAGACCAGCACAAAGAACCCCAAAACTGCTGTAGCAGAAGGCAACCTGCACATTCCCAGAGCACCTCTGCCTCCAGAGGTGTCAGGACTCTTCACTCCTGTTGGCAAATCAAGCTTTGCAGTAACCCAGATCTCCTGACTCCTGGTCTTGTGCCCTGATCACAAGACGATCTCTCCCTCGGCAAGAGCACCGGGAGCGAGGGATGAAACATCCCTTGTGTTGCCCAACACCTCCCCCACGGACGTGCTCCACTCAGACCTTGGGACGTGGCCGGGAGCCAGGGCCCAGCACAACACACGATTCCCGGGCAGCTCGGAGCCTCCCAGGGGTTTTCACTCCCACCTTGGTAATCCCTGACTTTTACAGCATGGATTTGGGACCGAGGTGAACCTCAGGCAGGCAAACTGCATCATGAGCAATACCAGCTTTGGCCACGGGAAGTCTTGTTTTAGGGGAAAAAAACCCCAAGATAATACCCTGGAAACTAAACTCAACTTTCTGTATTCCCTCTTTTTCTTCTCCTGAGGCCAGGGAGGCCCCACTGCATTCTTCACAAATACAAATGCAATAAACCAAATCTATTTATATGGAAACTGGGCCCAGTCTACAGGAAGGATTCAATATCAGGATAAATTTTACTCACTGGAGCATCTTTACAAACGGAAACCCCATGGATTCATCTCTTCAGGATATCCCCATTTCCTGCCCTGCCCCAGAGGCCACTCGGAGCCTTTCCACCAGCTGCCGTGGAATTTGGGTCAGATCTGCTAAACAGCGGTGACTCAAACTGCAAACTGCAGCAGACCGGGCAGCCCCACGTCCTTAGGGGTACTCAGGCACTTCACTGGGGTCAAACTGGTGAGAGCTGGGGAGCCCAGCCCTGCTGTCCCTCCTCTGTGGGTCCCATTGCTGGCACTGCGCAGCTGCACGGACCAGAGATGCTCAGGGTCTTCAGGTGCCACAGACAGATCTGCTTCTGCTTTTGTTTTGATTTCTAACCTGTCCCAAGATAAAATAACGGTCTATAGATGAAGCCATGATCTACAGAGCAGAAGCAAAGCCAAGGACTGTGCTGGTGGTACTGACGCTCTGGGTCAGGTACTTGCTTTGCCTGTATTTACACGCTCTGGGGAGTCGTTCCCTGTCTTGCAGAACTGCTTTCACACAGTGTTAATATTTCTTGAGCATCCTGGAGCTTTACTCCACATTCTTCCTCATTAGTGAAGTGACTTTTTCTTTCTGTAATCAATAATGGCCCTCTCCAGAAGTAGATAATTTGAAAATATAAATGTTTTACTGATCACATTTTTACTGATCCAAACTGAACTGTCTCCTTAGGAGGCAGACACCGTGGCTTTGCATTACCCTGCTCTCTCCCCCTTGGCTTGACCCACTTTCCCCTCTCTTTTCAATCCTGCATCTAACCTTTAAGGGTTCCTCAGGCTTTATTTTGTTCCTATTAACCTTCTGCTTCTCTGGATAATTCTGCAGCCAGGAGTAGGTGTGACTCCCACGGCACAAGTCTCGCTGTGCTGTTGACTCATGTGCTGTGCTCAGCCAGCTCCTGGGAGGGGAGGCTTATGCAACGTAGCGAGGTCTCCCGGAGCATATGCTGCTCCCGGAGCTGTGAGATCCCGGCTGCTCTCCCTGCTGGATGTGCCCNCTGGGGGCACGTTCCCCCCTCCCCCAGAGTGAAAAGTCAAATATCTGCACAGAGAGGCTGCTGGGCTCTGGGTCGGGGGGGTTCTGCAGCTGCTGCCGGCTCAGGGTGCTGGGAGCCCCCCCTGGTTCTTTAAAGGCCACTCGGTTCTAAACTGAGATTATATAAAGTGAACTTAACAGACGGTCAGATTTGGCCTGTCATGTTGGGAGGGTTCTCACACAGATTTTTTTTTTAGGAGGGAAACTAGCAAGACATGTGGTGAAAAACACCCTATAGCTTGTAACTCCTGTCTCCGAGATCCAGCCATCTGTTCCCATGAACTTCAAGTGAGAAGCAGCCACCATTTTGAAGGCAGACACTTTAAAAAGTGAGAGGATCCAGCCCTCAATTCCTTGGGCAGAATCTGGCTCCGATGCCTGTCTGAAAGGGCAAAGCACAAACTGCAAACCTCTCTGGGCACGATCATCTTCCCTGCACGGCTGAGCAAAGGCTGAGCTAATGGCTATAAAATTAAGAGAATCACAGGATGGTTTGGGTTGGAAGGGACATCAAAGCTTATTTCATTTTCTATCCCCCTGCCACAGGCAGGGACACCTTCCACTATCCCAGGTTGCTCCATGCCCCATGCAACGTGGCCTTGGACACTTCCAGGGATGAGGTAGCCACAGCTTCTCTGGGCACCCTGTGCCAGGGCTCCACCACCCTCCTAATATCTAATTTTATCTCCCCTCTTTTCATTCAAAACCATTCCCCCATGTCCTATCACTACTTGCCTGTGTGAATTCCCGATGCTTTGCCCCCTCGTGCAGCAGGGAGTGAGCTGGGGCTGATGTGAGGAGCACCCACCCCCTGAGTGGGAACCCAGGACCGGCAGCAGGCAGGAGACCCCGGCATTCCCAGCAGGCGGCTGGGGCTGAGCGAGCCAGAGCCGCGCGGGTCGGAGCAGCCCCTGCTGCTCCCCGCAGGACTCGCTGCCACCCCAGCCCATAAACTCACCAGATCCATAAATACAAAAATAAAACCTCCTTCAAAGCCCCGCTACGGAAAGGACAAACCCATCCCCTGCTGCCCAGCCCGCTCGCTTCTGCAGCCAGGATTCCCCAGCGCCAGCTGAAAAGCCCGGCTTTGGGGCGAGGTGTGAGCGCGTCACCGCAGCCCCGGCTGGAGCTGCCGCTGCAAGGCGGCTGAAACATTAACCTGGGCTGGCCGTGGCACCTTTCCCAACAGGAGATGAAAGCCAGCAGCTGCTGATATGGAAACCAACTGTTGGAGCCGCCAGCACTGACACATGCGAGCGCACGGAGCCACCGGCTCCTGCAAACGTGCTGCAGGAAATGACTAAACATCGAGTGCTTGTTATTGAGCAGGATTCCTGGAGACACGTAGGTGGTGTGGACAGCGTGGTATGTGCATTAAAGTGCAATTTAGGTCAATGATTCTTTGAAAGGACCATTCTTCCCTTTTCCCCCCCCCCCCTTTCTCCCTTCAGGGACGTTCGCTTTTCAAAGATTAACTTTTCCAGCTCTCTTTTCCAAACAGATCCCATCAGTTCAAAATAAAATTAAAAAGGGGAAAAAGACAGTAAAAATTGCCCTGGTTTAATATTGAAATCTCGCTGCAATTTTTTTCTCATTTTAGTTGGTTTTGATGCTAAAACAGAATTCCAAAGAAGATTTAGAGGGAACAGTGCGTGTCCAGACAAAACCAATCCTCTTTCACGAGGTGTCTGAGTCTCACTTTTTAACAGGTGAACCTAAACTGAGAGCCAGCCCTGGAGGGACCGGACAGATTCTGGCTGTGGGAAGTGTCAGCACATCTCCAGCTCAGGCTGGGGCGTGCCAGGGCTGTGATCCACCTTTTCCATGGACCCTCCGGTGCCCAGTGGTTCCTGAAGCATCTCCAAGAATGTGAGGCGGTGCCTCCAGCACTGCCCCGGCACCCAGAGACCTCACCAGGAAACACAAATCTTCTCCAAAAGCTGCTAAAAGCTGCACACATCCATGATATATCACTGATCATCTCTGCATTATTACAAGGAGAACCAGTGCATCCACCACACTCCACCAGAGCCAAAGGCTCCCTGCCCTGCTCAGAGACACGGAGACCGAGGAGAGATAAGACTGCCATGGAAAAGGGTTACATCTCCTGCAGTGGGAGCAGAGCCACGAGACCCACAGGTTCCTCCCTGACACTGTTTTCAGTGGAAATCAGAGAAATCCCAACCTGGAATTGGTGTCAAGGCTGCAGTGGGGCTGGGGGAGGGGAGCTGGGTGTGCTGCAGGACCGGCCTCTAACGCAGGCATCACTACAGAAAAGGTCTCCTTGCTAAAGAGAAATAAATTATTGATGGCAATGCAATTTCCTGCAGTGAGAAATTCCAAATACCCTTTCCAAACAGGAATGAGACCTGGCAGAATGCTGGTCTTCTCAGGCCACCTACTTTTTTTTTTTTCCATCCAAGGACCAGCTAAACAAAATCCCAAGAAAAGCTCATTTGTATCCATTTAATTATTTAATCAATAGCTCTGCTTTCAAAGCTTCTCCTCACCCTCGCTCCAGCAAAGCCTGGTTTCCTTTAGATGTTGGGATATTCAGGGGACAGGCAAGCATTTTAGGGGGGGACCGTTATGGGAGTTAAATTTAAATAAAATTCTATTAAAAAGGCATTAAATTAAATAGAGCAAGAGGAAACAGCAGCTGGAAGCCTCACCAAGGCTGACCCAAGCATTTGGGTACAAAAGGTGGCTCTGAGGAGGGCGAGCGCAGCTCAGGGATGCCCAGGTTGTCCCAATGGCCCCCCAAAAGCTCCAAGGGTCCTGCAGCTGCCAAGTGGGCAGCGAGCAGGGCAGGCTGGAGGGTGTTCAGGGGATTGTCTCTGGCCAGGACATCACCTCCAGCAGCCTCCTGCCCCGGGCATGAACCCGTCCCCTCCTGACCCAGCAGATCCCAACACCAGTTGAGTCATCCTGAAGTTTAACGGTGCCGCTGGCTGGCTGCTGCTCTTGGACCAGGAGAGGGATCACAACAAAACAGAAATCCATATAATTTTTAAAAGCTTTTTACTTTCTTTCACCAGTCTCTTCTCCAAGTGTTTCTCGCACGCATTGGGAGTGAGGGAATGGCTGTGGCTGACTCTGAGGGGCAGCTACTGGTGGCCAGGCAGGGCTTCTCTACCAGGGAACATTTTCTGGGAAGAATTTTTCAGATCATTGGAAAACCTGTGCTGAATTTGAGATGTGTCTCCGGAGGCTCCCATCAGCTGGGATGCACATCTCCTTGGATGAGGGGCCTACGAGGGAGCTGGAGAGGGACTTTGGACAAGGGCCTGGAGTGACAGAACAAGGGGGAATGGCCTTAACATGACTGAGGGTGAGGTTTGATTGGATATTGGGAAAAATTCTTCCCTCTGAGGGTGGTGGGGCCCTGGCACAGGTTGCCCAGAGAAGCTGTGGCTGCCCCATCCCAGGAAGTGTCCAAGGCCGGGATGGGCAGGGCTTGGAGCAACCCGAGATAGTGGAAGGTGTCCTTGCCCATGGCAGGGGGTGGGACAAGATAAGTTTTAAAACCATTCTATGATTCATTTCCAACTCAAACCGTTCTGTGATCCCCTGGAGTCAGGATGGGTCAGCCCCATGGCAAAGGGATTGCACAAGCCACAGTTTCAGTGGAACTTCCTTGTGACAGTGGGGTACGGAGACGCGCTGGGTGTGAATCTCACGGGACAGTCAAGGGCCACGAAAACCCAAAGTAAAATGCAAAAAGGCTCAAAATGACCCCTTTGATGATGCAAAACACTACACAGAACTGTCTTTACTTTTCTCATGTCTCAGATCTCCTTCCCCACCTTGCCCTTGCTCCCCAGTTTTGGTTTGTTCCTGATCCGTATTGCTCCCGAGGTTGGGACCAGACAGTGGCAACACCAACCTCTCAAGAGCAAGCTTTCCCTTGGCCAATTTTCCAGCATTAACTGCCTCCCAAGGCCATTTGTTCTGAGGTATAAAGCCTTTTTTTTTCTCCGGGAATTGATCTGGCAACGCTTTTGGGACTGCTGCCAGGGAGAGTGTCCCCATTGCTCCTTCATTACCAGCACAGCTACCGGGACCTCTGCTGCCTGTCTCAGGATCTTGGCTGCAGTTCCTGAGCCCGAACAATCTTTCCAAATGCAGGGAATTCCCTCTGGATAAAGGGAGAGGGACAGTCACAGGAAAGCTTTGACTGTCATTCCTCAAACATATTCTTTCTTGCCCTTGCAGGTGGCTGCCGATAGGGCTGAAGCCAGGCTGCACCTCTGGGCTGGCCCCAGACATGGGGTCCAGGACATGAGCATCAATGAAACCCCCAGTGCAGATGCAGAAATCACTGTGCAGCAAAATCAAAATATAGGAGACCTTCACTTTTTTCCCTCTTAACCCACTTAAAGGCCTTACACAGCAAAAAAAGCATTACTGGAGAGAAAAGAGACGAGCAAATACCGAGTATCATTCAAACAGGATCAACTCAGACACACGCGGTAAGGAAAAGGAGCTCCTATATTCCTACTCCTCCTAGGGCAGGGAGAAGCTGTGGTGATCCTGCAGAGTTCCTGCTCCCGGCAGCTCCTGTCCCGGTTTCTGGATTAGAGGAGCAGCATCCCTCTCTCATCTGCTCTGTCCCCACCCTGACCTTTCCCAATCCCTGCTCGGTATCTCGCCTGTTCCTGCTATATACTTTTCTCTCCAGACACTCTGGAGCAGTTATTACTCACAGATGTAATTGCTTAGTGCTCCCTCAAGTCACAAACAAGATGTAAGGCACCAGAAGACATCTAAGAACAGAGTTCCTCCAAGGCGCCGAAGGATGAAGACAAATGATGCCTTTTCCCAGGAAAACTTAGGGAAAGCCAGAGCTACGATGTTTAAGCCACAAAGCCATCTCAGTTCCTTATTTTAAACAGGGATGACTTTGCATTAACAATAACGATGCCCTTTTGCTAAAGACCTCGAGTTTGTGTTTCACAGAATCGCTTAGGTGCGAAGAGACCCCCGAGACGATCGAGTCCAGCCTTTAACCCTGGGCTTGGCAGCAGGGCCGGTGCAGCGTGGGGCTCACGTGCTCGCCGATAACCACGCTTGACCACATGACCGAGCAGCCCACATCCCACGCTTCCCATCGCTTCTCACGCTGATCTCTGCTTTCATCTCCAAAGCATAACATGGGTGGGATTTGTTTACCCAGGGTGGAAGGATGTGCGAGAGCCAAGGCGGCGACCGCGAGCGTTAGAAACTGGCAGAAAGGGCAGCAGCTGTTATGATGCAAAAGTACATATTTGCCTGAAGACTCTGGCTAGAAAACCATCAGAGAAATCCAGACTGATTCACGCTCCGCGCCCTCCCCAGATGACTTCCGAGAGTCACGCCAGCCCTGCGGCCGCAGCCGGGGCGGCTTCCACCGGGTCACCGCCCGAGCCACCGGGCTGGGACCACCCCGCTGCCTCCCCTGCCACTCCAGCACAGCAGAGAGATTTCTCTTTAATCAAAGCACCGAGGGAAGATATTAAAGCATGGTTTAACTACAGCATCAACAGCTGAATCACAACGGCTGAGCAAGCAACCAGTGCCAGACAGTCCCCGTTCCCTGGTGCCTGGGGAGCCCCAGGGGAGTGGGTGAAACCAGGCAGGAACGCTCAAGGCTCCAGCACCTGCACTGCCAAATCCACCCAGCCGCAGTCCCGTGGCAGGGCCGGGAGAGAAATGCCCATGTACTCCCTGTTTGCTAGTGGGAGTAAAACACTCTGAGCCTCATCTCTGTGACTCGATGCAGAACAAACCTCCTCGTTTGAAGGACAGAAGTCAGGGAAGTGGGAGAAGATGCTCTTTAAGATGTGAAGTCTTGGAAATGTGGGCTGAAGTTTGAGCTTATCAGAAGAAGACTCCACAAGTTAATTTACAATCTCTAAGCACACCCCTCTCTCAGCCACAGCTTCCAATTCACCCTCCTGAGGATGAGGAAAAGATGGAGGAACACTTCTGGGAGGGAATTGAGGTTCCAATTCAGGTTTCTATGTTTGCATGTGATATTAAATGAACATAATGTGCTGCCTGGAGAAGTTTTCACCATCATATGTCCTGGTTTCGGCTGGGGTGGAGTTAATCTTTTTCCCAGTAGCTGGTATAGGGCTGTGCTTTGGATTTAGGGTAAGAGTAATGCTGATAACAAACTGATGGTTTAGCTGGTGCTGAGCAGTGTTTGCATTAAGTCAAGGACTTTTCAGCTTCTCAGCCCAAAATAACTTCCCCTAAAAATTCATAAATATGACAATTATCACAGGATGATGGGGTGGCTCAAATTTCCCAAGATGGGCAATTGTGGCTGCCACATCTCAACTCTCAGGGAAAGGTGGGTTTTCCCCCCACTAGCCATATATCCCAGTATTTCATTGCTAGGTGCTTCTCCTAATTCTATCCAGCAGTAGATACATCCTTATCAATCAGCAGTACCTTCCTTCACTTCCAAATGGCTGGACTTGTGCCTGCAAGTCAGGACAGGAATCCTCAAGTGAAATGCCCAATCCATCAGGCTTTGGGATTTCGGGCAGCCCATCCTGGGATGGGACAGGCTTTCCCCTGCCAGGTGACACAGCTGCAGATCACTGTCAGCATGGTCACAGCTCAGCTCCTGAGAGGACAGACCCTTTCAGGGGGTGAACAGTGGCTGGCTACTGCAAAAAAGGGAAAAATAGGCTGCTCTGCAGGGAAATAGCAGCAACCCTCCTGAATGCCCTATACAGAAACGAATGAAGACTCCTTGGGAATATGTGGTTGGAGTAAGACCTGCTCCAGGGTGACTTGCTCTGTTCTGCTGGTGCAGAATGACCTGCGGAGCTCCGCGTGTGACAGCAGCAGGGTGAGCAACACCGCACAGGCATCAGAGGCGGATTTTATGCCCATATTGCATTCCCAAGACATCCTCCTTCCCTTCAGGTCATGAACAGAGTTTGAGGGAACTGGCTGCTATTTTTTGGGGGGTGTTTCAGCGTATTTCTTTCCCCCGGTGCTTATAACAAGACCACTACTCACAGTAACGCCACCAATTCCCTCACCCAGCCCGGAGCAAGCGCCTGAGCACGTTGCTCAACCAGACCACAGACAACGAAGCCATCAGCTGACAATCCCAAACCCTGCAGCACAGCCCTCGGAGTGGGATGAGAGAGGGCCAGGCTCCAGCCCGTGGGCAGATGAGGTGCTTGGCAGCTGCTCTGCCCTCCCTGTCTGGCGGGGTTTGCCCGTACAGCTCACACAGAGCAGGGACCCCAAGGGAGGGCTTCAGCACCAGCACCGGTGGCTGAGGCCCTCGAGTCCAGAGGGACTGAAAAGCTCTGGTTCTCTGCTTTGTTGTTTGATGGGATGTTCAGTTGCCCTGGTCTCCTCCAGGCAGTGGAGCTCTGTGTGTCACTGCTGCCCACATCCCCTGGCATGAGGGCATGCAGCTCTGTGCCCCACTGCAGAAAGCTGGAGAATCCACACACTGAGGGTGCTATGCGCGTGTTCCCACCCAACCACGTCCCTCTGGGTTATGCCCTGTGGAATACAGCTGAATTGCATTATGGAGTCCAATGCATAATAAAGAAATGCAAGAATTTCCCTGCTTTTGTCTCCCTCCTCCTTTTCAAGCTTGCATCAGCTTTTTCCCCTTCTCCTGCGTTAGCTTCAAACTCCCTCCCTTGCCCTGAGAAGAACCCCCCAGCAATGCAATAGCTCTGGGCTGTCCAGCTTGAGGAGTTTACTGCCCACACTGGATTAATGCTGTGTTTGTTTATTTAATGGCCCAGTTAGGAAATTCGGAGTGGGATCTGTGCATGGGATACGCATGGATCTCAGCAAGACCTGCCACAAGCACCTGGGACATCTCTGGCCTCCAACCAGTGCAGTGTCAGGGCACGCTGCATTCATGAGGAAAACAGGAGAACATCACTGCCCTTCCCTGTGAGAAAAATCACCCATTTCAGCAGGGCTGTGCACAGAGCTGGGCAGCCAGCACCCGGCCTCGGGCCGCTGTCAGCCAGGGGTTCCCAGCCCCGGGTTCTCCGTGGGCTGGCATGCCATGGGCCTCAGCCCACAGGAACAGCCTTTGCCTCCTCAATTCCTGTCTCATTGCTGTGAAAGCTGTTGCACAGAGTTGTGGAATCACAGAATAGTTTAGGTTGGAAGGGACCTTAAAGCTCATCCAGTCCCACCCCTGCCATGGGCAGGGACACCTTCCACTATCCCAGGTTGCTCCAAGCCCCATCCAACCTGGCCTTGGACAATTCCAGGGATGGGGCAGCCACAGCGTCTCATGCCAGGGCCTCACCACCACTCTCTGAGTACGAGAATTTCTTCCTAATATTTAGTCAAAACCACCAAGGATGCTGGTCCCACATGTCCAACCTTTGTAACCAGTCCATAGTTAATCACATCCACCTCACAGGCTTTGCTAGTGCTGACAGCCCAGCTCCTTCACTCTCTGTCCCTTCTGTCACAGCACGCTTTGTTTGGACACTGCAGGAAGCATCGAGGACATTTCTCATCGTTTTATATAAACAGAAACTCCTGTGGGATTCTCTGGCCGGCTTAGTTTTGTTTTACACGACACAGAGCAGCACACCCCACACAAAAAAATCACAGAATCTGGCCCAGGAGCATGAAAATCCAACATGAAGCAGGGGCTCCATCGACCCTCCCTGCTCTGGGTCCAGGTGGTGGCTGGGCAGGCACAAGAAGAGGTTTCTTCTGTGGCCAGCAGGCAGCTCTGAAGAAATGCCAGAGCCGAGCACCCGGCTCCTACCACACTCCTACCAGTTCTGCTCCCACCTCCGAGGCCCACGACTTACTTTGATGCTATTCCGAAATCTCCTTCTCCCAGCTCCAAACCAAGATTTGAAGTTATTAGAGGGAGTAATGCCTCTCAGGGCAGAACGCAAATTTAAAACACTTGTCCCAAATAACAGGAGGTAGTAATTAGGCTCCAGCACTTCCAAAGCAGCATCCCTCAGCTACACCCTTTCCTGCACTGCTCCGCTGATGTAGGACATGTGCGGTGCCGCGCTGTTAAAACACAGGTTGCAGGAGGCTGCTTTTCTTTATCTGTGTCATAAATCAGCTCCCCTCTTTTCATTTTCTTCCTTCACTCTGTGCTCTGGTCTATGAGCTTTGCTCCCTGCTTGTTTAAACCTTTTGCTTCGTGTTGCTGCGCCTTACCCTGGTCCCACTTTTTTTTTGTTTTATCCCCTCAAGGTGCCTGCTTCCTTAAATAGTTCTCTCTCTCCCTTATTCCTTCCTCCCTTTCCTTATCATCTTCTCTGTCTCACAGTTCACCAGTGTCTCCTTCCTCTTCCCCGGGCTTTCCTGCAAGGCCATTTGCATTCTTTCTCAATCACATCAAACAGGAGATTTCAATGTAGCAGCAATCAGGAGAACACCTCAGACATCCGCATGGCATCAAAGCCTCCTGCCACCTCCGTTCCCAAAATCCCGCTGGACTCTCTCTCTGTGAAGCAGAAGCCCAGATTCCCGGTGCCCCGAGGTGACAGGGTGCGTGAGGCGCTGCCGTGACTCGCTGCCACCGCGCCTTTCCCGAAGCCACCCTGTGCTCCGGGGGCCTGTCTGACCATACCCACATCCCCCTGTGCATCTCTTCAGGCCAGCAAGGGCAGCTCTGCTGCTCTTGGGAGACAAAAAAATGAACTGAGTGATGCTGACTGCCACGGGGTGAGGGCTGATCTTAGGGCTCAGCAGGATGGGATGCCCGAGGCAAAATAACCGGGACTCAGGTACCTCGCCCCGCTAGTGCCCGTGCCCTCGGGAGGAGCAGACAGCTAAAGAAGACAAGTCTTTATATGGCCTTTAGGAATTAGATGTGTTCATTATAATCTGATTAAAATTCTTTAAAAGTACGCTTTAAAGTTAGCTCAGGAATCACGGAATGGTCATGGATCTCCTCAAGCACAGGATTTGTGTTCAAGAAACTCTATTGTTATGGTAAATCTCCAAAGAATGCGTCCAGCTAGGTTAGTGCTGCTACAAGAGCCTCTGGTTCACTGCTCATCCCCATTGCCAGGTTAAAGACAGGCTGAAACTGAAATTTCAGGTAAAATAAGTCAGCCTAGAAACAGATGTTTTCAAAAAGGCAGATGGAAGCAAAATGAGTCTGGTTTTACATATCACTTTTTCACCCTCAAATTGTTTTGGGTAAAATTTGTAGGGAAAAACACCTTCAGCCCCTCTAAATGACCCTCAGCCAAGGATTCCATGTGCTGAGGAAGCTGAGGAGAAGCAGCCCAGTGCCCATTACACCAACATCAGGCTCGAGGACTTGTTCTTCAGGCCAGACAGAAAATTCACTGGAGTGATGTATCAACTGCTAGAATTTTGTTAAGCTTTCTAATTCATCTGGAAGTTTACTTGCTCTGAGTACCGAGATGCTTGTCTGCACTTTGGGTCCTTCTACAGCCACCACGACAGCTCCAAAACTGCTTTGTTTTAAACTTGGGGCATCCCCCACCACGTGTTGGGGACTCTGGACATGCCGTGAGCCTCACAAAGCCGGGGCAGTGCTGCTACAGCAAAGGGGAGAACGTCCCCGTGCCAAGGACGAGCCATCGCTGCCCGTACTGGGGCTGATGAGCTGTGTCAGCCCCGTCCTGAGCTGGACCATTCCCAAGAAGAGATGAAAGGGTGATGGGGCAGAGGGCTGGTCTGCACCCCGCTGGGAGGAGGGGACATGGGGCCGCATGGGGCAGTGCTCTGGTCTCAGCTGCAGCTGCAGAAGCAGTTCTGAGGGAGGTTTGTTCCCACAGTCCCCGCTGCATCCCTGCTCCGGGAGCAGCAACCTCCTCCCGCCCAGCCCAGGGCTGATTTCACATCCTCCCAGCCCGGCATCCCTTCCCAAAGCTGCGGGCACTGCTCTAACGCAGTCACTACAGCCGTGCTTCCCGACGTCCGGCCACCCCGCCGCCCAGTCCCTGCTGGTGGCTCCGCGTCTGGAACAGTGTGGAGAATCCCGCGGCCGGCGGCGGGCGTTCGCCGTGCCCCGGAGGAGCCAGCCCGCTGCTGGACGCGGCTGAGCACGGCGTGCGGGAGCGGGGCAGGCAGCTCCGGCAGGAAACACCGCGCACAACTCGCTCTATTTTAATCCCGTCCGGGGTCTTCTCGGGAGCGAGGCAGAGCCCGGCTGCGCAGAGTTAAGAATGAATCCCTATTTTTAGCCCGTCCCGGGTGAGGTAAGTGCGCGTGAGTCAGACGCCGGCGTGGGATGTTGCATAAGCCGGGCCTGCGCCGCAGCTCCCGGCGCACGGGGGTGCGAGGAGGAGGATGGAGGGAGCCTTCCCTCGCCGCTTCNTTTAATTAGAAACAGCAGTAGGCTGGTTATGTAATGTGATTAATTGCAGCATTAGAGTGAAAAAATATAGGGCATACAGGTCTTAAAGATTCACATGCAAAGTCATGTGTGGGAGTGAGAGAGGCAAGGGTGAAACGCAAGACTTATCTGTTTGATTAGGTGCTTTTCACGGGGCACTGATTTATTCCCTGAGTAATTTTGTCGGAGGAATCTGCAGATAGCTAAAGCAAAAAAAAAAAGGTAGCAAATAAACATCCGGGACACAATGGTCCAAAAGTTCTTTCACAGCACCTCTGAAGGTTAGTGTTGTACCTGGGAGCAGAATGTTCCCTCGGCTGCAGACCTGCCCCTTAACAGTGCTCACTCACACCAATAAAAAGGAGGTTCTCCACTGAGTCACGATGAAGGAGCTGCAGACACACGCAGACACTGCAGCTAAACTTTCACTACGCTGGAACTTTATCCGAGAGAATATGTGAAGCTTCAGATGAACTCTTTTCCCCCTGCCTTTTGTGAGCCTCTCTGCAGGGAAGCCCCGGATTCCAGGCTGGCATTCCCTCCCACCGGTGACCTCCAAGCACCCGGCGCCGAGGGCGCAGCGCTGGAAACGCTGCGCTCGCCACGGCTGTTGATTAAATCCAACCCAGTTCAACAATGGCAAGAAGTCACCAGCGTGTGTGATTGCTCAAGTGTCCTACATGCCCACGTCTCCGTTGCAAAACAGCGGCCGTCAGGGGCTGGGGGAGCAGCCTGAATGCAGAGCCGAGCTCGGGGGGCTGAGGCAGCGCTGCCACCGCCGAGGAGGCAGAGCTGGCCGGGTTTTAGCACTGCAGCTCCTCAGAGGGAAAGGACTGCTGTTAATATTCATGCAAGGGGGAAGATGAAAAGGCACCGGAGAAGGGAGCTCGTGGCAGGGTACCAAGGATGTCTCAGCAGGTTTTATCCTGTGCTCTTGCTGGGAAGAGGAGGGTTCACAGCCTAAGTGCAGCTGTTCCTACACCACAGATATTCTCCAGGATCGCCTTAAAGCCAGCTACCCTAAACTCAAGTCTGAGGCTGCACTGAATCACATATTAATTTAAGGCAGCCTGAGCTCCCTCTGAAGTGAAGGCTCTTTCCCCGGTGTGCTCAGTCTGGTTCTAGAAAGCTTAATTCCTGGCAGCCTTAGCTGTAAAGCCATGGCTGGAAACACAAACACCTCCAGACTTGATCTCTCCTGAATAAGGACTTCATTTGTTACAGCCACGCAATGATTTCAGAGGCTTCGGATTTGTCAAGCAGCAAATTGCCAAGATTAATTTAAAAACAGCTTTACAATTGCCTTGAGTTTGCATCTTGTTTCTTGCTTTACTAATAAGCAAAACACTAAATTATTCATATTAGCAAATAGATACCAGCAGTGTTCCCAGGCAGACCCAGAGCTCACTCTGAACCGAGGCACTCCGAGTGCTAAATGCAGAAATTCCCTCCCACGAGGTTTCCAGTCCTACTGGAGCTGTAATGTGAGGGTGAGGGAACTGGCCAAGAAGTCCCAAGCCACGAGCTGGGTTTGTGCAGCTACACGGCCTTGCAATATTCCTCAGCTGCCTTCCTGCATTTCTAAAGCTTTCCTCCCCCTGCACACGATATCCCAGCATGAAACACATCCATGGAGTCAGCATGTGACTTCACCTGTCCCAGTGCACGTGTTACAGATCACCTGAGCACACTTCCTTCTGCAGAACCTATCTGAAGACAATTATAGATCCTGAAGATGCCATTTGCTGAAACTTTTCCTAGCGGAAACTTCTTTTGTCTCTTAGAAACTGGACAAAGAAAAATTGTTCAGGTCTGTCAGTGCTATCTAAGCGCACAGTAAAATATCTCGTGAAGAAATCAAGATCAAAGCTCGCACAATTAGAGACAAACCAAAATCAAGGGCACCTTTACTGAAGCTCATTAAAAATATCCTTTGTACCGCTCTCCTGTGTGGCACCCAAAGTCTCCCGAATACTGTGGTCTAATGAGAACGCAATGAGGGTTTTTTTCCTCCGGTATTTTTCTTTTCCATAGTTAGCAACTGTCATAGTTTAATTAAGGGATGTCAAAGGCGCGGAGCGCTGCCCCGAGATAATCAGACCCTGCTGGTAGATAACTGCTGAGGTGAAGACAAGCAGGAACAGCCACGGTGCCAGTGCCAAATCAGCAGGAGAGGGCAAAGTTCAAAACTGGAACTGACAGTCCTTCATTTATAGCGGCGGGAGATGCTTTTGCCAGCCTTTGTGAATGGGCCCCTCCACCCAGCTGCCCCTGGCAACTCTTTCTGAGCTCCTGACTCCTCTCCAGCCTCTTTTTGCTCCCATGTTGTCCCTCGAAGGGAGATTCACTCTGAAGCCTCTCCTGGGTCAGGAGATTCACTCCTGCCTCTCCAGCATCACGGACATGCTGCTGGCACAGCCCTCTCCTTGGAGCAGCCCACTGACACGCCCTAGGGAAGGCAGGAGCGCCGGATCCCAGCTCCCATCCGGACATCCCTCGGCCATGAGCCCTGTGCAACCATGCTAAAACCTGACCTCCAGCCATTCAAATCTCTACAAAGGCTCCTACTGCTTTTAATTTAGTCTTTCAAAGCATGTAGGTCTTTATTAATATTTACCAAAGCCCTTCCAGTCTTTGGCTCTTTGATTTTACAACCTTTTATGATTCTCACTAGAAGACGTTTTCTTTTCCTGAAAAACAACCCAACCCCAACCCAACCAGCTGGCTGCTCCTCTCTCCTGGTGTCTGTGCTGGCTTTCAGGAGAAGGTTGTCTCCCTCTCCCCTCCCTTTTCCACCCGGGTCACTATTGATCCGATCATTCCACCAGCAGTTTTGTGCTAACAGCTGTCTCTATGCTGTGCCCTTTGATAAATCCATGACCTGCAAACCATCCTGATTTCTTCCTTGTTGCTCTTGCCTGGGTTCATTCACAGATTACTTCACAGAACATTTTTTAAGAGGGGTGATCTATGCTTTATTTCACCAATTACTCCCATCTCTCAACTTCCATGGCACAACACTTTATGGGTTCCCTGTCTCTCCGAAGTTATCTTCAAATTAATGTGCAGGTACTGTATTTCCAGCAAATATTTCCTTTTAATAGAAAACATGCCCTAAAGATTTAATGCTGGAGTCCCTGTATAAGTACACCAACTCAAAGTGCTCTGAAGATGGCTTGACAGGGCTCGGGTCCAGGCTTCATCTCTCTTCCTGATGAGGAGACCATCACAGAAATAAAAGAAAACATCTCTTTGGAATCCCAACACCTCCTACAACCTCCCCACGGCACTGGGGACAATGCCAGCACGGGGCTACAGCATTTTCACACTCCACAGGTCAAGCAAGAGGGATAATTTTTCTCGGATCTTGGCTGAGTCCTCACTGCATTATAACAAAGAGCTGTATTTTGACCGGTTCTGATGTAAACTTTATCTGACTCAGTGTTGAGATTCTTCAAGTGAGACCACCCCACAGAATTCCCTGGGTGAGGGGTTCATAAAGTAATTGTGAGTAACAAAGAGGAGCCAAATGAATTCCTTCACTCTGAAAAACGGTGTGTGTCTTCTGAGCCAGGAAACAAAAAGATTTCCATGGCATTCCCGTACAAAACTATCAATAATTGCATTTCCGTGAAACCAGCTTCATAAAATATTCTGTGGCTTTACCAATAAACTGTGATAAAACCAAGCCCCCATACTGCTTAATTGCACTTATTAGCAAGCCAATTGTCTGTCACATTAATTTTGTTATGCGGGCCACGCTCGTCAGAAAGAGCATGAGATTTTTAATCAAACCTGTGGTAGTCACCACAAGACAGACTTTTGAAGGGCACAGCTTTACCCAAACAAGCACATCCATCATGGCTGGGCACAGAGAAGAGGTGGCTGTATCTCGGTATATGAAAACAGCTGGTTGTATAAAGATTTATCTCCTCCATCCCACTCTAATGTATTTGCAGCCCCGCTTGATGGACCTCAGCGTGAACCTGGGGCTCAGGTCCCTGCCCAGGTGAGGGGAGTCACAACACACAGCCAGCCCCTGCACATAAATCATGGACAGAAGCACAGACTGACATGCCCAAAGACTGCCACGTGGCTTCTTTTCCAGCTGGGACAGCTGCACCTCTTGCTACCTGTTCCACCAAAATTCAGCTCCACGACTCTGCTGTGCTCAGTGTGCCCGGTCCAGCCCTGACGTGCTCGGCGAGCACACGGCCGCGGGCAGAGGTCACGGCAGCGTTGGCTCCCTGGCAGACGTGTTCCCCGCGGACTCTGGACTCTCCTCGCTGGCACACCACCCCTGGCATTGCCCAGATGGTGCCCGTCAGGAACACTTCTTCGGTTGCAGAAAGCACTCGATTGAACTTTCCTTCCAGACATTTATCTTAATGACCTGCACACATCTTTAGCGTGCCACCCTGTTCTTGTTATTTCCATGAGTATTCCAGACGAGAGCAGTACACTGATCACAAAGGTTGTCCAACACTCTCCACCATAAACCCCCTGCCTTAAGTTGATTACAGCTTTGAAAAGGTGCACTGGTTCTCTCAGCCAAGGAAGCAAGGGGGCAGGGATATTTTATCCATGCGGAAATAATTCTAAAACTGTTTTTTGTGGGAAGGTCTAATGCCAGCATGCCTTGGGCCTGCACCCAAAACCTGGCAGTGGAGGGAAGGGTGAGCTGTGCCATCTTAACGATGAAGCAATTGGCCTGATAAGCTGGTAACTGATAAGCTTCTGAGAAGCTGCTGGTTTTGCACTTCTCAGCAAAGGTTTGATAGATGTTCCCAGCTGAATTCCCTGAGGATTTCATCCATGTGAGGCCCAGCGGGCTCTCCTCTGCAACTGCAGATGATCTGGGCTCAGCCTGGGCACTCGGACTGAAGATGGGATATTTACCCTCCTTGTGTTTCCAGTGACCTCTGGGGGTGGGAACTGCTCCACTCGAGCACCAGGAGAGGAATATCTGCACTTGTCTTCCAGAAACTGCTGTTTGTTTTAGCACAAACTCTTTTCTTTTCAGAAACTGGTAGGGAGCAGTAGGGCTGGAAGGGAGATTGCGAGCCAGACGAGGATGCAAGCACAAGCAGCCACGAGAGGAGAAGGCAGAGGAACAGTCTGAAGGACAGGGTCCTGATGTGCCCAAGTCCAGTGTCTGGCAGCTCCCTTTCAGAGCTGGGACCAGGTCCTTCCGACTGCCATCACATTTCCATCATCTGCAAGTGTCCACAAAACCTTCTGGCCCCGTGCAAAAGGCTGTGAGAGCGTAGCTGACTGCCCCAGAGCTGGCCTGGGGGCATGTGGGTCTTTCACAGCCTCAGGCAACACCCTGAGTTATGAAGGTAAAGCAGAACACCGAGTCCTTGCTCGTTAAGGAACACCCTCCGCTCTGCTCGCCGGCGAGACAGGGCTCCCTGCAAAAAGCAGGAGATGAATATCTAATAAGGCTTCTAATCCATGCCCAGAGATAAGCCAAATTAATTTTGCACAGGCATCTCTTTTCAGTCCGGGATTTGGCAACCACAGAATTGGCCTTTGAGGAATGTTTCGTGTCTGTGCTTTAATCATTTGGGGCTTCACTGTGCCAGCTGTGGTACAAGTGGGGACAATAACGCCCAAGGAGACATTTATGTGTGGAAAAATAGACCCAGGAGCCACTTTTGTGTAGGAAAAAAAAAGACCCAGGTGGGTTAACAAGTGGCAGGAGGACACTGAAGTACCATGGGTGGGCGAGGGACAGTTATTAATGACTCATGGAGGCAATTTAGAGTATTCCAGTATCTGAAGGGGCCTACAGGGAAGCTGGAGAGGGACTCTTCACCAGGAACTGTAGTGACAGGATGAGGAATAATGGCCACAAATTGAAAGAGGGAAAATTTAAGTTATACATTAGAAAGTACTTCTTCCCTGTGAGGGTGGGGAGGCCCTGGCACAGGGTGCCCAGAGCAGCTGTGACTGCCCCATCCCTGGCAGTGTCCAAGGCCAGGCTGGACAGGGCTTGGAGCAGCCTGGGGTAGTGGAAGGTGTCCCTGCCCATGGCAGGGGTGGCACTGGATGGGCTTTAGGGTCCCTTCCAACCCCTTGGCATCCTATGATTCCGTGAGTTTGGAAAGGATGGTGAGTGACCCAGCACTCGCAGCGAGGCAGCGCTGAGGACCCTCACACACAAATATAGGCGCAAAGAAGGAAATGTCACATCTATTTTACACCGCTTTCCCGGCATTTCCAGAGCAGGACGCTCTCACATCAGCAGGAGCACTGCCGGGCCGGGACATCCACCGCGTCCGGAATTCACACCGTTTCTGTGGGAAGCTCGGAGGTGCGGGGGCAGCGAGGGGCTGGCGCCGTGCGGCTGGCCGGGGCCGGGGCGGGTGTGAGGGGCGCGTTGCCCCGGCAGGGTCGGTGAGGCGCGGGCGCTG
>VZRJ01000272.1:138329-309533 GCA_013397565.1 Ptilonorhynchus violaceus | reverse complement strand
AAAAGGGGAGAAAGCCCCCCCAAAATCACGATCTGCGCCAGCCGCGGGTCCCAGACCGCCGTGGGCCGACCCCCGTTAGGGGCTGGGGAACGACGGGGGTGCGGGTAGCGGCTGCTGCATCACCGCCCGTCCCTTGAGCCCGCCGCGAGCCGAGCTGTTCTCATCCATTTTAAGATAAAATACAAACACAGCACTGCCAGATTTCATAAGCTACGCCCCGGGGCTGCCTGGCGGCAGCGCACGGAGGAGAAATGTCAGCCCGCAGCCCCAGAGCGACCCCGGGTCCCGCACAGCCCCGGACGCGGCCGCCGAGCCGAGCCCGCACAGCCCCGAGTCCCCAGTTCCCAATTCCCCAATTCCCGGCCCGGCCGTGCGGGGCTCTGCCTTTGGAAATGTTGAGCTCACCTTTGCTAAGCACATTCCCCGGGGATTTCGGGAGGTGCAGCAGGCATTTAAAATAGAACAACATGTGAGACCTTGTTCCTTCCAAAAGGCCTAAGCATGCACTTGCATAATATTCAAGTGTTATCCGTGTAATTACATTAGGTTTTACTTTTCACAATATTTAAAAAAAACAAGTTCAATCAGAACTTCAGTTTGCAGAACCTAATATTCCTGCTTTTAAACATTTTATAGATAATATCTTAAAAATAATTTATTCATGAGAAGCACTGTTTCTCAGGCTGTTACCTTGCAGTTTATTATTTATCAGTGCAGAACTGGAGTTACTTGGGATCTGACTGATCCACTGGACTCGGGCTCGCAAGGACAATGTGATTTTCCAGACTTTGTTGTGGTAGGACTTATGTATCTGGAACCCAGTGGGCGATTTATGGCTACAACGTCACGTCTGATGTGCCAGTGCCATTAGTGGCATTCCGGGCTGGTCTGAAATGCTTCATCTGCCCCAGCTGATGCATTATCGTGGCTCAGCAGAAACTGGTAATTTAGCACAATCGATGTCTTGCTTCCTTGAAGAAAGAAACCTTTCAGGGTTTTTAATTCAATGTCTCCTAATCTGCTGCAGGTATTGTATTTCCCCAATATAATCCTGCAAAAAAACCAAAGTTGTTCCATCTCTTAAATAAAATATGTTTAATATATAAGTGATGCCTTAAGTAAACCTCCTCGAGCCCTGACAGTGCACAGAGATATGCTCTCTCTTTAAAGCAGTATGAAATGCATTCGTGTTTGTTCCAGTAATGAGGGAAAGGTGGTGATGGTTAACAAGAACCAAGTGAAAAACCCCCGGCACAGTCATTTTTTAAGTCAAACAGAAAGGTGGTGCCAAGCCAAGAGGGAAAAGGTTTTCTGCTGTATTTTCACATGACATCGAGGGGGTTGAAGAAGCTGCTCCTGCCTTGCCCTTGCACCAGCACCATCCGTGGGTTAAACGTGGGTGTTCCTGGGTGGGTGTCCTTGGCCAGCTGGATGCATGAAGGGGTCTGGGCCAGGGGCTGCTCCTGCACCCCGGTGTCCCCCCCGTGCAGCCAGACCTTCGGGGGCTGACCGGCTCCTCACATTGCTGCAGAGGGGGATTGCACCCATAATTCCATACATAACTATTAAGAACTGATTCTTTAAGTCAATAGAGCTGCTGGAGCTGAATTTAGTTTGATTCTGCTCCCTATTTCTGTAGCAATTAAAACTTCCTTGGAAGAAAGCAGAGGTTAAATAAGGTGTGTATATATATATGTATATATATAACATGGAAAAGTAAGTTTAGTGCAATGCAGGGCTTCTTACTTTAAAAGAAAATTCTGAAGTGCATCAGCAAATGGTTACTGCACGTACCAGTGACTTTCCCAAGTACCAGTGACCTTCCCAAACGCCTCTTGGTTTCATTGCACCAGTTCTTGTACTCGATGGCCACTCTCTGTCATACCTGTGTTTCCTGCGAGCAGAGCTGGCTGTCCCTGCGCTAGGGGACACGCGAGGCAGCCAGGCAGAAGTGGCAGGGCTGCGCTCACGCTCCCCCTGACCTTCGCACCAGGCGCTCCGCGGCGCGGCGCCTTCGGCCCCCAGCGTGACTCACGGGGAGCAATCCTCCCCTGCCAGAACAACCCGGGCTGGGGATGGACAAAGGATACGAAACTGCTCCTCCAGAGCTGTGGGCAGCTAGAAAAAAACCAAACTATTCAAATGTACTAATTGCCCAAAAAGTGGTTCAGTTGTGCATCTTTGTAATGAGCAGGAAGCTTTTCCCGTAGTGCAAGAGATGGCAAATACAAATCCCGGCGGGGCTGGTGCAGAGAGGTGATGGCAATGTGGGGAAACCTGGAACAATCTCTAACGTCCCGTGCCAGGAATCACCCTTCCCATCAAAACATGTGGAAAAGAAATTGGCGGTACAGGAATGGAGAAGGTCAAAGAAGGTCTGTGAAATATTTGACCATTTTGCATTTAAATCGCTTTCCTGCGTCTTGTATGCGAAGTGCCAGCCCGATGCAAATCAACACTGCTGAGTCATGGCCAGACTGGGGGAAAAAAGGTAATTTAAAGTGTGACCCAAAAACTGACGTGAGGGAAAGAAGAAAAAAAATCCTTCTGCAGCTTTTGAGTTTGGAATTTGAACCACTCCTTCATGACAGTCACACTGTACAATTACGGGACAGTATATCGAGATAAGAAATGCTTAAACCAATTTAAGTTAAACATTTAAAAAGCCAAAATTATTGTAAGTATCAGGTAAGGAACAGCAAAAATATTTTTCATCTCAGCATCTTTCAAGAGCTTAAAAAAAGAAGGCCCCAGCTTCTTCAAATGAAAGGTACAGCAGAGAAGATGGGTGAAACTCTGAATAGTAGCAAAACCAGCTGTCAGCTCTGGGGGTATTTTATATAAAATAAGAGTGTATCAATGAAACGGGCATGATTAAGTAGGACATTCTGGGTTAATTTTTCTAAATATTTTGGGGTTCATTCTGCAGAGGTTCTGGTTTAAGACTGTAAAACCAGGCGTAGACTGCAGGGTTTATCTTAACCCCGTTTTTCCCAGCGCTGAGGATGCAGGGCGGTGCTGGAGGGAGTTTGTGGAGACACTGGGGAGAAAAGCTGCTTTGCTACTCCAGAAAAACAACTTTAGCATTCCGTGCCATTCCCCCTGCCCGTCGCTCTGGGAGTGGCGTGGCTGCTTTCTGAGGAGGGAGGCTGGGCTGCCTCAGGCCAGGGTTTGGTGCAGGGGATGGATTTGGAGGGAGGGTTATCGCTGTCCTGTGTGCCGCGGGTGCTCTCGGGAGGGGGCAAAGTCCTGCTCGTCACTGTGGAGTCACTCGGGCATTCATGTTCAAAGGCCCTGTCGTTAGGGAGCTGTAACGGGAGAGAGGTGGGAACGAGGACTTTGGGCTGAACTGTGGCCACATGGGCAGGACTGCAACCTACAGATGAAGGCCAGCGTTGAACTTGGGGTGTTCAGTGGGGCTTTGCTCCCTCAAACTTGTGTGAGGCTCTCGGTCCCCTGCACAGCTCTTCACTTGAATTCCCATCCCAGTTGTTCTGGTGGCTGGGGTTTAGCAATCTGTTTGAAGACAGTCTTTATCCGGCTTCTTTCTTACCAATCACATCCTTCCACTCAGGCACTTTCCTACCTTTCCCTCTTAGTTTTGGTGAGGCCACCTGAGGAGAAGCATCCCCAGCCAGAGTCTGGGCAAGGGCTCTGACTCTGAGTGGGCGTTACGAGAAAAACCCCTGAGCATTCAAATGAAGGACAAGAGCAGCAGCTGTAGTAGAGTTTATATTCCACTGATCATGGGACTTTGGGTCGTTTCCTATCTGTTTTTCAGTAACATGTCTGGTGGTTATAAAATGAGCAGTATTTATCTGACCCGGGAGGCAGAGACATTACCTCATTGTCACGGGGTCAGTGGCAATTAGACTGCAAAGCCCAGCCAAGCAGTGCCGCTGGGTACAATAGTCTGTGGCAGGCTTAACCTTTACGGTCACCGCTGCTGCGGGGGACAGCGGCGCAGTGGCCGCAGCAGAAGTGCCCTTTCCTCTCCAAACCACTCCCAGGCGGCTCACGCACCCTTATCCATCTATACATGAAAACGCTGCCATATATTAATTTAGGCAGGATGGATGACAGGTCTGTATCAGTTCAGTCTCGATTTTGAGTTAAAAATTAAGTTCGTCCCCAAAAGGTGTAGTAAGGACTGAGCGTAACGCAAGAGCGGTAATTTATGGCTCTCAGTCACGCCGCAGTTACCGTGAGCACGACGTACAAAGGTGAGCAGCCAGGTCAGCAGCCGTGCCCAGCGGCACCAGCCCGGTTCATCCTGCACCTGGAGAAGGTGACAGCGGCACCGGGGAGCAGTGAGGGCGGTCCCCACCGCTGCCCACCAGCAGCTGAGCCTGGGCTCCAGGGCATTTAGAACTGAAACCGGGTGCTTTCCCTCTCTGGAGGCGGCACCCATTTATTTCTGGTCTGTTCACACCCGGTTGTTCGTCACACACAGCTCCTGTCCGTGGGCCACGGGCTTGAATCACAAGCCAAACCCCAACTGTGAACTGAAGGGGCGTTCACTTTCACAGAGCACGGTGAACAGTCACCCCAAAGGAGCCACAGGCTGAGGGACACTGGTCACCAGCTCCCCGCTGTTACTCATCGCTGCCTGCAAGGGTTTGTCGGGGTGGGCAGGATGCTGCAGGAGCACACCGCAGGAGCCGTGCCTCGGCCTGGCTGCCTGCCACCAGGGCTTTCCTCCTGCCGGGAGTCACCGTCCCTCTGATTCACGCTGTCTGCCCGGCCTGCTCCTGCACGACTTCGTGCACCACCTCTGGGGCTGTGGTTCAGCAAAATTCAATGTTCTGCCTATTTATTTTTCCACTGTATAAAATGTGGGGTTTGGCATAGGCTGAGATAACCCTGGTCTCCCAGAGAGAGGAGCTAGGAGAGAGGGGAGGGGGTAGCACTGTAGGCATTGTACAAGCATGTAATCTCTTTTGATTTACAATTCCAATTGCTCAGAATTAGGGTGAGGATGTGGGTAATGAGCAAGATTTTCCCCTACTGCCATGTCAGACTGAGTACTAGACCTGCAGAAGGACCAGGAATTAGGCTTAGAAAAGGTCCAAAAAACAAAAATCCTAGAGTTTCTGTTCTTTTCTTGCACCAACTCAGGCCCCAAGTTTGGGATCTCAGTTCTTAGACAGGCCATGGGGAGAGAAGGGTTGTTGTATATGGGAGGCAGGAGAGCCTCTGGCACAGGGATGTAGCCTCTGGTCAGCACGGAACACACTTCCAGCTGCTTTTCTCCGTGCTGGAATCAGAGCTGGGAGCTCTGCCCGGGGCGAGGTGGGAAGCAAACCGCAGTACACACTGGGCAGCACCGTGCAAGAGCCATACAGCATTCCCAAAATGGGAACTGGGAGCAGTGCCCACTCATGCCCAGGGAAGATTTTAATCTAGTTCTTCCAGGTAAAAGCTCTAACTAGCAAGATATCCCTGAGATAGGAGCTGCTTCATTCCTCCTTGGATACGTATTCCTTCAAACCCTGGAACATAGGCCTGCTCCCCAGGTGAGGGCATCCAGCAGCACACAGCCTTGCTGTCTGTGCCTGCTCCAGGCAGCAGCCAAGGATTTTTATTCAATATTCCCTAAAACAGCAGTTGCACAGGTCTGCTCCCTGGAGAGCCAGCAGTGGGATCGTTGCTCTCTTCAGTGCAGTAACTGCTACCAGGTGCAAAGCGCAGCAGTTTCAGGAGAAGGTGGTGGCATATTCCTGCTGTGGAGATGGTTAAGTGGAGTTTTATGGAATCATGGATCACTTGGGTTGGAAAAGCCCTCTAAGATCATTGAGATCATCACTGCAACCATTCCCCAGCACTGCCAAGGCCACCACTAAGCCTTGTCCCAGGTGCCACATCCACATGTCTTTTAAATCCCTTCGGGGATGGGGACTCCACCACTGCCCGGGGCAGGCTGTGCCAATGTTGAGGAGTAGTTGTTGGTTGGTAGAGCATTCCCTTAGTAAATGGATTGCTCTCTTTGGGTGGTACAAGCCAGACCTCCTCCTTCAGGGCCATCCGTTCATCCCAGACATCCTTTGCACCACTGCCTCTGGCTCTGTGCAGGAAATGTTCACAGGGTCATGAAGGAACTTGGGAGCAGCTGGGATGGCACTGACATCAAAGGGCAGCGAGGAACCTGCCTTTCCATCTCTTCCCAACATTTACATTGAGCAGGTTTTGGAGGCCACCATTTCCTTCTATTCCTCCCACTTCCTAATTTTAGGGAAAAAAAAGAGAGCAAGCTCTGGTTGCCAACCACAAACACACACCTTTGGGAGAGAGGCTCCTGACGCAGCAGAGCAGGATGTCTGGGAGCACATTCAGGACGAGCCCATCAGCAGCATTTCCCTGTGGATGACTCATCCTGCCCGGCCAGCCCTGCCTGTTTGAGGTTTTCCGTAGCCCTAGCCCTGGTTTCTTCCAGACTTGGAGCAGCTGTAGGTTTTGGGGTGTGTCCAGGGTGAGTCTGGGTTTCCAAGGATCTGCATTTTGGGTTTAAATAGCTTAATTCTCTCATTAGCTCTAGATGCCAAGTGGACACAATCCAGGTTGCTCTCTGCAGAAGTCTGTCCATCGAGGTGACCTTTTGTGCTGGAATGAGATTCAGTGGCAGCAAAGTTGAAATTAAAGGCAATAAGTACATTTAAAGGCAGTTGGCCACAGGGACACATTGCAAAGGTCTGCACCAAATTTACCATCATGCAGAGATGTTCTTCTTGAAGACATGGAGCAGTTTTCCCACCAGTTTGGGGTTGGACGCTGGGAGATACTCTGTGATTTGGGTCCTGCAGGTCCTCAAGTTGCACCAGGGGAGGTTTAGATTAGGTATCAGGGAAAATTTTTCACAGAAGGGGTTGCAAAGCCTTAGAACAGGCTGCCCAAGGAAGTGGAGGAGTCACCATCGCTGTAAGTGTTCCAAAAAACCTGTGGATGTGGCACGTGAGGACATGGTGTAGTGGTGAACGTGGTGCTGGTTCTGGGTTGACAGTTGATGATCTCAAAGGTCTTTTCCAACCTTAACAATTCTACGATTCTGCTTGATTATAATGGTTCTTTGGTTTATGAATAATGAATTATCCTGGGATTAAACTGATGTGAAAACTCCCATGGGGTGTAAATAGAGGCAAACTGCAGTTTTTAACTACTTTTGGGGTTGCTAACACCGAGCAGATAGAATTTTCTTCCTGGAATTTAATTGCGCACGATGTGTGCACCCATCATTCATAAGGAAAAGTTTCTTACAGACTTAACAGATTGTGTTTCCATCTCTGCTGCGTAAAAACAGTGTTATGGACATGAGTGAAATGGAAATCATAACACAGCATCTCCACTATTTTAAGAGTCATATTGGAACACATGGAACGGAGATGGAATTCCACTCTTCACTGCCTTCAGATTTGGTGTTCTGTGTATTTACTTAGCGCTAGAAAAGGAAAGTGAAAACAAACCCGCTGCCTCAATAAAGCCCAGGAACAGGCTTTGCTCCTGCCCATTCCCTTGGGACCAGGCACCATTTCCAGGTAGTGGAAGGGCTCTGGGCAAGCGAGAGCTGCAGAGTCATTCCTGAAATGAGACGAGAGAAAGGGAAAGAAAGGGCTGAGTGTCAGGGTGAGAAGAGCCAGCTGAGGAGCACTAATGGGGGAGAAAGCCGTGAGAGAGGTCTGAGGGATGGTAGTGCTTCCGGAGGGAAGGGCTGACTGGAAACGGGTCTGGCTGTTCCTGCTCCGTGGGCTCCTGGGGAAGCACCTGTCTCGAGGCAGTTTATCCATCCGTCAGCCTGCTTTCACACCGGCTGGAAGTGCATCCTGGGACTGTGATTTGGCTCGGCACAGGGCACTTTTCCCATCTCCTGGTTATTGTCGACAGTTCAGGCCTTTTTCCTGTGTTGCACTGGCTCAAGCTGCTCCCATTTCTCTCATGGATACCTGAGTACAGGGAGAAGATCTGGGCATTTCCCTACCAGCAGTTCAGCTCTAAATAAATCAGATTTTCTGAGAGTTTTTTGTTGAGTTTTTTCCTGCAAATCTCTGTATGCAATTCCAACTGCATCTCCTGAGTTACTTTGATTCGGTCCAGAGGGGTTTTTTTCCCCCTTTAGCCTTACATAATTTCAATTCCAAGTGTCCCCCTCATGCACATCACTGCAGCAGAGCAGCCAGGATTGGGCAGGCTGCTCTGATCCCAGTGTCCGGTGTGGCATCTCCCATGTGCACGTCACAATTTCGGGGTGACTAAGCACATTGGCACTGGTGTTCAGTGGCATCTCCAGAGCACTGCTCTATATTTGTCTTTCCTTCCTCTGTTTTTCTTGGTTTAAAAGAAAAAAAAGCGGGTTCAAGCTACGTGCTGACAAGACTTGGCGATTGTGGATGGCAGGAGGGGTACGAGGCTCAGCGCTGCGAGTACTGGAAAGATATTTGTCACTGCAGATTCTGCTTGTCATATGCAGAGATGACATGCAGATCTCCCTCTGACAGATTGATAGTCATTCCGAGATGCATCCACCCACAAAAACCACAGACATGCTGCTTGACTCAAATCTTGACTTTAACCACAACTTTGTGATGCAAAACTGGTGGAGTTTTTGGTACTTTTTGTTAAAAATGAAATCTTTATAGGGGTTTTCCAGCATCCTTGCTAGTTACTAAAAACAAACCAACATCAGCCTACTGGATGGGACAGCTCAGTTTACTCGTGGGTGGTTTTGACATTCAGCTCATTAACATGTTTAGTCTGAAAGAAGGTTGGAAAGGTAGTAAATAAAAAATTGGACAGAGAAGTACAGCATCTCTCCAGAAGTTACTCCTTATGCTGTAGTGACAATGCCAGTTTCACTGAGATGGAATATTTGTCCCGACTTTACTGCAAATATCCCCAGCTCGTCCCGAGCGAGTTCAGAGCCCGGCAGCTGGGGTCAGTGTGTTTGTGGAAGCAAACGCGCCGTGCTCAGTGTAAAGGTTACGCTCTGCGCCCGCCGGGGCCAGGAAATTCACGGGTCGGGACGGAACTTCCAGCGCGGGCTGTGAGAACCCGGGCACGCTGGCCCCCAGCCAGGGAGTCTCCTGTGAAAACAGGGAGCCTCCCCGATCCGTCAGCGGGAGCTTACGGCCCCTTTGTGTCCCGTGGTGGGGCAGGCACTTGACGTGGAACTCGCTTTGGCTGCTCTGGCACGGGGTGGCTTCACAGGCGTCCCCTGAGACCTCCTGAGCACTCCTGCCACGTGCTCTGGGGTGACCCTGATGGAGCAGGGATGTTGGACCAGGAGATCCCTTCCCACCTGACCCATTCTGGGATCGTATGTGTGCCTGGAAAACCAGCCAGTGGGTCTGCAGAGCACAAAGAACACACATGGCAACGTCTTCAGCTGCTTATGTTGGAAAGGGCAAAGGGAAAGGACTCCAAATAAGTTTCTCTTGTTCGGAAATACAATGGGCAATTTAAAACCCCCTATTAGGCGTGTGTGGAGGAGCATTTCCCATCCGGGGAGACGAGGGGGATTGTTCTATGGAGCTGTGTGATGACTTCCCCGATATCAATCAAGCCCCCATTATGTAACGAGGTCTCCATCACACGCGCCCCAGCGCGAGGCCCCGCCGCGAGCGCCGAGGCTGCAATCCCGGCTCCTTTGTCCTGCCCTCCGCCAATTTGCTGCAAAATCGAGGATGAGGCTTGAATTTGCCATTGTGGCGGTGGCGGGGCCGGGCTGTGCTTTCAGAGCAGTTATTTGCATTGCCTTGATTAGCATGTCACCTGCTTCATTAGCAGAGAAAAGGCTCCTCCACAGACCCAGCCAGTCATGCAAATTGAAGAATGCACGGAGATCCTTCCCCTCTAGGACTTTCCATTATTAGCAAAATTGGTAGATTCGGTTTGTTCCTTCCTCTTCAGAAGGTCACTTTGATTTCCACCTCCAAATGGAAGTTCTTATTTAAGAGACAAAGTAATCGTGGTCCCAAACTTCAGCATGGAGCAGTCCTGCTTAATGAAACCTGATGCCAAAGGAAAACTCAGGTGTGTGCAAGGCAGGTGGAACCTCCCTGGTTCAATCTAATCCTTACACCAACAGCCATCTGTCTGTCACCCAATCATTAATTTTACTGGATGTCAGGGACGTGTTTTTAGAGCCCAAAAGCTCCCTCCTGTGCTTACATTACAGATGCCTATCTCAGGTTTTGGAGGGTTTTTTTCCCTTGAGAGTCCAACAATTGTGAATAAAGCTTTCTGTGATGTCAACAGATACTCAGCTTTTGTGGAAAAGAATACCCCAAATGGGGAAATTAAACAGATCCCTCACGCAGCTTTTCTTTGAGATCAGGAAGTTGCCATGGGGCACCAGATCTCAGCCCAGAACGGGAAAGTCCTGCCACAGATCTCGGAAGCTGCAGGGACAGAACCACCACCAGCCCCTGGAGGGTTTTGGCCATTCCTCGCCTCTGCTGCCACGATCACAGTGAGCAGAGGAGTTCAGCCAGAAAGAAAGATCAAAAAAAGCTTAGAAAACCCAAGAGTGAAAGAAGAAAAAAGGAAAAATGTGATGGTCATGCGTGAAAAGTCACTGCAGAAATGAATGACCTGTTTGTGGGCGGAGGGCAGGAAGACACAGTCACCTTCCTCTGCTGACCAGCCGACACGGCCTCGCTCGGGCTGGGCACACAGCGTGACCTCGTGAGCCGTCCTTGTTCCCCCTGGCACCACCCACCTGCCCTGCCCAACCGCATCCCCACTGCCAGGGGGGTGGTTGTGCTCTGCTTCTCACCACGCTGCAGCTGCACCAGAGAGAACCTCCCTTTTTGCATCTCCCCACACCCCCGGGGAAGGCACGACCGCAGCGAGAAGCCCGGGTTCCACCCCGCTGGTTTTCACACGGATCACGGAGCAGACCAGGGCTGTGCCTGTGCTGAGGCGGTTCTGCCTTTTTAAGGCAAAAGATGAAGAAACATCCTCGGGGGTGCCCTCTCGGGCTGCGCTCAGCCGCCTCCCTCTCACCTGCCTGGCGGGGGCTCCGGGAAGCCCGACAAATTTGTGTGTCTGCTTATCCCTGGATGGCAGGAAGGGAAGGAGTGAGTCGGGTACGTGTCTCTGCCGCTCAGGGAAAACGAAATCCTGCTCCTCCGTTGCACGAGCCCGGTGGCAGCCGCAGCGCCGCGCTCCCGCCGCGCACACCTCGCCGCAGAGGGGAGGACAGATTTACCGGGAGATATAGATGGAAATACCCGTGATTAAGGAGTCACAATCTCCCCGATAAATCTCTGGCTGGGAGACTGCTGGTCAGGCTGCCCTCCTTCCTCCCTCCCCCTCGGCCGCCCTCCCGCTGAGCTCTCCTGCTGACCCGAGCTAGGGACACGCACCCACCTCAGACAGTTGTGTGCACTTACCCGATTAAAGATGATTAATTGTACCAGGTAGTTCCTGCTACGTCTTAATCAAATACACATAATCAGCAACGCTCCTGTGCACACGATTCTTGGAGCTGGAGGGTGTTTTAGCTCTCACAGGCTCCAGCGGGAACCACAAGCCTGAATTATCAGTGGGAAGAGTGTGAAGTATCCCGCACCGGAGTGGCCACAGAGGAGGGTCCCTGGGCGCCAGCCTCTCTCACTGCTGGACGAGGGACACGCTCTGGTTTCAAAAAAACCAACCTCTGCCCCTCTGGGCACTGGGAAAAGCCCATCCTTACCTGCCAGGCCCTCCAGATGCAGCGTCCTGGGACACACAGGTGTGACAGGACCACCTCACACCACCTTGGAGGGGACACAAACCACCAGCAGCCTCTGACCGTAGAGTATTTTGCATCATTTATTTAAATACCTATATTTATGCATTTACAAATTTTCATAGCTCTGTCTGTAGCTTTTTTTCTTTTTTTTTTCATTTCGTAGACAGTATTGCAGAGAAGTCAGCTTCTGTAAAATGAGGTCCATGTATAAAACTATGCAGCGGATTGGAGAGAAAAAAAAAACCCAAACAACAACCCAACGAGTTTCCTTTCACACTGTGGAGAATCAGAAACCAAAGAAAGTGACCGAATGAAAGGGGACAGGGAGAGGAAGGGGTGGGACAGGGCAGCCTCAAACCAGTGGCTCTCACACAAGCATTACACACATCAGTGCTCAGCTACAGGACACGTTTCAGTCGGTGCAGTGCCTGTTTGCTAAAGCTTTAGCAGGCACGTAGGTCTCTAATGAAAAAATAGAAGGAAAGGATCCTGCACACTGAGAACGCAAAGCCTGGACAGCCTCGGCATCGGTTTTGGGAGACTGCACCGACTCGCCAGCAGTGCATCCTCAGTCCAAACTTCATTTTGCATAAAAAGTTCCCTTTAAGAAATCTTAGCATTTAAAAAACCCGGCGTCTGAGCTCTTCTAGCCTCAGTACTCTAAAGAAATCTCTTCAAAAATACCTCCTGCTTTCCTCATTCGGAAGCTTCAAAATAATGTTTTGCTTTAATCGATACCAATCAAACAGCTCGCGAAGTCCCAGCGTCATCTCTGGGAGGAAGAGGCAACAAATATGGCATTGCAAGATATTTACACACATGGTACAAAAATGTCCAAGGGTATGAAAAAAATCACCAGTTACACAATTTTGCAGCAGCCTCATTTACACCTGTAATTTTATACCATTTATTACATTGTACTAACACACCAGATCCAAAGATGTGCACTCCCTTTAGGACATTCAGGAGTTCCAAATATATTGTGATTGCATAATTCATATTGCACAATTGTATAAAAACATAAATACTAGCTATTCTATTATTTTTTTTTTTTTAAATACAAAATACATGTCACATAGTCAAATAATCTTTTCAAGTGCAATTCAGGTGCTCTCTTTAGTCCTTCCAAGAAAAAGGCAATTTTGATAGTTTTGGCACAAAGTTTAACCTCTGTCCCGTGCCAACAGTTCTAATCACAATCCGTACGCCCCCAACTTGATAGAGTAGCAGTCATATACATACAGTATAAAACCGGGGTATTTACAGGATGCACAGAACGTACAGGGAGCAGCCCCTGGGCTGGGGGATGGTTTGGGATGTCCCGGGAGGGGCCGGGCACCTTCCGCCTTAGGCCGGTTGCTGCTGCAGGTTCACATTCATGGGCGGGGGGTGTCCAAGGAGACCGATGCGCTGCTTCTGCTTCCTCTGCTCCGTCATCTGGAAAATTAACAAGTTTGCTCATTAGGCCCCGGCGCTTCCTGTGCGTCAGCTCGCCCGAGGCCTGCTGCGGCTGGCGCTCGCTCTGGACCGCTGCGCGCCACCAGCGCCGTGCCGGGCGCTAACGGGGCAGGGGGTGACTCCGGCCCGGCCGTGCCCTCCTCGGGACGGCCACGAGCCCGTCTGCGTGCCCGGACGCTGCTCTGTAGGGAAGGGGCTGGGGGGAGCCCGGTGGGCAGCGGGAATCGGCGCGGGGAGCAGCCTGCAGAAACCTCCCCCGTTAGGAACCCATCCGGCGGCCGAGGCAGACGAGACGGAGAGGGCGGAAAAAGGGGCGAGCCCTCCCGTCAGGCTGGGAATACCCTTGCCTTTGCTGGAAAAGGCTGAGCGCTCCCGCTCTCATCCGGAGCCAGCCAACATCCCTCCCCATCTGCCAAAGGCAGGACTTAACCACCTCACTGCCAGACATCTCGGACTTCGGCATTCCCCGCTGCTTCCCAGCAAGTAAAATAATGTTTCCCTGATCAGTGCAACTGTGAAGGGAAAATAGATCATTGTTTATTACTGTTACTGAGAAATGGCCACAGTCCAAGGGCTCCACTGTGCTTTTTTAAAACTTTGGGAGGTTCCTGACAAGTTACATAAGCCGAGAGGCCATGTAAGGAGCGACTCCGGCTGGGCAGAGTGTCCGGAGTGAACAGCTGGATCCCACAGCTGGATCCCACGGCTCCCGCCGTGTCCTGGCTGCGGAGGAGCCGACACGTGGGATGGCTCACAGGAGCCGTGTGAGGGAACGCCAGGACAGCGCCTTATCCTGGGACCACTGAGGGCATCCAGGCTCCCCCAGGAGCCCCCACGCCCTCAGAGCACAGCACACCATGGCACGTGATCCACACTCACATCCCGCTCCTGCTGCTCCTTCCATCTGCATCCACTGCTTAACTTCTCCATTTTTTGAGATTTAATGACAAATGCCAGCCAATGTCACTGCTTGTGGCAGCAACCCCAGGAAAAGGGAGGTGGCATGCGCACATTCCGTTCATTTGCAACACACTTTGGATCATGGAATTGTTAAGGTTGGAAAAGACCTTTAAGATCAAATCCAACAGTCAACCAGCACCCCCACCATGGTCACCACTAAGCCAGTTGAGTGTATCTGTTTAAAACCCTCAGTTTCAGCGAGGATAGAAAATTTCCCAGCTGGTGCAGGGTATCCCGGCACGCCGGGCTGGCCGGCCAGTGGCTGACCTCGGGTCTGGAGTTCACTGTGGGGAACGGGATTGGTCCAAACAGGCAGTTCTGGACAGCCTCCAAAAGGCTGGTCCGTGTCCCACGGGCCAGACGTGCCACGCACCCCACGGCTCTCCCCGTGTGTCCAATGACACTCCTTTAACCACCAGGAAAAGCGTGAAATACCACAAGTCCTCTTGAAACCATAATTAACCTTGACCTCAGCCCAGCACCTTGCTCACTGCCTGGCCCAAGGGGAGGCAGAGCTGGTATTTGCCCTTTCCAGAGGGATGACCGCAGCCTCCCGAGGCCAGGTCACACCTCCCGCTCTCTGCAACAGCTGCTGGAATTCCCTCCACAAAAAGCTTCTAATGCTTCTCAGGGAATGGGAGCAGGAGGAGAGGGGTCTTCCCAGTGCTCTCTGAACACACACACAACCCACTCCCTGCTGAACCTGGACCTTTAACTAAGATAACCCACAAGTGGAAATGCGAAGAGGCCACAAGGCCTTGATTTAAAAATGCCCCTTTACATTAATTATCTTCCCTGGGCAAACCAAGAGTCACAATTTCACACCACCAATAAACTGATTCAGAGGACACATGAAATAAAAATGGAGAGAAAAGGGAATAATGAAGAGGGACTGCAGGAGATTTTTCATGCTGTGTAGAAGGTGCACCCTGGTGCAGGTGTTCATAGAAGACGGGGCTTTAAAAAAAGGGAAGAATAAAGCAACCAACCATAAATAAGAGGGAGAAATGCAATTTTAGTGTCGATGCAGAACATTATTAACCCTGCACGATGCTTAATGCTTGTGTAGAGGGCACAGGGCTGCAGGAGGGAGCAACTTATTGCCAGCACATTTACCTGGAGAGTGAATCTCCTGCAAAAGCTTTACAGTGACAGCACACCTGGGCCAAGAGGCAATAAAAGCCACGCACAGCGAATCCCCAGGGAGCTGCCAGGCACTGGAATAGTGCTGACAGGATCCGAACGCAGCCCAAGGGGCCCAGGGTTCAGCTGAGCCAGGCTGGGCTCCCCGATAACGCCCGGGACTGCACAGAGGCCTCGCTCCAAAGGTTGCGGTGAGTTGGAGTTCCCTCCAGGAACGGGGCACGGGCAGGGGCAGGGGCAGGAGCAGGATCCCGACTGGACACAGCCCCTGCCCGTGGTGCTGCTGGCAGCTGAGTCACCCTGAGCCACACCTGGGGTCAGGGGGGCTGTCCCCAGTGAGGGCCGTCCCCAGGAGCGATCCTGATCCTCACGCTGGCTGACACCGGAGGAGGCGCTGGGAAGGATTTCTGGATGATTACATCTAATCCCCTGCTGCTGCAGACAATTAGGGTGTAATCTTTTCGCACAGAATTAAAGTGATCAGGATTTTAATGGCTCTTGGTGCACTTTGGGGAAGCAGGTGAGCTGGGTTTCTAATAATTAGAGTCTCCAGAAAGCTAACGAGCTTGAAGAGCAAATGAATGAGAGGTTTTCCCTTTATTTAATTACAAGAAAATAAATACAAATAAAAATTCCCTGAGTTAGTTCCTTTTCCTGGAGACAGTTCCTGATCAGGAGGAGGGATATACTGGCTTTGTCACCTAATTGGAGCATCCTGCATCTTCAGCAGGGCTCTCAATAATGGTACTTAGGGGAATTCCTAAAAGCTATCACCACATTAATGAAGCTGGTTTCCTCTCTTGCTTTTACAGTCAAATAGCTCTCTAAAAGCTAAACCCTTCATTCTTATTTTCACAAAGAGCGAGAAGGGGTTTTAGTGCTTGGTCAGCCAAGAGGGCTGCAAGCCTCAGAAATAAATGTGTCGTGAGGCAGCGCTGGCTGCAGCTGGTGGAAAGGCTCCTGGTGACTGCAGAGCACTTTGAGTCAGACCCTTCAGCAGGGAGACACAAGACACATGTTCCAGGATAATTGTTTCCAGGCAAAACAGCAAAACCACTGCCCGGCAAGAATTAAAGCCCAGACAAAAGAGCAACCGCCTCTGTCCTCCATCCTCAGACCAACTGGAGCAAGGGGCTCTGTGGCACCGTGCCTGAGAACTAATTACAGCCCGGAGCAGCGAGGTGTCTGCTCCCAGTCCCACACATTAATCCCTTCCTGGTGCTCCGCAGGGTGCTCGGGAAAGGGCCCAGCTCCCTCCGAACTGCAGAGCGTGATCGGAAGGCAGGAGCCGGATCTCAGGCGGCACTGGCTGCCAGGGACTCGTGTCCCCATGAAGATAACTGGCTCATGGAACAGCCCGGCCAGCCTGAGCAGAGATGGGCAGCAGGGATGGGATTGGTGTCGGGAGAGGCACCCACACAGAGCCACTGAGCCACTCCTGCCCCGGGCAGCTCCATCCACCACCCCGGTGCAAGTCAGCAATTAATCTTACCCAGTGCCAGTGCCTACATAAATTCCACTGCTTGAACCCCCTGGCTCAGGTTATTAATGCACAGAGACAAGCAGTCACCACAAAGGGCTCCTGCCAGCACAGGCAGCAGCGTTCTCCCTGCTCCCTCCAGTCAGGCTGTAATCCCTGGGGACAACGCAAGCTAAAGCCCTGCTGCCTCTGTCTTTCACAAAGCCATCGCCGGGGTTGGGCTGGGAGTCAGCTCCACGATGCCCTCGAGCCCAGCCAAGCCAGAAGCCACCAAGCTCTTGCTGCAGAGAAGCTGCTGCACCAGAAAAACGCTCCGAGGTCTGTGGGGCGCTCACTTGTTCCGCAGCAGCAACACTTGGTGCAGGGCAAACCATCTCCTGGGGACGTGTGTGCTGCAGGCTGAGTGTGGCAGCAGCCACATCACATCTGCACAGCAGCACAGCCACAGCACGGAGGGACCAGCACCAGTAACCGCTCGAGCGCTTCTCCAGTTTCTCGGTGGGTTTTGAGGTCCACACAGCAACACAGCCCTTTTGTCAGTGTCACACCCTCTGACTGACAGGATCGTGCTCAGCCCTGTGGGTTAAACCCCCAAACAAAAACAACTCCACACACACACACATGCGGGCTCCCTACACCAGCCAGGAGTGATTTAAGTAAAGTCTGGCGATTTTTTAACACAAGTTTTCCCTTTCTGAGGTGGCCACTTTCGAACACGCTGGTTGGGTCAGCACCAGGCTCTGGAGGGACATTTGTTTTGTTCACTTCTCTCCTAAGCACGAGTTACTTTAGGAGAACTCTCCTGGGGTTTGGAGCTGTGGAACCCCAGCTGGCCCGAGGGGCCGGCAGGAGCCGTGTCCTGCCCGTCGCGGTGCGTGGCTGCCTTACCTGATCTTTGAGCTCCGACAGCTGGCCAGAGAGGTTGGTCACGAGCTTCATGGTGGACTCCAACTTCTCCTGCAAGTTCCTCAGCTCGTTCTGCTCTCCCTCCGAGTCGCTGCTGACCAGGGACATGGCCCTCATCCGGGGGAACCAGTCCAGGTTTCTCTCCTGGGGATCACACACCAGGGCACAATTAGCGTCTGCCAAATGAAAACCTGCACCCCAGAGCTCCAATGCCACGGGACATTCCTGGGATACACCAGCTCGGTACTTCTCTGTGCTGATCTGCATTTGCATCTCACTGGAAAGTTTGCAAAGTCGCCTGCCCGAGGCACTGAGGCGCTGCAGCTGCAACTGCTGGGAATTCGGGATGGGAATTTGGGCTGCTCATTGCTGGCTTTTCCTCTCCAGCTACTCACTGCCCTCAGCCCTTTCTCCTTCACGTGCACTTCAGTATAAATACACTAACACTTGTTGGAATTCCGTTTCTGTTCCTTCCTTTAGTGTTTTGTGAGTTCTTTGCTCAGAGTTTGGAGTAAGACACAGGAGACGCTGAGGAGTTCTAATCAGGTTGTTTATTAAGTTCTTATCTATGACAAGGCAGCACAGGGCACTCTCTAAGTTAGGAAGGTGGAAAATGGCCTCGAACCGTGAGTTCCAAGGTTATTAAAAGCCTAATTTACCCAATTATAGACTGCCAACTAACATGTTTTCACTTATAATTCAGTGACTATTCATTTAGTGTCCACAATGCGGGCTTTTTGAACCAATGGTCAAACTATCTAGATTGGTGAAGAAGAAGGAAGAAAGAAGAAACAAAACCCACACCCAAAATTCTCCATCTTGCTACTAGTACATTATTAATAACTTACAAACCCAAACCTTTACATTTCTACATATTTTACCCAGTGATACAACAAATTGCTTTTTAATTACCACAGTGAAAGCCCAGGGTCCCAACAAACACTGGACATTAAACCAGCCCAGATTTCACGACGTCTGGACAAGCATTTCCCAGTGCTAGAAATCCACTGCCATCCTTATCATCTTTCCCTTTGTGTTGGTGGAAGATTTTCTGCTGATAAAGCTGGTTTGCTTTTTTGGTCAAGCAAAGCTTGGCTGTACTTTCTGATGAAGGAAAGCAAGTTCTACCTGGAAATTCTTCCATAGTTGAAATACTTCCTTTTTAATGAAAACGAAAATCATACTCTGACTGGCTGGTTCAGGGTAAAATGTGGGACAAATACATTACAATGCATTGCTTGTAGTGAAGTTTTCATTCAGCCATACAAATTCTCTAATATTCCATGTTTAGGCTACAGTCAGGAATGTCAATGGACACACACTCAGTTTGAGGAGCAAGTACAGAGGCTCACCCAGGCACTCGTGTACACGCCAGAGATGTTAAAAATAAAAGCAGGAGCGGAACAGAAAGCCACAAAAGAGGAGGAGGGCTGCACACCACGTCCTGACACCTCAGAGTTCAACATCAAACTGGTTTCCCATCTAGTCTGGTTCTCCTCCCACGCTGGAGATGTGCTCTGAAATGGAAGCTGAACTCGGGCTGGCTGAGGGAAGGGTGTGTGAGCTCTCACAGGTGACACTGCAGCAGCGGGGAAGGTTTGAACACACCCCGCAGGGCGACGGGTGACTGCAGGAACACCATGGGATGCTGTTCATCAAAGACCAATCACCATCGCTCATTAACGGCCAAAGCTCACCCCACTGTGCTGGCCAGGCTCTCCACTGGGCTCTCCGCTGATTTCTGCAGCACTGCAAACTCCTGGTTTTTTGTCATTCCCTGCCTAAAGCTCCAGCTCGAAACCGCTCCCCCTCCACGCTCTCCCCTCGTTCCCAGGAGCATCCATCCTGCTTAATCAGGGCTGTGCACCTCTACAGAGAGCTCCAGTCACATCCTCTCTGCAATTCAGATGCGATGCCAAGACTCATCAGCTTAAATTAGCTGCTTCTGATCTGCCTGGAGTTTCCTTTTGCCAGGATGAGAAGGCAGAAAGCAGGCCCTTTCCCATGCAGGCACCACAGCATCCCCACGTGATGCAGAACTGCCAGGAAGGCTGTTTGCTCCTGATCTCTGTTTACAGGGCAGATGGTTTCTGCTAATAAAAGGAAAAAAAAAAAAATCTCTGTACAAAAAAAAATATGCCTTTATCAAGACAAGTGCCAAAATATTTTGGACTTTAGGAAACGCCAGTCCCACAATTAAGGTTTAATAGCAGGAACAGGCAGCATTGCACTGTGTTCTTCCAGCTGTAGTAAAACCCTCATTAGGGAGGAGGGGGCAGCTCAGCACTTGTGCTCAGGCCCAGCATCTCCCACCCAGGGAAAACAAACTACACCAACTGCACTTCCCTGTGTTCCTCCAGGGAAGAAACAAGGAAAAGAGGACAAGGAGAATTAGACTAAAATGCAATTTATATCTGCAGGTTTGCCTGGACCCTCAGGCCCATGTCCTGGGGTTTCCAGGCAGACACAAGAGCCCTGAAGCTCCTGCCTGCACCCTTCTTGCTCCACATATTATTTCCCTTGTTCCCAAAGAGGTTCCCAGGCCCTATCCTTGAGAAGGATGAAAGGGATGAGGGAAGCACCAACCTTCCCTACCTGCGGAGTTTCATTTACAAACATCCCAACCCCTTTCCAGTGTTACTCTGCAATTTAAGCCAACGCTGCAGCTGCAGCAGAGGCTGTGACTTCATCCTTCCAGGCCCGGAAGGTGCTGGGAGGTCTCGGAAGGTGAAATCAAACCAGCACCCACAGCTTCTGCAGCCTCCTCAGACCTTCCATACTCTCCGGGGTTCTGAAAGCCCCAGCCCTCAAAGTTGGGAAATCTTGGTTTTGATTTGAAAAACCCAACAAAGCACCTTTAGTTCTCACACCAATGGTCAAAGACTAAAACTAAACCACGCTCCATGTGAACTCTGCGGGCTGAGGAAGAGGAGACACAATCCTCCAGGGCATCTCCAAGCTGGAGGGCAGGGCTCATGTTCAGCTGGAACTGGCAATGCCCTGCTAAGTGCTGACCCACCTGGGAAAGTTAATGGGGCACCTGGAAATTCCCTGGGCAGGGACAGCCTTAGGGAAGGACCTGGACATTCCTGTGTCCGCCCTGACTGGGCTGCACGTGATCTGCTTTCATTCATGCAGCTCCTTAGCGCCACTCAAACCCAGTATTTATCTGGACATGTCCAGCTGCCACCCAGCAAGGAACAAGGAGGTGTCCACCCAAACACCCTGAGGTGAAGAACCATGGGGAGAGAGGTGCAGATAAATCCGCATGGATGCAGGTAATGCAGGCACCAGGTAATGCTCCCTGGCCCAGGCTGGTGCTGGGACTGTCCAGAGAGGACAGCAGGGAAGCTGCCAGCGCAGAAGGACACAGCTCTTCCCCCTGCACACGCAGTCTTCAGCCTGGATTTGCATGGGAAACCTTCAGCCTGTTCTTCAGCCCCCCCCAGCCCTGCAGGGAGAAGCTGGAGAGCCTGAATGTGACCAAGCTGCTGACACACAGACTTCAGCCCGTCCCTGTCCCTGCTGGGAGTGTGGGGGTGTTTTGTTTTAAATAAATAAATATCTGAGGGGAGCCAGAGCCAACGGAACGGAGCAGGAATGCCGAAAGGTCAGGGGATGGTGATCCCGCTGGGCCCGCCCGGCTCCCGGCGCTGCCACTCGGGGTCAATAAAAGATTTATATCTCCACGATCCAGTTTCTGCTGAACTTCAGCTCAGCCCTGGGGTGCCTTTAAAGATACGGCTTCATGTCCCTCTCGGAGTTTAGAGGCGTTTTAGAGGCACTAAGGGAGCCGGGAGAGGGGAGGCTGCCCTTGCTCCCATCTGGTGCTGGCACCATCTGCCCTGGGATCCTGGGGTGGCCTCAGCTCCCTCTTCCCAGGATCCTGGTGTGCACTCAGCTCCCTCTTCCCAGGATTCTGGTGTGCACTCAGCTCCCTCTTCCCAGGATCCTGGCGCGCACTCAGCTCCCTCTTCCCAGGATTCTGGTGTGCACTCAGCTCCCTCTTCCCAGGATCCTGGCGCGCACTCAGCTCCCTCTTCCCAGGATCCTGGTGCACACTGAGCTGCCTCTGCCCGGGCTCCTGGCGCGCACCGAGCTCCCTGTTCCCAGCACCGGCCCAGCTTCCTGCGCTGCAGCAGCCAGAACGCCCGGAGCCGCTGGCGGAAGCTGGCTGACCGCAGGGGCTGGGTTTCGGCTCGTAGCTCTTTTCTAGGTAAAGTTGGAAAAGTCCCTCTCGTAAGGCGAGTATCGCTCAATCTCAGACACGGGGGTGACGCTGACCATGCCCGCCTGGAAAGGCGAGGAAGAGGAAGCGGTGCTGATCAGCGTGGTGCTGATGCGATTCATTCTGAGAAGCGCCGGCTCCTCCCTGCTTCTGCCGAAGAGTCGCTTCTGAGAAAGGCTCAGAGGTGACCTCAGCCCGGGCTGTGCCAAGAGAGGCACCAGCTCTGCTCCTCGGGCAAGGGATGGCTGCTCGTGGCAGGGATTGGGGCTCACCTCGCCCCAAGGACTCGCTGCTCCTCTCCTGGGTCTCCATTCATCCAGCTACCCCTGTGCCTAAGGGCTACAAGGTGCTGAAGGGTTAATTCAACGCTCTCCAAAATAAATCCCCGCAGCTGCCATTGGGAGGCTGCCCAGCAGCATCATTTACAGAGTCACAGATTCACTTAGGGTGGAAAAGACCTCCAAGATCACCAAGTTCAACTGGTGACTGAGCCCCACCTTGTCACCCAGAGCACTAGGTCACACCAGAGCACTGATGCCACATCCAGTTGTTTCTTGAACACAAGCAGGGAAAGGTGGCAACAGCGAATTTCAGTTTCTGTCATGTGAAGTTAAACATCAGACCCATACAGCGAATAAAGAGCTCTGTGAAGCACTTTGAAAATTCATCTTTTGTTTGTGGTGAGATGGGACTCCTCTTGGGTCTTTCTTGAGCTTCCTGGAAAAATCCCCATGTCAGGTTCTCTCTCTGCTGCAAAGGGCTCACTGTCACTTCTTCCACACTGAGCTGCACTTCTCCCCTCTCCATAAAAACCAGCCCTTGATGGTGTCCCCCCTCCACACTCAGAACATTCTCAACTCCTCACAAGCACTGTGTTGTTAAACAGGAGGCTGGTGACACAAGGGTTATGGTGCAATAACCTCCTTTTCACTGTTGCCAGGGGTTAAATACCCAAGTGGCAGTCAGGCTGGTGCAGAGCAGGGAACCTGGAACACAGGCACCATTCCCCAAGCGGAGGATGACCACACCCCTACACGAAGCCATTCTCCTGCACATCCCTGTGACAGCCCTGCTGTGGGTGACTCGCTGGAGCCCAGCCGAGCACCACCCAGCCCGATGGGCTGCGGGGCACGGGATCCCTGAGGGCCACGTCCTGACTCCCGAAAGGACAAGGCCACCTCTCCACACCAACCTCCTCGGGGCCGTTTGGATCTCCAGTGAAGTAGGGCACGTTACGCCCCCAGAGCTGGGCAGGACAAAGCAGTTCCCCAGCAGAGGCCGAGCCGCAGCAGCTGGTGGCAGTGGCTGCTGTCACCCACGTCCTCTTGCACAAGCATCCGGCCGGGAGCGCCCGCGGGGTCACGGCCGTGACTCAGGGCCAGCCTCGCCCCGGCCCCGGGCCACCTCCTCGGCACACACTCGGGGCTTTCTGGTCCCAGCCAGCGCCGGGACCCGCGGTCTGTGCTCCCCGGTGCGTCACCCTGATGGTTTCCAGGCAGGAGCCTTCCCCCTCTCCCAGGGCGCTGGCGCTGCTCCAGGCGCGAGGACACGGCACCCACCCTGCCAGCTGTTTGGGATCCGCCCAAACCCCAGCACGTTATGCAAACATCCCATTCCCCAGAACTGGCCCGAAGCCTTTCCTCCCGCTTTCATCCACCCAGGCCCTTTTCTTCCACACGCTCAGCCCAAGAGAAACCTTTGCCTGGTCAGCTGGAATGCTAACCCGAGATTCCCGGCATGGATACAGGGTGGTTTATCGGGGAAAACCAAGCACCGGGCCATGTGAGGTTACTGCCAGCAGCAGGAGGGCTTCCTGCAGCCCACCATGGGGCAGCCAGCTCTCACACTCCAGAGAACCCAGAACGGGTTGGCTTGGAAGGGACCTTAAAGCCCATTCAGTGCCACTCCTGCCACGTTCAGGGGCACCTCCCACTATCCCAGGTTGCTCCAAGCCCCGTGCAACCTGGCCTTGGACACTTCCAGGGATGGGGCAGCCACAGCTTCTCTGGGTACCCCATGCCAGGGCTGGGGAAGGTGAGGTTGACCAACCCTTTCTCCCAGTGCAACTCCTGGTTTGCACCTCAGCGCTGATTCCAAGGGTGGAACAAGTTCCTTCCCTATCTGAGCACGCAGCTCAGCCCGTGCCTATGACACAGTGTTTCCAGCAGCCCAGGGCCTGCTGCCAAACTCTCTTGGCTCTTCCGTGCCTCTGCCATGATTTCTTGTTTAACCCTGTAATTATATTGGCTAACTCTGGCCAGCTATCTCAAGATGCAGCTTCTTAGGAAGTTACCACCAAACTAAGCACTGTCAACTCCAGGTCACATCCTGACCTCCTTGGTCCTTCCTCCTCCTCCTCCTCCCAGCTTGCACCACCATCACGGTGACTGGTAGCCCCAAAACCCCAATTTCCTCATCTGCAACCGAGCTATTTGCATGGGCTGCTCTCTCCCGTGTCTGCAGCTGGTTTGCTCAATATTGATATGACAAGTCTTTCCTATTTGACTTCACCCGAAGTACAGGATTTCCAGGCACAAATGACAGACGAACATAACTAAGTCTCTAACACTTTCTCAGGCTGTAATTTCATGTACATGTGTCTTTCACCAGTGCTGGAATCATTAAGGCCCTTTTGAAATGCTTTGGGTTTGAAGTATCGTGGTCTGCCCTTGTCATTCCCGTAGGTGCTGCAGGCCAAAGCCAGTCTTGGCCATCTGCAGCTGAACACCATTTCATGGAGAGCCTGAGACACAGTCACTCCTCAAAGCCAGCATCACCTGTGAATCTCGCATTCCTGCTGGGTTTCAGAGCACAGTGACTGTCCTTGCTGGGTAACTCCTTGGGAAAGGCTTCAAGTCACACTTGCACTTCTGGAAGGATGCAATTTCAAAGCCTGGCACTGATGGAACCTTGTCTTTGCTTACCAAAGAAGTGGCCTTGGCAGAAGCCACTCAAATCCAGAATCAGAAACACCTTTCAATACAGCACAGAGCTCAGGACACAAAGGAAAAAGCTCAACGATAAATTTAAATCCCCAGGTTTGTACACAGAGGTTAACTAAGGCACAAAAGGAAACCTGTAGCCTTCATTTCCATTCCAAATATACCTTTAAGGGTATCTGTGCCATCGCTCCTGTTTGTAAATGGTTAATTTTCAATGACAACACAATCCAGATTTGGGACTCAGTGCCCCTGATCTGGATGCGGGATCTTGGGCAACCCTGACACCTCTGCCTCGTTTCTGTAATAAAGGTTGTTGATGACACAGATCCTGCTTGGATTAAAATCCCGGGGAAACTGCAGGAGCTACTTTAGGAAGCTTTGTGCTGAAAACTTTCCCAAACCAAGCCCATCTGCGTGCACAGCCCCTGACAGCCGTGGCTCGTCCCCACCTGCTCAAGGTGCAGAGCAGGGGATGCAAGAGCTGGGCATGCAAATATTTGTCTGTGCTGTGACAGCCCATGCAGCTGCCTGCAGACAGCTTAGGAATGCACACAACCCCCGAGTGCCTGTGTGGTTTTCTCCGTATCGAGCTGCAGAGTGAGAGATTTTACATACCCAAAATGCCTGCACACAGCTGGCTGTGGCAGAGCCCTGCCAAGGCCCCGGTGGCAGCTGAGCTGGCGGGGCTGCCGCCGCTGCCCAGGCTGCCACAGAAGGCACACAACTCCGGCAGGAATTCTCGAGCCAGGATGGGAAGATAAGGCACTGAAATGAACTAATCTGCAGGGAGTTGCACGGAGTTCACATGAGTCACCGGGGTGTGGATGGCGATGTCTGGCCAAGGCGATAAGTGGATCCCCCCACCTCCCACACACATGGTGTTATTCAGACATCACCTGATCTTCCCTGGTGACTGCAGAGCCTCGCAGGAACGGGGCCTTTGTTCCTGGGAATCACAGGAGGCACCGGGCTGCCGCCTCTGCAGCACCCTCGGCATCCTTCCCAGATAAGCCCCGCTCCAGAGACACGGATCCATCCCCACCGTCTGCAGTGCCGGAGCCACACGGGTCTCTCCTTCAGCCAGGAGAGCTTTAGAAACACCAGGAATTAAAGATCATCTCTGCTACCAAGAGATGTTTTCTCACATCCTGCAGCACTGTCTGTGCCATTAAATTGACATTAGGAGGCGGCTCGGGGATGCGTTTCCAAGGGGAGCCGCTCCCATGCCAAGCTGCTGAAATCCATTTGCCATCTCCTGACACGCACGAGGTTCCCGGGCTGGCCAGTGCTGGGAAGGGACTGCAGGGCAGGGATGAGTCAGGGTGTGCGAACACACCCGGCTCCCCCCACCGCGACCCTGCAGCCCCGATCCCCCGGCACTGCTCCAGTGATTCCCAGCAGAGATTCCTAAGATATCCCGGGTTTTACATCACCGTCACAGCAGGCACCTCGCGGATGAAAGGGAACATTATCCCTGTTTACAGGGGGTGAATTCCAGCCTCCATCAGCAGCCTGGACGTGCAGCCACAAGCCCAGGGCAGCCCAGCCCCTGCACACGGCTCAGCCAAACCAGTGCAGAGCCCAGTCCCAGCAACAGCCCCACACTGGTACCAGGACCAGTGCCACGGGGGGACAGGGACGGTGCTGGGAGCTCAGAGTCACAGCAGCACTGCCAGAGCAGTTATTAGATTGGATTTTATAGGATCCCAGACTGGTTTGGGTTGGAAGGGACCTTAAAGCTCATCTCATTCCAGCCCCATGGGCAGGGACACCTTCCCCTAGCCCAGGTTGCTCAAGTCAGGTCACTGCTTTTTTTTTTTGATTTTGATTTTTTGGTCATTCTTCAGTGCTGCAAATTCAACTCTGTTCCAAGTGTACCTGTTGACTTCTTTCCTCGTGATGTGTTTGAACTTAATGAGCTTCTGTCTGTGAAGAAATATAAAATTCACTAAAGAATTGTAGTTAATCATTGATTTTCAAGGCTATAATTTCTTTTAATGTGGGGTCAGGCTCCTGCAGGGTGCAGGATGAACGCTGTGGGCCAGATCCAGCTCTGCCATTCCCAGTACATGGGAATCCTCAAAACTGCCTTTCTACACACATTATTTTTAGACAAGAAAACATCAAAATTCGAGATCACTCTTAAGGCTCCTGAATATTCACTAACTGCATAAATGAAATTGTCCAGGATTCTTTTGATACCACAGTGCTTAAAATATCTTTAAAGCACTGTACAACTAGAAACAACTCACAAACTGACAGTGGATATAATTTAAGTGTCCTAAATTCTTTATTTTTTTTTTACTGTTCCGTGGTGTTGGAACAACCCACAAATACTAAACGGCAGAGGCAATTTTTGAAAGTATATTTTCTTAATTTTTTTCTTTCAATTAACAAGGGGCAGAAACCCAAGAGTTTTCCCAAGATGTTTTGTTGTGAGTCAGACACAGGTGAAACATTTGAGGCGTGTTCTGCCATCCCAGTGGGACTTGGAGCACACGATGCTTCCCACCCCAGCTCCTAAAAAAGGGTACGAGCTGCAGCTGAACGCTGGTCCCACAGCACAGCCCATGGGAGACGTGCCCCATCTGTCACTATCCAAGATGCTACAGTGCCACCTTCAGTCTGCAACACGGGAAGAAAATCCCTTTAAAACCCAGCCATGCCCTAAGGAGGCTTCCCAGGAGAGTCTGGTGGCTGTGACATGAACCAGTCCATGGGAAACCAGCACCTCCACGGGTGAATCTCCGCTTTGGGAATCATGGATGTGTTTATTGCTGTCCTTTGGCCTGTCCTACATTCAGGGGACTTTGTCCAGAGAGGTTGAGGTTGGGGACTCCCCATCCCTGGGAGTGTCCAAGGCCAGGTTGGATGGGGCTTGGACACCCTGGGATAGTGGGAGGTGTCCCTGCCCATGGCAGGGAGTGGAAATGGATGGTCCTAAAGGCCCCTTCCAACCCAAACCAGTCTGGGATTCTATGAAGACAAAGCCTGAGTGACAGATGAACCAGGTCCCACCCAAATTACCCCTAAAACACCTTAAAGAGGGAAAAAAAACCATTTCTGACTCTGAGAGCAGCATTTAAAGCAGGTCTGGTAGAGAAATAGATTCATCATGTTTTACACCCAGATTTTAGGGCAGAAAAGGAAGTTTTAATGTGAAAGGACAATGGAAAGAAATTGATTTTCAGAGTAAAATGCCAAATGGCTCCTAAGGAATACAAGGACTGCAGTGAAGTCCAGAGTCAGGGCACAGCAGCCTGAGCCCGGGGCAGGATGGTGACAGAAAACTGAGGTGAAAACCAGATTTCCTTCCTATCCCACACTTGCACAGTTACACCACACACTCAACAGCCCTCACTGAGACCTGCTCATAGTTCTTCTTTTAAAACTGGCTCATGAAACGCAAAAAACACCAGCTACAGACACACTGCAAACCTCTGCCTAGAGCACATGGTTACATAAACTTGCATCTGCATGAGACACTTGGGCTACACATAATTTATCCTGTTCCCATCCACACACAGTAATTAGCCCTTGCTGACACTTAATGAATGGGAATTCTCATAAAAGTTCTCCAGTTTTTGTGTTCCATGCAAACATATTCGGTGACTAATTTTTGGTTCTTATCTAATTCAAACTGTTCATCTGAAATAATAAATTGGTTTCAGCTGAAACTTTTTTTAAACCGGTTTTAACAGCAGCAAAAACACAACAGAAAATCATCTTCTAGAAGCAAAACCACAACCCAAAATCGTCTTTTAGAGGCAAAAACACTTCAGAAGTGCAGTGCTTCCCCCTGAAGTCATGCGTGCTGCGGGGGGATAAAGAAAGGGAGCAACATAATCAGGCAGACTGGAAAGCAGCAGTGATGCACTTGGTTATCTCACTGTGCTAATCCTCCATCAGGTGACTGCTCACAAGATTTCTTTAAGCCCTCATTACCGAGGCAGAAATGCAGAAGTAGGACGGACACTTTGGTGACCCCAAAATAAAGCGTTTGACCTCGGGGAGGGCTCGGGGGGATTTGCAAACCCACCACGACCCCTCGCCCACTCCAAGGGAGGTGGCACCTCACAGCAGAAGAGCTGGCAGGGGAGTCAGGAGAGTGTTCTGCTATAAAGAAATCACTAATTGAGATGGGAGAAATCAAACAGCTTTTGCTCCCCAGCCAGAAGACACAAATTAGTGACTGGGCTCTCGGATCTAATTCCAGGAGCTCTGAACCTGCAGCTTGGCAGAGATGAGGCTTTTAATTCTCTCATTAAAAGCCCTTCCAATTGAGTAGATATTAATTGTAGTTTTTTACAATAATAAGCTCCAATCATATGACAACAAATCCTACAAGTCAGTTGGAGATATTTATACCAGGACAGGTTATAACCTGTTTGTTGTGCTTCAGACACTTCCATCAGCCCGAAAAGACTCTCCCTAAATGTGAATTGAGGACAGAACAAGTTTTCTTCCCCTGGTTCGAGCCATGGGGACTACCTGGCTGTCACCACTCACTGTCACCTGCTCTAGCACACACTCAGAGTGTTTTGGAGGTTGGGAAGTCACAGGTACACTTACAAAATAAATACAACAAAGAGCACTTGTAGCAAATATTCCACTGGATTGGTCTAATCTAGGAGAAAAAAGCCAAACTCCAAACTCACCTTGATCATTTCTGCCACGTAACTCTCTGGTCCTGTATATTCTGTGGAATCTTTGACTTTCACTAAGACAATAAAGCACAGGTAGTGCCACATGTTGTGCTCCTCTTTAATGTGCTCTTCAAACGTGACCGTCTTGTTGTCAAACTTATCTCTCTCCAAACCTGTGAGGGGGACACAGGGATACCCTGAGTGTTTGACAGCTGGGAAATGAGCTCTACAACAAAACTGATTTCTGCAGTCTGCTGCACTTCTGCAAGTCACAGTCATTCTGGAATGGACACTGAATAACAGGGATCAACTCTGACAAATGCCCAGGAAGAGGAGAAGAAGAAGAAGAGAAAGAGAAGAAGAGAAAGAGGTGAGAAAGACAAAGATGAGAAGAGAATGAAGAAGAGGAAGAACAAGAAAGAAGACGTAAGTCCTGTATATTTATTATACATAACAGAAAAATGTTGGTTAAAAAAAGGCAGCAAGCCTGTAGCAAGCAGTTTGTTGGATTTCATAACACATCTCCTATTTTTAGGCAAACTGATAGCAAAAGCAACGTTTGCTTTGCAGCAAACTTCCAAAGGTTATCCTGTCAGGCTGTGTGTTATGCAACATGGCAGGACCATGTCAGTCAACCACAGCACCACAGCACCTCCATCCCCAGCCCCCTGATGGGAAAGGCTTTCACAGGCACCGCTCTGCACGCTTGGAAAAAATGACTGTGTATAGAAATCTCTCCCATTCCAACAGGAAGCTATTCTTCGAGGCAGAGGAGAAACAAAACCCAAAGTCTTGAGGAAAAATGGTATCCTGAGCATTGCCCATCTCTTCCTGCTGCCAAGCTCCAGTGCACGTGGTACCCAAGAACATGAACTGGCTGAGGGATGCAAGGAGGAGCAGCCAGTAATTCAAGACTTTTTTCCTGTGAGTTTGCAGCTATCCCTGCCTTACACAGAGTAACCCCTTCTTGTTAAGTGTGTGTCTCCACACTTACCACAAATAAAGCAAGTCGTTTTTAAAATTTCTTCTTTCTTCTGTTTTTCACTCCTTAAATCAGCAAAAGTGTCAATGATCACCCCAAAAATCAGGTTCAGGACAATAATGATGACCATGAAGAAGAACAACAGATCATAGATCACTCTAGCAGCAAAGAGAGGTTCCTGCAAGATACATATTTTTAATTATTATCAGTCCAAATAGGTGCACATCTCACCCTCATTACTACCCTGCCCCACACCCCCTCCCCTGAGAGCCTCCATTGCTGATGCTCTCCAGGGTAACTCCCAACTCAAAACACTAAGTGAAACTAAAATGCAAAACTAAAATGCAAAATCAGTGAGAGAAAAGCCAAATTAGTCATCTGCCAGTGTGGGACCTCTACTGAGCTGCTCTTCCTGTGTCCAACTTTTTGGACTTCTCACACTTTCACAAGAGGAAAAAACCTCTTCTCTCACACACTGAAATTTGTTCTCACCCCTCCCTGAAGTCCTTCCAAATTATATCCTTATATTAATCTGCTGTATATCAACAGAGCATCAGTGTGAACTATAAAGTCTTTTACTGGCATTTAATACCATTAATTTCATTTAACAACCATGTATATAAACATTAAGCTGGACTTTTCAGTACACATTCCATATTTACTGTAGGCCTGAGTACCCAAAATATCCAACCCCCATTTTCACAATCATCCTGTCAGTCAAGTGCCAAACTTATCATTAAGAATTATGTAACTTTGTAAGCTGAAAACAAGGCTAAATATTAGGAAAAAACTTTGAAATTTCAGGTAAAACAAAAAAGCATTGGCCCCCAACAGGGCTTCAGGAGTGAGAGCCCAATCCTCAGATCACAGAATCATCATTATAGAATGGGTTGGGTGGGAAGGGACCTTAAAGCTCATCCCATTCCACCCCCTACCATGGGCAGGGACACCTCCCACTATCCCAGGCTGCTCCAAGCCCTGTCCAACCTGGCCTTGGACACTTCCAGGGATGGGGCAGCCACAGCTTCTCTGGGCAGCCTGTGCCAGGGCCTCCCCACCCTCACAGGGAAGGATTTCTTCCTAAAGGATGGACACAAAGACCTTAAACAGCAGCCAGAGGGGCAGCTTTGGGTATTATGGAAAATTCCTGCTGCTTAGACTGCTCCTCACTCTGATGGTGGCTCCACACCACATCCATCCTGCCCTCCCCACGCTCCCACCGACGCAGCCTGGTCCCCGTCCCCTCATCCATTCCATTTGACACGATACCTTTCCCTAGGGACGCTCCCACAAAAACCTGTGCCACTGGCACCTACCAGCCACCACAGCCTTTTCCTCTGCCACCTCACATTCCTCCCTCACTGATTTGTACTCATCTCCTTCCTTCAGCTCCTGACTTTCCAGCGCACAGACCGGGGGCTCCCTCATTCCCGCTCTTTTGGACTCCCCCGCTCCTGCTCTTTCGGGCCTCACTCCGGACAGCCCAGGAGCTGCAGCACCCCGGAGCAGCCCGGCTAGCAGCCTGCGTGGGGTGGCCGGTGTCTCGTGAGATCCCCCAGAGACGCGGCCCCGTAACACCGAGCGCTCCTCCGCGCGTCTGGAGGCGGCGCGCACACGCTCCCCCCGGCCCCGCGCGCTATCGCTCCTCCACCCCCGGCCAGGGGTAATTTACCTCTTTGGAAGGTTTCCTGAGCACATCACCTACTCCTCCCCCGCTGCGGAGCCCGTGACTCAGTACAGTAACAATGCACATCAGCAGCGTCTCGCACGTATGCTCCTTGTTCTCTTCCTCCAGCTCCTCGCCGAGCAGCTCTGCGAGCACAGCAAGCAAAGACACGTCTCACAGCCAAGAGCAGCTTCGGAGCCTCCTCTCCAGTCTCTGCTGGTTATGCTCTCTCCCCCCTCACACTGCCAGCCTGGGCTGCAAATCCCTGTAAGTTCATTCCCCAAATGATCACAGCACGGTTGGGGTTGGAAGGGATCTCTGGACATCATCCATCCAACCCCTGCTCACGCAGGGTCACCTGGAGCAGGAGACACGGGAACGTGTCCAGGTGGGTTTGGGATGTCTCCAGAGAGGGAAACTCCACGACTCCCTGGGCAGCTGTTCCAGGGCTCTGCCCCCTCTATGGAAAGAAGTTCATCCTCATGTTGGGTTGAAACTCCTGTTTTTAGTTTATGGCCATTGCTCCTCATCCTATCACTGGGAACCACTGGAAGGGGCCTGGAACCATCCTCTGGCACCCCTTGGAGATCTTGTATGGATTGATGGGATCCCCTCTGAGTCTTCTCTAAACAGGCCCTAAACACTCTCTCCTCCTAAGAGAGACGCTCCAGACCCCTCATCATCTCTGTGGCCTCCCCTGGCCCCTCTCCAGAGCCACCACGGGAGCAGATCTCCTCCCTGCCCTCCTCTCCCCCTCACCAGTTTCCTTTTGTGCCTGAGCTGCTGCCTGTGACTTGGTTAAATCTCTTTCCATCCCTGCTCGCATGCACAGCTCAGATCACCAGATGCCTGTTTATACAGAATCCGAGCTTTTTGACAGCTCAGAGGACAAAGTGTTGCCTCTTCCACTCTCCCCTGGTGCCTGACAGATTGCACAGCCTTTGGGCTGCACTCAAAATGGCAACTTCCACTCGGAGCTTTCAAATGGCTAAAATATCACTGCTTGTGGAAACAGCATTTTGCTAGAAAAGCAACACGCTTTTTTTGACCTTCTCTTCGCTTGGCTCAAGGCTCCAACTTCACTGTTTCACTTGCAGAACTGCTAGAATTCATTCCCTAACCTCATACACTCTCCCTGTATCCATTAAAGTCTCACTTCATCATAAAAATGCTCCTGAGCAGATCCCACCTTCCCACAGCCAGCCTTGGAAAGGCCCAGATCCCTGTGCAATCCTGAAATAGCCAAAATCCAAGAGCCACGGCCAAAGATGGGGCATCATGAACATCCCTGACCACAAAAGACCCTGGGACAATGTTGATTATTTGTGATACAAAAACATCCCTGAGATTTCCTTCCTGTAGCCAGAACAAAGCAGACGAAAAGAGCAGCTTTTCTTGTACCAAGGCTGAATTTTGGTTTCTCAGAGAGGACCCCTGAGCAAAACAGAGCCCTCTCCTCCAGAGAGCAGGGGCTTGTGGCCATTACTGACCTTTGATGGCCACGCAAGAGCTCCACTTCCCAGAGAAACTGGGATGTTCTGTCTGCCCCTCCCAGCCAGCCCTGTAAATCTCCCACAAGGAAATTACATTTTCTAGGAAATAAAACTGAAATATTTCAATACCCAGGTAATATCTCATTTTCTTGATCTCCAAACCCCAAACCTGGCCTGTCTACTTAATCCACTGAGTACTTCCTGCCACGATATTAAAACAGTTTCCTTAGTTTGGGAGATAGAGCAATGCTGCCAATAAACCGTATTTCACAGGGCATTATCCTCTGAGATCACATTTAATAGCCTAATGTTTTAAAATAATAAACTTTGCAAAGAGGCAAACTGCATCTCTTCCTTCTCCAATTGATGCAGCAAATTAAAGAGTATGACAGTGTTTGATGAAGTCTGGTTTAGTTCTAAGTTCCCCTGGTTTAGTCACTTCATGTAACAAACTTTATTTATCTTGTTGGCATAAATTAACCCTATTGCAAGTTTGTCTCATGATACTTTGTTCCCAAATTTATTGCATAGGATTTTTAAAAGGAATTATTTTAACCAAAGGTGCTTAACTAGAAAAAGTGTGCAAGTTCAGGGTGTGAGTTTGGAATTCCAGAGTGACACTTACGGTCTGAGGGAATGATGGAGGAGCAGTTTTCACTGCTTCCTGCCTTGCACACATCTGAGTAGAGGAACTCTCCAGTCATGGTCTCACCCGGCTCTGTGCGATCTGAAAGCAGAAAAAGCTGAATCAAAGGATGGTTTAACATCTTTCAAGGTGATTTCTCAGGTGTCAAGGTCTCACACCATATTCACTGTGCAATTACGAGGCATTCAGAGCAGTATCTTACCCTGGAGTTTAGGAGGGCACAGTACTTTCTGATTTACACACTCAATGGTTTTACATTCAACCACAGAAGCATTTTTCTTTCTTAGAGTCACTGAACCATTTGGGTTGGAAAAGCCCTCCCAGCCCATGGATTCCAACCTGTGACCAATCCCCACCTTGTCCCCAGCCCCGAGCACTGAGTGCCACATCCAGTCCTTCCTTGGACACCTCCAGGGATGGGGACTCCAAACCTCCCTGGGCAGCCCTTTCCAATGCCTGACCACCCTTTCCATGAAGAAATTCCTCCTGGTGCCCAACCTGACCCTCCCCTGGCACAACTTTTCCCCTTTCAATGCCCCAGGGAACAAGAGCCCGTTACTTTCTCCAACACGACCCACGGGAATGAGCCACAGGTACCGACCTGGCAGTAGGGTTTCATTAGGGAGCTTGTCCACCTCCAGGATAAAGTCATCCTTGAAGAAGAGGTATCCCACGATGGAGAACAGGTAGACCAGGATGAGGGCCAGCACGGCCGTGAGGATGATGGAGCGCCCGTTGCGGGTGACGCTCTTGATGACGTTCAGCAGAGTCTCCTCCCGGTACACCAGGTCGAAGAGCTGGGGACAGCCAACGACAGCACATGGAGCACCCTCACCAGTGGTGGCACCGTGTCCTGGGCCGTGCACCCAGGACCAGGAGGCCTGGAGGCAGCTGTGCCTCCCCTGGCGCAGCCCGGCCAGCAGCCCGTGCCCGCTGCGGGCAGGTGTTCCTGCTCCGGTGCTAGACACACGCCGAGCTGCCAACACAGACTGCTCTCTCCTTTTTTACAGGATTATCTACCCCCTCACAGCCTCCAAACAGCTCATTGCAAATCGCAATCGCCTGTTTTCTTTGAGTCTTAAGTTTATTAGGCATGTAATTAAAGCAGCAATGTTTTTCCCAAATTCTGCATTTAGATTTCTTTACTGTTGTTTCCTTCATTTTTCACTGCTCTGGGTCTGGGACGTGTCACAGCAGAGCCCAGGCAGGTTGTGGCTACGCTGAGAACAGGTATCCGTTAAATTGGACCTCCATGAACACAGAAAATACCCACCTCAGGTACCAAAGGCTGTGGCAAACATCAAACAAAGGGACAAAAATAGCCTGTTCTGAATGGGATTTCAGGTTTGCTTCAACAGTGACACATTTTCTCCACCAACACTACATCTCCTCCTTCAGTGATATTCTTAGCAGCACTGTGCTGTGCAAGGTGAATCCCACCCCAAACAGAAGGAACACGTGTGCCAGGATCCCTGTGAGGTCTGGAGCCTGGATAAAGCTCCAGAGACCCTCCCAGTTATCCAGCTGCTCCGAAAGCATGGACAGTGTGTTATGGTTATTGATAATAACACAGCAAAGCATATTAAAGCCCATCTCATCCCATCCTCTGCCATGGGCAGGGACACCTTCCACTATCCCAGGTTGCTCCAGGCCCCGTCCAGCCTGGCCTTGGACACTGCCAGGGATGGGGCAGCCACAGCTTCTCTGGGCACTCTGTGCCAGGGCCTCACCTCCCTCACGGGGCAGGATTTTTTCCTCATATCTGATCTAAATCTCTCCTCTTTTAGTTTAAAACCACTCCCCCGTCCTGTCACTGTGTGCCCATGCAGAAGTCACACATCAGGAAGAAGGGATGTGACACAAGTCCTGTCGTCTCCCACAGTAACTTCTCCTAAGGAAAACCTCTGGTGTACAGCTCTTCCCAGTGCCTGCTCAACAGCTTCCCAGCAGGAAAGCAGGAGGTTTCCTGGATATGCCCGAGATGGGACTTCACAAACAGACCAGAAAACGTTCTGAGGGCCAAGTGAACACCCACCAAGAGGCTGTAAAAGAACTCGTGCACGAAGAGCCCCAGGGCACAGATGAGCAGGTACAGCAGGTGATAGAGGAACTCCACATCCATGATCATGGCCTTGTATCCTCGCGTGAAGGTTCCGCAGTTACCCACGAAACTCATCAGGAAGATGATTTTATTACAAACCTAAGGGAAGATGAACCATGAATTAGTTACAACATGTCGTTTTTCAAGGAAGCAGGCCATTTTTCCAAGCTGGAGATAACTGGGCACCTTGCTGGGCAACCCCTTCCAATGCCTGACCAGCCTTTCCATGAAGAAATTCTTCCTGATGCCCAACCTGACCCTCCCCTAGCACAGCTTGAGGCCATTCCTTCTCCTCCTGTCCCTGTTCCCTGGGAGCAGAGCCCGACACCCCCCAGCTGCCCCCTCCTGTCAGGAGTTGTGCAGAGCCAGAAGGTCCCCCCTGAGCCTCCTTTTCTCCAGGATGAGCCCCCCCAGCTCCCTCAGCCGTTCCTCATCAGACTCACAGTGCATCATTTAGTGAGTCTCACACAACCCCATACACATCGGGACAGTCTGGGTCAATAACCATGTGCTTTAGGTCCCAGAGACTTTTCCCATTTCTGTCTGGGGTGGGAGCTGTTCCTAGACTGAGCAGTATCTCAGAGCTGTGTCTGCAGCCCAGGCAAGCAGGATTAGATGCACAACACAAAGCACTTGTGCTAGGAAGAGCCCGAAGAGGGAATTACTCCTCCCACCAGGCCCAGCACGATGTCCCACGCTATTTTTGCTCCGCGTCCTCACTCAGGTAAGGAACCCTTACATAAGAGGTGGGAGAACGTCAGAAAAGCCCACTCTGTTCTTACGTTGAAGGCACCCAGCAGGAACAGGGTGGGCTGCAGCCCCACGGAGAAGATGAGGCGCAGGATGGTGGAGGCGATGAGCGCCCGGATCCCGTGCGGCTTGGGCAGGGCGATGACGATGGCCAGCGAGATGAGCATGGCTGTCCACAGCAAGCCAGACAAGTGGGGCTCCAGCGTGCCTGGGCACAGGGAAAACAGACCCATTTCAACACTCTGCACAACCAAAGTAACCAAATCACTGCCGTTTGCTCCACCTTTGGGGGAGCAGCGTCCAGCCCCGCGCTCAGCCGTCCCCGACTGCAAAGCAGCAAGTGCAACATCCCAGCTCAATGCCTTCAGCAGGTTTTAATTACAAACTTGTTACTAAATCATTATGCAAATGCTAAGTACTATAGGATCTTCATCTCTGTGATCATCACTCAAACACCTGAATGCTGAGAGCCCCTCTGCAGACGTGCTCTGCAGAGGCAGTGCCCGGGCAGGTGAGGACACTCCCCGTGCCTCCCGATGTGCTTTTGGTCAGACCCTCGTACCAGTTTTTGTCATCTCTTGCTATTTCTGGGTCTATTTAGACTGTCCCATGAGACTGGCTGCTTACATAACACCCAGCCCGTGCAGCTAAAAATACACTTCCCTGAAAGAGCCATAAAAAAGATTCAGCCCAAAATACCGTTTACCCTGGGTTTATGCAGAATGTGAGACACCTCTTTCTTAAAGCTGACATAAAAATTTTTGTCTTCAAGCAACTGGTTCCTCAACAGACAAAAAGGCAAGATCCCCCAAATTTTACAGCACTCTGCAGCCCTTCTGCAAGCACATTCTCAGAGAATTCGTGTCTCACTGGCAGGATCCCCACTCGGCTTTTTTCTCCTGCTCCCAAATTCAGGCAGCTTTGGAAATATTATTCTCATCTGACTACCACGAGCAGCCATTTAATCTTGTTCCAAATCACTGCAGATTAATAAAGACAGCAGAGGATGGATGGAAATTAAAAGTTAATAAGTGTAAAGCTGAACAGCTGTTTTGGCTGCCTGAGGGGAGTTTGGGATCCTGGAGCTGCCACCGGAGCTGTCACAGCACGAGGTGCAGAGCTGGGCACGGAGGCACCCGATGGGAACAAGGAACAGCACGCAGAGGGGACAGAGGGAAACGTGCAGCAGCTCATTTAGGAATGACTTCTCTAAATAAGATGTATTTGCTTCCATGAGTTGCAGCAGGTCCCAGCAGGCCTGAAGAAGCACCTGGAGCTATTGAAGCCCTCAAGTGTTCCCTGGAACATCCCCTTGTGCCACACCCAGAAGCCCAGGCCGCCCAGCAGCACAAGGAGGGCAGTGCCAGGACCTCATGGGACCCAGTTGTGTCACCTGCAGGACAGAGCAGGGCTTGGGGCACTGCCCAAGCCTCTCCCCTCTCCTTCCTGGGGACAGAGAGAGGCTGGGAGCAGTGTCCTTGTCCTTGGGTCGGTCACTCATCAACTGCCTGCACCCAACCTGACCCCAAAGCCTTGCTGGGAGCACAGGGAGTCACTACACAACCACGGGCAGGAGGAACGTGCAACCAGCAGGAAGTCCTCCCTGTCTTTGGAATTCTCACCATTCCAGTACTGAATTCCAGGCATCCAGTTTTGTTTCTGCTCCTCAAGTCAGAAGTTTTACAGCTTCTGCTACTGTCAGATGCTCATCAGCTGCTCAGTTCACCGTGTCTGAGCAATTCAAGACACTGACAACTTCCCCCAAACAGTCTGTTTGGAAGAGTCTTTTTTTTTTTAAGCTAAATATAAGATACACATGTATTTATTTATTTTACTTTTTGGATTCTCACGAAGAGAGGAAGAGATTTTATCAAAATGCTACCTGATAAATAAAGAATTTCAAATATGTAGGGTAGGGCATCTTCAAAATGCCAAACAACCCCCCCAGTCTTGCAGTTTGTAATCTCAGGGAACTCATTTAACCAGCAGCTTTCCTGGCAGCCACAAATACAGCGCTTCTAACTCGGGATCTTTGCAGCTAGAGACAGAAAACTCAGTTGCTCTTTGGGCTTGTTAGAACCTTCCAGCCAGGATCTGGGTTGTCCCCACTCTGCTGGCTCTGGGCGTGACACGGAACAGCAGCCACAACCACAGCCTGATGGTAGAAGGGAAAACTGTTCTCTTCCCCATCTCAGGAACACTGGATTTGGGTCTAAAACACCCCCTGACAGGCTCTTTCAGGATGCAAACCCCCTAACCACAAAGAAAAAACTCCCACCTAGACGGTCCCTTCACAGCACTCTGCAAGTGATGCACGTGACATTCCCCGGAATATTCCTGCAGATTTCCCAATTCCATGTGACAGGACTGCAGCCCCGGCCCTGCCCTGGGGCGCAGCTCTGGGGAGAGGCTGGATCCGAGGGAAGCAGCTGGATCCCAGCAGGGTTGGCTGGGCCGGCTCCGAGGGCCGCCGGTGCCCCACCAGCCCCGGGTGGGAGCGGGGGCAGCTCCGTGGGCCCTGCCACGGGGAGGTTGTGCAATCCCACGGGAGCCACACGTGCTCTCCCAGCGTTTGTGTCAGAGGAGCTGGCAAGGAGAGCCGGGAGCAGGGCAGGGCTGGCACGCCGCCTCCGCTCCCTGGGGAACCCTCTGCTCCCCCTGCTCCAGGGGAAGGCAATCCTGGGAATGGGCTCTTCTCCCGTAGCCTCCACGGATTCCTACTGGCACGAGGCAGGTCTCTTCCCAGCCTGCCAAGACGGGATAATGTCACCCACCCCCAGCACTCAGAGGCCTCCCGGAGCACCACGAGAACTGTACGGAAAATGTCATTAATAAACTGCACGCTCAAGGAAAACAATTTAACATTTCGACTATTTTTAGTTCAATCCTTAATTACAGAACTTTAAACTGAAGTAGAACAGTCAAGTAATTAAAGGTGGATGTTTGTCTTGGGTAATTTTTTCCCCTAGGAAAAAGCATGGCTCTACAGTTTCCTTACAAATGCCTCCAGAAAGAGAACAGCACCATTTCAAAAAGCCAAATTCTCTTCTCCTTCCCCCACAGATGTAAACAGCAATGCACAGACACGAGTGGGGAGGGCAGAACTTGGCCCATTGCACCTTATTTGTTCACACATTTTTGTACATAAACATCAGTACCTCCTCGAATTCCTTTGAATGGGTAGAAAAATGCCACGAGCAGGTTCATGAGCACAGCCAGGTTAAAGGAAATGCTGCTCCAGAAGGACATGTTCCGAGCACACCAGTACAGGAAAGGCTGAGCTGCAAAAGAGAAAAATATTTCTTTTTAATGGAGGGTTGAAGAAAAATCAGAGGTCTATACAAAAAAAAATCACCACCAAAACAAGTTTATTTTCAGTTTGCCCAAAAGCACAGCTTCAAAAGTAATAATATTCATGGCTTATTCTGAAGTTTATTTAATTATTCTTCATCTTGGGGGCACTTCAAGTTTCCTAGATGGTGTTTTAAGGCAAAGGTTCAAACATGGTTTAGCAGCAGCAAGAGAACAAGTTGAGAAACTGCAGAGACCAAGCACTTCAGGCTTCCCCTAAAAACATACTTTGTACTCAGAGTCACACCAAGAACAATTTGGAGGAGGAAAATGAGCAGTGAGGTTCAGCCCCATCCCTCTGTGTTCTGCCGCTGCCAGCAGCTCACCTGCACAAGACACTGCCACCTGCAAACTCATTTTCTGCTGGTAACTGCCCAAAATAGCCCCAGAATCATCAGGGGGTGAAGCTCACTGGCCCTCCCTCTGCCCTGGGGGCAAAGGAGTCAGCACATCTGCACAGAGCTCAATGTACAGTCCAGCAGCACATTTAAATTCTTAATGTCACACAGAAATACTCCTCAAAAAGACTCCTAATTTTAATAATCCCTGCAGCCAGAACCAAGAGGCAGAAAGCAGAAAGATTCCTTTGCTGAAGTGGTCGTGAACCCTAAGTTGACAAGAAAGCCTTGCAGTAATTCCCTCTGTATCCAGGCAAAATCCCCCTGATTTTAGCTCCTGCAGGCTTATTGCACAGCAAATTGGGTCCTCCTGAAATCTAGAGTAGTGAAAAAATCCATTAAAAAAGCTCCCAAAGAAGGGAAAAAACTGTTTTGCCCTGGTGGAAGAAGACAGCGTGTTTAGATAGCAGACAGCAAAGAAAAAGCTCACAGTAAAATTCAGAAACAAGCTGAAAACACAGACTTTGGGGCTGAGGAGTAATTTATTGGATGCAGCAGTTCTGAGCCTCCCAGTAGCAACAACCTGTCTCCAGCAAATCCTCTCCTCTCACACCCTGAGCAAAAAATGGGGTAAAGAATTCCACAATCTCTCATTGTACTGAGCTGAACTGCAAAGGGGAAAAAATAAAACCCCAAAAGGGGCAGAATACCAGAAAATCAGCTCCAGGGTACTCAATTTTCAGGCACCTCACCAAACATGTGACGCAGCAATGTTTTAAATATACAATACACTCAGTTCTATACTATTTCATTCTCAATTTCATTTTAACTGGAAGGATTTGTAAGCAGATTGAATTAATTTATATGAAATTGTTATATGAAGAGTCATTACAAAGGTCCAGGTTTAACTTTAAACCTTCCTTTGGGGATGGACGCTGGCTCTGTGCCTGTGCAGTGCTCCTGCCTGGCTTTGGCAGCTCATTTCCATTCTTAATCAACAACTGGGAGACTTCTGGTGCTCAGATTATGGGCCAGCACCACGAGTGAGGAGGGAAGTCCATGGGTCTTTACTTAAAAAGTCTTTTTGAGGTTTGAATAAACTCTAAGTGGCATCACATGAGCACATAGAGCACTGCCAGGGGTCACAAACTCTACTGAAAATGTGAGAAACAACTCCAAGAATGTAAAACATCACTCAGAGGCCAGACAAGGCCTGCTGAATATTAGAAACGGAATAAATTATTCCAGTTTTTTAAAGAAAAAAAAATAAATATTCTCCACTTCTGCAGGTGGCTCTTGGTTAGTCTGTGGTCTGTTGTTAATGATGAATGTCTTCACAGCTTGTTTGGAGACAGCCTCAAAGTGGCTGAAACAACAAAATCTAACAGAATATATGGATGCTGTTGAAGTTGCCAGTTTGTTTAGGATGTCACACTCCCAGATTTCTTGCAGAGCTCTCAGATTTTTGGAAGCAGTCCCACACCTGCTCTAAGAGGGGGTTCCAGACCAGTCTGTGCTCTTGCTCTGAAAACTGGAGTGGAGCTGATGCAAGGGAGGGGAACAACAGTGGTATCAGATGGCAGGGGTTGACTCGAGCAGGAAGGACCTGCCTTATCTCCCATTTCACAGGGTCACTGTTGGTCAATTCTCAGCACTGCCCACTGAGCCTGAGCTGCAACACTTGGCATTTAGCAAAACACGAACAAAAATATTAAGCAAATGAGCTAAAAGGTCTACTGGGGGACGTGGTGGCACCGTGTGAATTAAAATATCACTTTAAGGCATTTCCCAGCTGCCAGAGGGCACCTCAGAGGGAAAATCAGGGCTTGAAAACACCTGCTTTCAGATAGTACAGCATCACAGGGATGGAAGGGACTTATCAACCTGTCAGCAAGTCTACTTGCCCAAAGAAGGATGAATTCTACTCTACCATTACTGGGAAATGCATGTTTAACTTGTTCTTGAACACCTCCATTCCTGAAGATGCCCTAAGTCCATAGAATTATTACGGCTGGAAAAGACCTTTACGATCATCAAGTCCCACCTTGCTGCATTCCCCAGCCTCACTCCTCCCTGTGTCCAGCACAGGGAAGGAGACCAGGCCACTGCTCTCTTCAGCTGAGTCCTCTCCCTGGCTCCCTCCCTCATTCTCATTTAAGCCACACATTTGTTCCTTCTTGTTGGATCCCAGGAAGGGATCTGCCCTGGATCCCCTCCTCCCCTCCAGTGGGTCTGTGTTGCTGCAGCACTCAGCCTGCCTTTATCCAGCATCCTGCCTTTATCCAGCATCCTGCCATCGTGCAGAGCAGCAGCTCTTACAATTACTGAGGTTGCTGCCACACCGGGAGCCACCTGCTACCCAGCCAACGTTTCAAATCCCAAATCCCGGCCTCGGCGCCCCGCAACCGGAGCGGCCCCGACCCACCTCGCAGCTTCTTCTGCCAGTTCATCTCATTGAAGAGGTCTTCTGACTTGAGGAAGAAGTCGTTGATCTTGCTGCCCTGCTCGTCCCTCTCGGTGGTGTAGTAGATGCGCAGCTTGGACTCCTTGGTGAGGAACTCGCAGATGCTGGGCACGGGGAACACGATCTGCTCCATGGTGCGGTCCGACCTGACAATCTGCACGGCAGCCTTGTGAGTCCCGCCTGCTTCCTAAGTGCTTTTACTGCTTGGTTTTCTGCCTGTTTTGCTCCCCACTTCAAACCAGCCACATGCAGATATGTTTCCAAAGAACAGCAGCTCGACACAGATTTCATTTAATTCACCTTTCAGGTCTACATTTAGCTGCAAAACTGGGAATTTCTGTACTGTGGTCTTTTCCTGGCAGTACTGGTCTGAGCTGGGATTTCCAAGGGGCCCAGTGAATCCTCCACCAAAGCTGGGATGGATTTCAGAGTGATGTGGTTGCCCAATTCAAGAATGTTGGCAAATCTGAGCCACAGGCAAATATGAGGAATAACAGTTTTATCTGTATTGCTTACTAGAGAGTTTTGTGGAGTCACAGAATCATAGAATGTTTTGGGTGGGAAAGGACCTTAAAGGTCACTCAGTCTCACCCCCTGCCATGGGCAGGGACACCTTCTACTAGACCAGGATGCTCCAAACCCCATCCAGCCTAGCCTTGGACACTTCCGGGGATGAGGCAACCACAGCTTCTCTGGGAAATCTCCGTATTTGTGAACATTTTACTTTTATAAAGCTCTTCGATGGCACATGAGGCCAAACTGTCATTTGAATCCAGAAAGAGTGGCAAAAGCTATCACAAACTTCATGGATTCAGCAACAGCACCGGCCAAAATGTAACAGAAGCGAAGCCACACTTCCTCCTGCCAAGAGAGCTCTGCTCAGCTCCATCCCCGAGCCCACACATGACAGCTCAGGAATAGCTCCCCCCGCCACTGCCAGGGAATTAAATAAATAACTATATATACACTCTGTATCAGAGACAACAGTCCACAGGCAGGCAGGCAGTGCCACCGCAGTGCCAGGAGGGATGCAGCCGGGGCTGAAGCGCCCCGGTGCTCTCCCGGGCGGCTCGGCCCCCGCGGGCGCCGTACCTCGATCTGCGCCGTGTGCTTGGCGTAGAACTCCAGCGCCTCGTCCCCCTCGATCTGACCTCCCGGCTTCAGCATGTTCTGCAGCTCTTTGTTGTGACGAGCCAACTAAAATAAAGGAATGCACAGGGAGTGGGAGACACCAGATGTCTCTCTGTGATATTAAATTTCTGATTTTTGGCATAAAAAAAGAAATAGTACGCAGTCAGCTGCTAGGAAAGGGCAAAGTTGACAGAAGGCTTGTTCTGTTCCAACCAGACACCCTGCAGCTCTATTTTGGGAGCAAGTCAGAATGATTCAAATATGTATTTCTTTAATGCCAGTGTTGTATTCCTCTTTTCCTTATCCTCTCCCACCCTTTGCCTGGAATCTTTCTGATTCCCACCCTTCACATGCGGTCTGTCCTTCCACACCACCCGAACCCAAAGGTGTGCTCATCACCCAAGGATCCAGGCAGGGACACAGAGAAAATCTGCATCAACTGAGCAGCAGATGCACAGAGCACTGCTCCAAAAATGCTGCTGGATGCTCCAAATTCATCCTGCAGCACAGTGATGGTCTGCCTGCTCAGATGCTGAAGGAACAAGAAGTCCCTGATGCAGTGAGAGTTGTAGCATCAATATATTAAGTAGATTGGGATATATTTTCCTCCCCTTTGGTTTTTTACCTTTCAAACGCACATTGTATCAATACAAGGGCCCTGCTTGGCTCCAGCAGAGAGAGAATGTGGCAAGCAGCAAGATTTCTGATTACACTTTAATTGATCTGTGAGTAGAATTTCCTTGGGAGCATAAAGTAACCTTTGATACAGCTGAAAAATAATACGCTGCTGCTCAGTGCTGCCAAGAATTGAGCCACGTGTCCTCAGGAACTCAGTCCAGAGCCTGCCTGCTTCCCAGTATAAAAGAAAATTCCACAAATTTTCATATATTATACAATTTTTGTTTCTGATTAAGATTGGGATTTGCTCTGATAACAGAACGTGCAGTGAATTTGTCTCAGAGATGAGCCATGAAAACAGTTCCAGGGAAAAGCAGACTCTGGCTATTCCCAGCTTGTGGCTCGTGGTGAAACTCTACCTGATGAGCCAAGATATAAATGTTGTGTCCCACGTTCCTCGGAGATGCTGCGACATCTTCCCCGTTCTCTCCATCCTCAAACTCCACTTCTCCCTGCAGATAAGCCTTCTTGATCACTTCCACCTGCAGCAGGAGGCAGAGGCAAGGAGAGGAGGGTCAGGCAAAGGGTGGAAGCTGCCGAGGGCAGCACACCCTCGGCACTCCTACAGACGGGAATGGGAGCGGAGCAGGGACATCCAAAGGAAGGTCAGTGGGGTTCTCAACATCCAGGATAAACAGGAGGCCTGAACTCAGCTTCAGCTCAGCTCATTGACACAAGAAACTGAACTTCATGTTCCCCTCTAGGTAACATATTCCAGGCCACCCTCTCCGCCCCTGCGTCACATTCCAGCCCTGGCCCCAGCGCGGCCCCGAGCACCGCGACAAGCCAATGGTGCTTCGGCTGTACTTTGGATCTCTGTGTTTTCACCAGTTAAAGCATTAACCAGCCCCAAACCCTGCTGTGCTTTACCGGGCAGCTCTTAGGGCACAGGGAATTTTCATTTCTCCGCCTCCTGTGCAAATGAATGGAGTCAGGAGCTCAGGAGTGATGCCAGGACTCACCAGCTCCTTGGGCCTCATGTTGTAGAGGATCCTCTCAGCGTTCTCACTGTCGTGCCTGCTCTCCATGATGGCCAAGAGCAGCTTGGAAGCGTTGTTCTGAGGGGAGGGAAAACATTGGAATCACTGCTGGGAAGCAGAAATGAGGGTGCCCAGCTTGAGTGGCACCATGCTGCTGCCAGAGGGGCTTCAGGGAGCTGGGTCCCACCGCCACGAGCCACTGCAGGCACATGGTGCCAGCCAGCCCAGGGCTGCTACAGCCTCACCTCACCAAGCCCTCCCTCTCCTCTAATTATTGACCTAGACAACTTAACAGGATTTTTTACCAGTTTATTTCCCAAATCCTACCTATCGAGAGACATCAAATTAACCCAAGTCACGGCTTAGTTTTCTAAAGTGCTGCTGCTTCATGCTTGTGTTTTTTTGTTTTGTTTCAAAGATGCTGCAGCATCACCACGAGCTCTGAGCTCCCAAGTGGTGCAGCTCAGCTTTGCTGAAGATGCTGCTGATTAAATCAAGGGACAGCCAGGTCTGAAGACACAGACGTGCTTTGCTGCTTTTAACTGAAATCACTCTGCAGTCTGCTCACGCCAAGGAACACAGGGAGGAAATGGGAAACTACCACAAGGCACCAGACTACTTTAATACGAACAATTAAGATTAAAATCCATCATGCCTGACAATAAAACCCAATAAAAGTATTTAATTTTGAAGTATAATGCTAATCGAGTCTAAAAGCATTTTTTATTTACAATAATAAAAACCCCACATTACCCATAATAATGGTGTGAGTCGGCAACGGAAAACAAGGAGACACTGCAGTGTCAGTCAGGGCAGTAAGTCAGAAAGGAAATATTTCTCAAACACAGGCTGAAGCAAGAGGGCTCTGGGACTGCTGTTGCTAGAGGGGAACCTGCTCCTGTATTTTGAAACCAGCACCAGGGCTAATTATTTCAGCATTAACAAGAACAGCCCTGAAGAATTGTTGATGATTTAACATCAACCGATTAAACAACAGCAATAAAGCATTAGGAAAGTAGTTGCAACACGAGAAATTTCACTTCCATCATACACATAAAAGCCCACAACAACAGAAAAGTTTTCATCAGCTTTACATTTTTTATAGGAAATTATTTTAGGATTCCTCAGCATACCCTGACTGCCTGCATCCCCCATCTGAGAACCGGTGGCTCCATGTCATCATTTAAAAGATGAAATACCTGTGACAAACAACCTTTGGGCACAGCCTCCAGCTCACTGATGTATGTAATTTTTTGGCACTTATGAATATTGGGATCTAATAAACACCCACATCATTCCAACAATAAAATCATGTTTCATCTCACTGTTAACGTGCCTCGCACAAAACATTCACTTGCCTTCAGTTCCAACACGAGGTCCATCCTCTTCTTTCCCAGAGGGTTGATGTCATTGAGAATTAATGCTGTGATGATGTCAATGCCGTTGGACTCGTGAGTGGCAATGCAGTTCTGTCCAAAGAAAAGTCATCAGACCTCACTAATTGCCTGCACTACAAACACAGCCCGGGCTGGTGACCCCGCCAGAACAGCAGAGTCCCCTCTGTCATCGCCTCGGGGGCCGCCTGAGATGGATAACTGGACAGAGAGCTCCAGGCAGTGGAACAACAAAAGATTAAGGGATTTTGTTTCAAGCTTTTCCTCTCCTCAGCCGTGGTCCTACTGGAACCCCCGGCCTCAGGAAGCACAAGGAACCACAGCTGATAAAAGAAGCACTTCCATGCCAAAGTGTCCAGGCTGGACAGGCAGCTACAGAGGAACAGTGTTTTACTGAGATTAGGGAGAGTTTCCCTCATTATAAATGTGCCAATCAACACCTACTTCAGTCCTGTCTGCACAAAGAATGGGAATTTCCATAACCTCCTGCCTGCCCTTCAGCCCTGCTCTCGGAATGGTCTGAAAGGAAAATGTACAAACAGGCTTCAAAATCCAGAGCCCTGCTGTCGTAGAGCTCCACACCCAGAACTCCTGAAAGGTTTTATTCCACCTGATCCAGATGGCAGAGGGACACTGTCAGCTATCCCTGGCATGCACAGCCTCACACGTTCTCTTGCAGAGACAAGAATGACAGAAAAGTCTTTCAGGACAGTATTATGGTTCAAGTGATAAGGAAATGGAGAGAATAAGCACAAACTGGCACAGGGTGCCCAGAAACTGGCCTGTGGCTGCCCAGTCCCTGGAAGAGTTCCAGGCCAGGTTGGATGGGGCTTGGAGCAACCTGGGATAGAGGAAGGTGTCCCTGCTCACGGCAGGGGGTGGGACTGGATGGGCTTTAAAGTCCCTTCCAACCCAAACCATTCTGGGATTATATGAAGCACAGAAATTCCCCACTCTCCCTGCCTGTCAAATGTAATGAGACAAATCTTAGCAAAACAGAACTACTTCTACTGCTCTGAGTGGTTCAAGTCCTCAGGAGGGGCCCTGAGAAAGACAAGTTGATTATTAGGAGTTTATAGAGGGAAAAATCCGAAGATCTGTAGTGCAAGTAAAGTGGGCAGTGTTATGAGACAACACCAGCCCAGCAGAGCCGGGGCACAGGGAGAAAGGGGAATGCACTGCACAGCTCTGGATGCATTACCTGGTTCTCATGGCAGGGCCCCTGGCAGTACTCAGTCAAACTTTCCAGCGTCTGGTTGATCAGTGCTACGTTTTTCTCATTTATGTACAGACCCAGAAGGCCAAGTCCCCCAGTTGTGCTCCCACAGATGCAGTCCAGGAACTGCAGTGTCTCACACACCAGGTTGTAGTTTGTCTTGTTGTTCTGGCAGCGTAGGAAATTCTGTGGGGAGAGTGTCAAAGCCATGAGGGGAGGGCAAAAGCCATACAAAGTGCTGCTTGGTTGATAGTATTTATTAAAATTCATCCCTCCCCAGCTGCACTGCATGGTGGATTGCTCTGGTTTCACTGTACAAGCAGTTTAAGCCTCTTTCAGGGCTTATTTGCAACGTGCTGCTCTCTGAGCAGCTTGCTGGCTTCACGCTGTACAGGGGCCAAGCAGCAATAAACAGAGTGCATCCCATAAACACAGAGATCCATTAGAGCCTGACACCCAGCACGGAACAGGCACTCTGGAAAGCTCTCTGGAGCCTGGAAGCTTCACTCCACCTGCTGCCTTTCCCTGCCAACCATCGCTCACGGCTCCCTCCTCCCAGACCTTTCTCCAGGAGGGAAGCAGAGATTCCCCGGCTGGGGCCTCCCAGCAGCTCCACCTGCACAAGAGGCACCCGAGTGCACACCTTGAAGGAAGGAGCCTTGCAATGGAATTCTCTCCATTGCATTTCTTCCCACGTAATTATTGTAATTGCTGCTTGAAGCTGCTGATTAGGAGCAGCTCCTCTAATGAAAAGTCAGATTTACTGGCGTGGATTTAACAGCTTTCTGCTCTCCTGTATTCCCAATGAAAAAAAGCACCAAACCCAAACAAAACTAAAGGAGAACTAATGAAAATCAGTTTCCCAGGGACTTGGATGCTGTTTGTCAGTGTAATCCCAGCAGTGCTGCAAAGATTGACAGCCACCACCACTTCCTTTTCCTTGATGTTTCAGCAGGAAAACTCTCATCAAGCTTAATTCTAGCAGGTAACAACACTTCAGGGTGAAAAACCCCTCAGACAAACAGGAGACAAGGGACCATGGAACCAGCAGGGTCTTTCCTGCCAGCCCAGAGAGCAGCCCTGGTCCCTGGCTGTCTCTGGTGCCTGTGTCAGACTAATGAGTCTTCTAAGGCAAACAGAGGGAGAAATTGCAGATTCAATGGAAGGCGAAGCTAAAAAAGGAAAACGCTGTCTATGAATGCAGACTAAAAGGTGACAGTGATTCAGCACATTTCAGCTGATTGCTCATTTAGTATCCTGACTTCTGATTAACTTGTCAGAATGTAAAAAGGTTGATCCTACAGAAATCGGAGCTCATGTCTTCCCTCCAGGAAAAAAAAGCAAAACTAAAGGATAACACCCAAAGTGGTGAAGTAAAATGCTCTCTGGCTGCAGCACAGCATTTATTCTGATTATAGCTAGGCTTGTACCTGAGCTGCTTGATCCACAGCCAGCAAGGAGAGAGGAGGAATGAGGCACAAGAGGCAGGAGGACATTGTTAGGCTAAAACAAGAGGGAAAAAACCGTAGAAAACAAACCCGTGCTGCAGTGTGAGAAACTGCCCCAGGGAGTGTCTGCTGCTGCCTCAGCCAGTACAGAGTGAGCTCTGCGTTTTCAGTCACCCAGAGCATCTCACAGGAGTGGGAACACAACCCTCCAGTACTGAGCGTGCCATCCCACTGCTTTCCGTGGGAATGACCCGAGGTATGGACCAGCTGACAGACCCTGCATCCAGAGTGAGGAGCCACATGCAGATTCAGCCAGAACACGTGAAAAATACGCATCCACCCATTTGTCCCAGTCCTTGCATTCATTTGGAGAAAGCACTGCAACCCCCCCGGCCCCATGGAGAGAGCTAGAGGGAACAGCATCCACAGGGAGCAAACTGGAGCTGTATCTGGGAAGGGAAGGACTGACTGGTGCAGAGGGCACAGCACTGCAGCCGCCTGAGCATCCCAGAGCCTTCCTCCTCCCCTGAAACACAGCGGCTCCCCCAGCATGACTTGCACTTCCCTGTGTTTGCACATCAGCTCCCACAGCTGCCAGCAGCTTGGAAAGGCTTGGTGTGCCCAGGCCACACCTGCACCTGGCAGGTGATCCCAACTCACTCCTCGTTCAAATAGAACGTGCAGTTCTGGGAGAAACAGCTTCCAGGAGAGTCCTTCCTTATTCCTGCAGGCAGCAAGTCCTCTGGCACTATTGCAGGGAGCTCAGTTACATGCACCAGCTGCAGACACCAGGATTTTGGAGGATCAGACACTCCTGCCTCCCCTTCGGGGATGAGGGACAAGGACAAACCACGAGGCAGGCAGGCAGCAAGAGGATTACATTGAAAAAATTGTTCCACCTTTTTTTTTTCTTTTGTTAAAAAAAAAGAAATCCCTTTTTCTCCCAGAGCTGAGTACAGCTACCTGCTGTTTGGGAAATCTGATTGTTCAGGACGGGGAGGAGCTCAGGCCAAGCTTCTGCACTGGCTCCGGTTCAAGTGTGCTCCTATAGCTGCGGGTGCCTCGCCAAAGGCAGCAGCGGATCCTGCGCGTGCGGTTTGGAACTCTGCCACGGGAACCGCCGGCCCGCTCGGCTCCGGCACCGCCAGCGGCAGGAAAATCCTCCGACAAAACACACATCAAAGAGCTCTTTTTTCTTAAAAACGAGAGAGAGGCTGATGTCGGTAACCTGGGCACTCAGAGATGCTCGCGGAAGGCCAGGCTGGCGCACGGGGCCGTTCCCACGCGGCCGGTACCCCACGTGCTGCCGGCAGCGGGGCATTCCCGCTCCGCTCCGAGGAAGCCCTTGGCAGCTCTGCAAAGCTCTCACGCAGGGTCCCACGCTGCTGCCGGCCAGGGAACAATGTGCAATCAAGGCAATTATTGCTCTTTATGAGGGCATTTAGCACATTGTGCAGCGTCTCACCAGCTCCTCGATTCCAACCCGGCGGCAGCGGCGGCGCTGAGCGAAAATCACCCGAATTGCAGCCCCTTTGTAAGGGGGAACCTGCTCTCCGCAGAGGCACGCACTGGATGTGACACCCAGCGAGCTCTGGGCTCCCTGGGATTGTACAAACGCATCCCAGGGCAGCACAGGACAGCTGAGGCTTCCAGGAGCCTTGGACACTGCTGATTCCAACCCCTGCCACCCCATCACGGGGCAGCCAGAGCAGAGCCTGGCCCCAGCCTCTCCACATCCCCCATCAGGTGCTTGCACACACAGTGAGATACCCTGAGCCTTCTCCTCTCCAGCCTGACCTCTCCCAGCTCCCCCTGCCTCTCCCTGCCCATCAGTCATCTCAGAGTCCCTGCTCGATTCAGGAGCCCAGGACCAGAGCCAGCATTCCACACAGAGCCTGGGGCATCCAGCTTGTTTAAATGCACATCCAGCTTGTTTAGATGTTTCCCATCCTAATTCGCCACCAAGGGTAAGTCCCCCTTGCTCCAGGCCTCACCACCGGTCTCGGGGATGTAGGGTTGGTGAAGGCCAGTCTTACCAGTAAAGAGCAAAGTGAAGCTGGCACTGAGCTCCCTGACCTTTTCCATGTCCTTTGTCACCAAGGGCTCTGCCCATTCCACAGCAGACCCAGCTCTCCCTATCTCCTCCTGCTGTGGATAGAACCTAGAAACCCTCCTCATTGCCCTTCATGTCCCTCAGCAGATTCAACTCCAGCTGAGGCTTTCCTGACACCTTTGCCATGTGTTCAGCTCTAGGCAGGAGAACAAATCCATAAAAACCTAGGAGAACCTGGTCACTGGTAAGTTAAGCTTGAGGGCTGCTGCAACCAAAGTCCCAACACCCTCTTCATTTTCCCAAAGGATTTTTTGTTCTTTCCCTCCCCTCTCAAAAGCAGATCAGCAAATTCACAGCACAACACCCGCTTGCTTTAAACAGATACTTTCTAAAAGCCACAAGAAGTGCTGACCCCACCACCTTTTATGTACATTTCAAAGACCACTGGGTAACTGGACTGCCTCGTATGAGTCCAGCAAGGAGTAAATACATTTTTCTGGATTAACTTCAAGGCCAAAGAGAATAATTGATCACATAATCCATTTAAAAAGGCACGGGATTAGGGATAATGGAGTGACAGCAGTCAAGGAGACCCGAGCACACCTGCCCGGCGCCAGGCGGTACCTGCAAATCCCGGTTGTGGTTTTCACAGAGCAGCTGCAGGAAGCGCAGGATGGGCTGCATGATGGAGATGACGGCGCTCATCTCCAGGTCATCCTTGCTCTTATCCGCCGCAGCCTGGGCTCCCTCTCCGGCCGAGTAGTGCTCCTCGGGGTCGGCCTCTCTGCGGTACGCGTTGTACGCCTTGCGCGTGGCCGCCGACGCCTCCAGCAGCTGATCCCGCACCTCCTCCGTGATCTGGGTCATGGGCTCCCTCACTGCAACACACGGGGACACAGCCTCCTTAGGGGAGCCGAACGAAGGGGGCTCAGAAGATCTGAGTTCACACGTCCCCACTGCAGCTTCACCCGCAGGCCCAGCTGAGGAGCGGCAGCTCTTTGGTGAGTACGTTTAGTGTGGGGTGAGGGGCTCGTGTCGCTCTCTGCGCCTTGTACACCGACCCCAGCAGAGTTATACAGTTGGGGATTAATTGGTTAGGGCACACGCATCCAGCGCTAGCAGGAGTTATGGTAAAAGGACCTGCTTTAGAACAAAATTAGGATTTCTTCACTTTAATTGTTAGAGAAGGCACTGACCACAACCCACACTCCAGGGTCATTACTACAGATCAGATTTGGGCAGCTTGTCACAAGACAAGGCAGCAGAGTCTCAGCTCAGAAAGACTTTTCATCATTTCAATGGCACAACCTCACAAATGGATGAAGAGGGGATGAAGCTCTCGAAATCCTGAGCCAGGGCACCACTGATCTCTGAACTTTGCTCTGTGGGATCAGAGATCAGAGCATTATTGCATCAATCGAAACGAGTTCAAAACACACTTTACTCCCGTCACTTCAGGGAAGGGAATGACTGGGGATTACCTCTTTTCCTGTTGGGGACATCTCTATCTGAGTCTTCATCTTTCTTTTTGTTTCCTAAGTCACTGGTGTTGACCGTGACAGTTGCCTTGATTTCTTGCTGTGCCACTTTCATGCGGTCATAAAAAACCTTAAAGAACTTCTCGGATTTCTTATCTTCCGTCAGTCGGCAGAAGAAGGAATGCTACAAGAGAAAAGGAACAGGATCTGTAGCTCCATACACAGGTCTGAATCCAGACTATTCCACCTTTCTGCACTGCGTGGTACGCTGGAGGACTGGGAGGTTCATTAGTTGTCAGTAAACTGAAACTCAGAGCAATGGAAACTTGCAGGTTATTGTAAGGCAGCCCCAGTGCCTCAGCTTTGTTAAGTCTCTTATTAACATCTTCAAATATATATTTAAAGAGAAGTGAGGGCAATAAATCACACCAGGCTGATAATTTGGGCAGCACACCTCACTCTCAACAAGGGAAATCAGGTAAATACTCTGAATTAAGACAGGGAATTCCCTTCTCCTTACAATTTGATTTTCAGTTCAGAAATCAAAGGGTATGAGAAAAATACAGAGGAAAAAGAACTGTCCTGCCTTCCCACCCTCAAATCCAAGGGACTGTGACTCATAACACGCAATAGCCAATGTTAATCACAGTCCAAAGACGTACAAACAGGGCCATGCCGTGAGGGACATCTCGTGCTGAGTCTCCACGGCCCTGCCTGCAGCAGGCTGCTGAAAACTCCTTCTAGTTCCCACTCCAATATATCTTTAAGTGACAGAAAAACTCAAAGCACTGACTACTTTTAAGAAGGTTTATTACTCTTCTTCTGCACATATGTGCACGGAGACAGAAAGTTCTTCCTAAAATCGAGGAGAATACAAATCATGTACAGGTCAAAAAGGAGCCAACACAGTGAGTGATCAGACAACTCTTGATGAAACCAATATGCTGTTACATAAATCAGGACCAGAGCTTAAACACGACTGAAGGATGAACTTGTAAGTGGGTCACCTTATGCAGAGCATTATGAAATTAGTTAGCATTCTGCAGCGGCTCGCCATCCAACAGCTTTACATGATGAATAGGAATGAAGCCTGATTTATTGAAAAAACAAATTAAAATGGGAATAGCAATATATCCTGCCCGCTCTGCTGCGGAGCACACGAGGCCGTGGCTGCTGCTGCCTTTGATCACTCCCCAGCAGCTGCAGTGAGAACACATGGAGTGACTTTGAACACTCCCGGAGCTGTGGCTTTGATTACAGGCAGAGCAGGAGTGTGGCTATTTAAAGAACGTGGTCAATATTCAGGAGATATCCCTCCCACCACTGCAACACCTCCTACCTGCCCTGAGCAGCTCAGGTGAACTCTGAAGATTGTGTTTACTTCTAGTGATTAACAGGGAGGAGGGAAAGGAGAAGAACCCAGGACAGACATCCCAGATCCCCAAAACCAGTCGCACCAGTACCTCCTCCTGACACCCATCCAGAGAGCCCAGTAAAGCAGAGCTGCCAGAGCACTGCAGGACCTGCCCTCTGCCCAAACACTGCTGGGCCTGTGATGTGCCACAGGCTGATCTGGGTGCCCAGTGAATTTAACGCTATTTGTACAATTATTCTCTAATCCAAAACTTTGTATCAAGAATTTGAATGTTTTCTCATAACGTTTTCCCATGGCTTTAAACTGAAAGAGGACTGATTTAGATTAGATATATGGAAGAAATACTTCCCTCTGAGGGGGGTGAGGCTGACCAGCAACTAAACCCCTCAATATCCGGGTAGTTTAGGCAGCCAAGCCTAAACTAAGTCTGTTACTTGGTGGCCACAAGGACAGACAGAGGAAGAGTTTACATCTAAGGTGCATCTTGGAAATTTTACTCTACCAGGATTACAAATAATGACAATAATAATAATTGACAGATAGACCAGCACAAACCACGGGCTCTAGAAAGGCCAAGCACTTTCTGAAAAATCCCGCGATGTGCTCGTCAGGCAGCACTGGTCATGACCTGGCTGTCACATCCCCAGAGCCCAGACAGGAGGAGTTTCCCTGTGATGAAGCCGTGGTGAAGGAAAAGCTTTTTTTAATGAACCACACTAAAGAAATACCTTTTATGAGAGTAATTACTACTTGCTGACAGACCTGATTTTCATCGTCTTTTCAAGCTTCTTAACTGACTTTCCACTGCGCTTCAGAGAAAAAAACCCAAATGAAAGGAGCGTTTCCAGTAAAGCTTTTTGTGCGTGCTCTGCATACACTCAAGGGGTGTCACCAAATGATTGTTTCAGTTTAGGTCAGGATGCCTAACACCTTCACACTTATGAATCAACCACATGCCAGCTCCCAAAGATACTGTATTTTAAGAGGTGTGATCTTGCAAGTTGCGCTTGAGCAGGTAACGGGTGGTGATAATTATGACAGAAATCCTCAAATTTTATTTACAGATATAGCCTCCAAGCAGAAAGTGGAGAAATCTCCCTTTTTAAAACGGAAATCGAGTGGCCATTTTAGAGCACCGTCTGCTGGGGTCCTGGCTTGTGTACAGACACCATGGAACCACAGGCTGCTGAAAGAGCAAGTGTGGAGGAACAGCCAACCTCCACACTCCTGCGGGATTTGGAGGAACTGAGCTTCAAACACAGCCCTGACACTGCAGCAGCTGACACCAGCCAGCCCTGAGGATCCAGCCATCACCACGATGGGGCTTGGGAGCTCCTAAAAGCCTACTGCAGGGCAGGGAACTGTGTCCCATAATGTACCAGCATGGATGGGGCTGGGGCTGGTTGTCCCAGTATGGAAAAGCTGCCTGAGAGGTAGTGGAGATAGAGCTCCATCTGGTACTGGAGACACAGGCACTGAAGGCCAGAGAGGGATCTGTGACAAGGGCACAGAGCGACAGGATGAGGGGAATGGCTTCCCATTGCCAGAGGGCAGGGTTAGACAGGATTTTGGGAAGGAATTCTTCCCTGTGAGGGTGGGGAGGCCCTGGCACAGGCTGCCCAGAGAAGCTGTGGCTGTCCCATCCCTGGAAGTGTCCAAGGCCAGGTTGGACAGGGCTTGGAGCAACCTGAGATAGTGGAAGGTGTCCCTGCCCATGGCAGGGGTGGCACTGGATGAGCTTTAAGGTCCCTTCCAACCCAAACCATTGACGGATTCCTACAGAGTGCTAAACTCACACAATATGAAACTGCATTTTATTTCAGCCTTGTGTTCTAAGTGACTGCTAATTCATTGCCACTGGACAGGAGCCACGGCAGAGCCACAGCAGCACGTGAGCTTTGCCCCACGAACTCAGCAAAGAGCTCTGCAAGTGCACACAGCTCAGGGAAGCCCAGCAGATCCCCAGAGCAAACGAACCACAGCTCCTCTGAGGTGACAGCACCCGAGATAATGGGCTGGCAATTAATTACACAGCCACAGAAGGAAACCCAAAGCCACTCCACGTGACACGCGGGAGTGTCTGACACGACAGCAATGCTCACCAGGAGCAAGGACACCACCACAGAGTTCTCCATTGTTTTTAGAGAGGGAGCAGCCCCCACCTGCACTCACTCACTGTTTCAAGGGGATGGAAGGAGAACTCAGCACGGGCATCACATCACAAAGCAGCCACACCACTGCTCCTCCTGACATCCAAATTAAAGTACCACAGAGTAGATCAGCTAATAACACCAGGTACCAGGAAACCTGTGGAATAACTTCTCCCTTTTCCTCTCCATTAGCCAACCCTGCTCCTAAAGAATTCCAACCAGAAGCCTCATGCACAGCAGGACATGCCCTTACACCTCTGCCCCTCCAGGGTATCCCCTCTGGGCCAAAGGAGGTCAGTAAGTAAATACTATCTTCATCTATGCCTTTATCTCCCTGGTCCACACAAAACATGGCAGAAAAGCTGCAAACCAAAAGATGGATTTCCCCAGAAAATAAATCAAAGGCCAAATTACAACTGCAGCACACTGACCAGCCTGGCCCAGCCTGGAGCACCAGCAGCTCCTCGATCTCCCTCATCAACTCAGCCCATGTTTAATGTGTTTTTTTGAGAAAAACATCCTGTCTTTTTTGAGAACGTGTCAGAGATGATGAACTATGTCTGTCTATGGTCTATTCCAGTGGTTAACAACTGTTAGAAACATGTGGTTAATCCTTTTTATGTCACTAACTTCCAGTCACTGATATTTTTTCAAGTTTGTGTCTCTTCTGTAGTCATTCCCAGGAACTTGGTCTCCTCTTCCCTTCTGAATATTTACATACTCTGTGAAATGTTTACCTAACGTTCCATGCTAAACTGAAAATACCATTTTTGCTTGCTGGCTCTTTATTCAGCATTAATATAATTTTCTGTGGTGGGTATTTTTTGGCATGTTCTTAAATATTGCAAATCATTAACAAGCTGGATTATAGAACCACATCAAAAAAAAATAAATCAGCGAAGAACAGGCACATTTCCTGGCATTAGCATTTAATTCTAAGACCTCTGACATATGTAATAGACATAATTTCTAATGATGAGTGGAATTGAAGCTCAGCTAACTCCCCAGCAGTCCAGGAGAGTGGGATTATGGAGGCAGGATAACCAAAGGGCAGGGTCAAATGTTCCTTAACGTGTCTCTCATACCAGCAGTCGGTAACAAATTGGATTCTAGCCAGCAGAACTGACATCTGTCCTTTGGAGAGTGAAACCATAAAGCACAGCAGTCTGGTACCTTTGTGTAAGGTGCACAGAGGACAGACCCAGGTAACTAATCCACTATAAATGGAACTAATCCACAATAAATTTCATGATGAGTGAGTCTGTGCCCAGTGTAGGATTGTGAAATGGGGAAAAAACCAGGCACCAGCTGAAGGCAGCTTATTTCTAGCTCTTGCCTCTGCGAGCCTTGCCCAATATGTGCTGCCCCCTTCACTGGGAACACCTCTCCCTACCCTGCTACCTGGATCTGCCCCCAAGCCACGACTGTTTTGCCAGCCAAGCAAAGAACAACAGTGGGATTGTTCTGCACGGAACAGCTCGACTTTCCACCCCAGACCGTCGGACTGACGGTGTGAGGAATGGCACCAGGACCCAGCAGCAAGCCCGGGTTTCAGCAGGCTCTGCTCGGCCGTGTTTGCTCCCACGAGGGGTGGCCTGGCCCGAGGCAGCCTTGGCCAGGACCCACTCCGAGGCTGCCGTCAGCCCACGGAGCTCAGAGCGTTCCCGGGGCCGCACCCTCCCAAAGCTGTTTCATCAGCCACCGAGCCCTGCCAGACCATCCCAACACATCCCAAAGAATTCCCCAGGAAAACAAGCTTCTGGTTACCAAGAAATCAGGGAAAGCGAAGCCCCAGCAAACACCTCACCAATTAAAGCAAACTGCTGTCATCTCCTTCCCCGTTTCTCTAGTGCCAGGGAGCAGAAACACCCCGTGAACTTGGCGAGCCAGGGAGATTTCAGAGAGGAAAGTCCCTCCAGAAAGAGGAGAAAGCTCAGTGATCTGGCTTCAACTCAGGACATTTTATTCCAAGACTAGAGAGAAATTATTGCAGGGACCTCAGCTCGCTCGGGTTATCCGGCCAGGCTGCCAGCACGAACTAATGCAAAACTTGTGTGCTACTTCATCTCTGCAGGAAGAGTTTGCCACCCCCAGACTAGTTCTTAGAGCTGGACTACTTCAAACAAGCCACATTTTAAAGGGAACTGCACTAACACAAGCACTGAATTAAGCACAAATGCCAAGCCTCTACATTCTGCCTAAACATATTGCGAGGGCTTCCACCGCAGAAAATTCCAACCTAACTTTCCTTTCTGTCCCTCCTCATTTATTTATTTTAAATATCACTAATCCTTCTCTCTTGAAATCTCTCTTACGTCCTGGCTCGCTGGAGATCCATCACTTTGGGTGTGAGTGATGGATATCATTAGTCTTGCATAGCTTAAGGAAATGGCAGCTGAAATATTTCACACTGAACATACTTCACAGTTTGAAATAAACCCATAAGGAAAATCTGCCAGAACACCTCAATTGCCTATTTTTTTTGCAAACTGTAAAATAAACTTTGTCCTGAAAGCAGAAGGAGGACTTCCCAGCTCTATTTTCCACAAATAAGACCAACTCTCCCTGCCATGGGCATCCACTCTCCATCCTGCACAGCTCTGCTCTTTGCTGGAGGTTCTGCCCACCTTATGGGGGATGTTTTTTGGGGGTGATAAGTATGCAGAGCCTGACCCATGGAAATGCTCATCTGTCACAACCAGCTTTACATGAGACCAGCAGCAGAACTACACCAGGAAGATACAAGGGTATCTTACATGTTCTCCTACTGCAACACCCAAAATCTTGATGCAGCTTAAAGTCACTTCACAGAGGAAAGCAAGAACAAGAACCTCACAGAGAAACAGTTCCCTCATGTCCTTCCAGAGCCAGTACAAGCCCTTGGAAGCAATGAGGTGACACTGGATGATCACCAGGAGGTGAAGGCACACCAGGAAACCACAGGTACAAATGTGACTGTGGGGTCTGGGCTCACCGATGGCTTCGGGAGCATGGGAGACTCGGGGTCTGCCCTGCTGTGAGCCCAGTGCTGATTTGGGTCCCTCTTGCATCCCTGTGGGAACACACACTGCTGGGGCACTCAGCTCAGCCATGGATCCCATTCCCCACAGCAGGAGCATGGATCCCATTCCCCATGGCAGGAGCATGGATCCTACTTCCCCACCGAACCGGCGAGCGCTGTGTAGGTGTGAGAAACAAGGAAGTCTGCAGACTCCCCAAAAGAAAAAAAAAAAAAAGTGTAAGATCTTCTTGAGAGACAGAGGAATTAAAGAAAACCATAGCAACAAGTCAGTCCACCTACCCAAACCACCCACCCACCACCAGTTTCATTTGCTGACGCACTTCAAAAACAAGCTGGCTCCTACCCGCTCTGGAAGGTGAGCAAGCCCTGAGAGCTCATTAAATTCCCTTCTCAGCTACTCTTGTGTGCCTGCAGCTAGTGAGCAAGTGGGATATAAATAGAAGTTATATAACAGCGCTTTGTTGATTCCTGTGCTTACCAAAAAAAAAGGCGGCATGACCTTGTTTTGCTGAATAGCTTTGCCTCTGCCTGCTCGGGGACGACTCTAATCCTGCAAGGGATCATCTTAAAAGTTTATGTTGGACCTGGACCCCATGGAGAGGAATGGGGAGAATTCATGGTTTGTGTCCCTGCTCCTTGCAGGACCAGGATCGCAGTGGAATGCTGAGAGGATTGCCACACAGGAGCTGGTACCCAACCATGAACAAAATAAGGCCACCAAGGCTGGAGAGCAAGACACAGCTGAAGCCTGAGGCAGCACCTCTTCTCCTTTTTTCCATCTACACTGCTCAACCACACAGACTGGCACCTCAAAATCCAGCAGAAAACTTCCCTTTGGGAAGAAAGACTGGAAGACACTGCTGCAGGAATAGTGATGGGCCAAACGTACCTCAAAAAGCAGCAGGAGCAGCAGCTCAAGCGGAAAGACAAGGTGGTATCAGTACAATCTCACCTCATCCACCCTGTGCTCCATCCCAGCTGTGCATCCCAGTGCCCTGAGCATGGAATCTCCCCTGCAGGAAGGATTCCTCACAGTGCATTATCAGTGGGGCTGGTTTGTTTTGGATGTGGTGGTATCTAACAGATATGGGACACCGATACTTCACCATGCTAAATATATTAAAATACACGTGAAGGAGACGGCTGTGTTTGTTCAGGCTTGGCATCCTCAGCTTCCTCACGTGCTCTGGAGCAGCAGAGCATCGGGACAGAGGTTTCCTCAGTGCTGATTTCATGGCTACTGCAGCTCCTGTGCCTTCTTTGGAAGGCAACTGCACTGCCAAGGAGGTCAGGATTTGCACAAGGTTTCATTTTGGAGAGAAAAGGACAAGATCCCTGCCCAAGCTGATGTTGGTGATGCAGGTCCTAATCAACTTTTTTTTAATGTCATGTTCATAACATACTCAGAATGTAAAAAAAAAAAGGTGTGTTTTACCTCGAGGAAAAACACCTTAAAATGGTGAAAGACACAGGTGATTGTTTAACACCTGCCAAGAGCTTGCTGGTTGTGCATTAGTTTCCTAAACAGGTATCATTAAAACAATGTAAAAAAGATGTGACATCCTGCATTCTGCCCGTCAGAAACAAATACAAAATTTAAAAGATTTGTTTTATCAATGACCAGAAGTTCTTAAGTGCTATTTACAGAAGTTTAGTGACCTAAAGACATTCTTGCCTCCGAAGCCTTTGCTATCACATACAATTCTCTGCTCACTGATATCTGTGACTGCTGCAAATCTTGCAAGTAATAAATCTGATTTAAAAAGTCCAAACCACAAACTAAAGCACCACTGTGTCACCAAACCTACATCTTATCCCATCAATAGTTCTGTAATGTTTTGCAAAGCTTTCCCCCCATTTTGCACAGCAGTTGCAGTCACAGAGAAAAATAAACAAAGTGCTCCTGCAACCAAATTAGACACTTTTTGTCATCGTATTTCACAGCCAATGCTACAAGGAGCTCAAGGACATAAATTTATCTCCAAGGTTCTGCTCCCTCCAACCCAAGGGCTGTGGCTGACCAGCACCACTGGCTGGTACTCCCCAGCTCACTGGGCTTCCCTGGGTCCCCCAAGTGCCAGAAAGACAAAGAACTGGACAGCTCTGGATTCAGTTCCCTTTGTGCATCAATCCTGCAATTATTTAATGACTATCAATCATCTCTGGACAGCCTGAGGCACAGAAAAGGAGACCAAAGTTCACCCTGGTGGAGTTTCCTCACTGGTGGCAGCGCATGAGGAGAAATGTTGGCTGAATCCGAGTCCACGTATGGAGCAAGACAGAGCTGGAGACAGGAGAGTTGTGTTAGTCCAGTCCAGTATTTCCTACCAAACCTGGCTGCTGAGGAGGTGGCTGCTGGGATTTCTGCATCCATGGTACCTGTTCCATGAGCAGCACAGCCCCCAGCTCTGAGGAGCACTCAACAGAGGGCACATGGATCCTCTGGGCAGACTCAACCAAGAAGAGCTCTGGGAGTTCAAACAACTCAAAGGCACCAGGCTTTTTGCACAGTCACATCTCAAAGGAGCCTCACACATCCACTGTGAGCTCCAAGCCACAATTCCATACAACACAGACTCATCCCTGCCATGCCATGCCAGAGGCACAGCTCTCCAGTTCACCAGCAGCTCCTCGGTCCCGTCTCAAGTCAGGGTGGTCCTTGGTCCTCATCTCACACCCAGCTGCTGGTGGACAGAGGAGTGTGGAGCACATCCCATCACCATCCTCTGCACAGCAGCAGCGACTCCAGAACAAATCCCACTTCTTTCCTGAAAAATAATCACCTTTTCCTTGTGTGCCAACTCCCACGACCTCATCCTCTGTGTCTGCAGCCCACCTAGGGGACAACAATGGATGAAGGGGAACGAAGGCACCGCCACTCTCTGAAGTGGCAGACGTGCATTGTGTCACCTTGGGGCAGCACTTAAAAACTGCCTGAAACCACCAATGTCATCAACCTCATTTTACCTTCCCCTGCTGAAAGCACCAACATGTGCGTGTGGGTAATTTGTCACGCACGCTGACTTTTGAGAAGATCCCTAATTAAAGGAGCAGAGTCTCCATGGAGAGGTGTTATGTAAGGGACTTTACTTGCCATTAACTTCCACCGACCAAGGAAACCCGAAACTCGGCGGCGGCGAGGCAGAGTAACGGCACATGGAATTTTTATGTAGCACATGAGAGACGAGCGTTGCAGGACAAGTCCTCAGCAATTTCCTCCACTGTCACTCATTTGCCAAGGCTGCTCTTCCCGAGGAAAGCCTCGCCGTGCTGCCGTGTGGGGAACGGACTGAGCCTTCACCCCTTCCCCAGAGGATGCAGCTCCGAGCGCCCACGAGCATCAGCACCCACCAGAGCATTCCTTGCTCTGGAGAAGGGAGCCCAAGGCAGCCCCAGGACAGGAGCCATGCACCAGCACCCGGGAGCAGGGCGTGCTCACCCCTCACTGCAGCAGAGCGCGGGGCACCCCCAGGGCTGCGCCGCAGAACCGCTGAGCCAGCGCTCCCCAGGGGGATGCTCAGGGTTATATAAATTAATAAAGGGGTTGATGTAATTTGCAGTTCAGTGAGTTGCAGCGTTTGTCAAGTTAATTTGTTGTCTGGTGTTGACCCCGTGGTTCCACCTCTGCTTCTGTCTCCGTGCAAACGAGGGCAGGCTTCCCACTGACATCCCGGGCTCCCGCTGGGCCGGAGCGACGAGCTCACCGGGCACGGCCGGCGCAAGGTCAGCACCATCCTGCTACCAAAGAACCTGACAGCATTCCTAAGTTAATTCCAAAAGCTAAACCCCAGAAAGTTTCCACCAGAGAGCCGGAAGCGGGCAAAGACCTTCCCAGAAGAGCTCATTTCCCACATTCACATTCCCCCCTGCAGCCAAACACGGAGCAGCGTGGGATTCCCTGTGCCACACATCACCAGCTCAGCCTCCTTCCTGAGGTGAACCAGGAGCGTTTTCTCTTGTCTTGCTTCTCCCCCACATTCATTTTCTTAACAATACAATAAAAATCCCTCCTGCCAATTACAGTAAGGAGCGTTTCTAGATTTGCTTTTCTGCTGGAGTTGGCAACCACCTACTTTGCCTACCCTTAATACTGGCCCTGCCTGTACCTAATGAAACAGCAACACCTATTCCAGTTATCCCTCCCCAGCATCATGGGGATCTGTTCTCCCACTGAAGCTCATGGGAGTTACCCGGGAACTCCCATTATTAACCATATTACAATCATCATCTGCAAGTTCCTGTGTGTTGGTACAAACCTTCTGCTTCACTTCAGGCTGAATTAATTTCCCGTGTGAAAACCTGGAGTTAAGAAAATGCCATGCAGGGGTGACACATTTCTGGCTTTGCTGCCAAGGAGCCTTTTTTACATAACCTGTCCCTATCCCACCACTTTCTTATTCTCAAAGGCCTGTAGATAGAGGCAACTGAAGTTCAGTAGAAATTATTCAAACTGAACACAGAACCAACTTGTTTGGAACACTATCAATCAAAAGCTGCTAATAATAACAAAAAAAATTGTGAAATGAAGATAAACTGTGTTAGACCTCAAAGACAAAGCTGGCTGGTTTGGCTAGGTCAACTTTCACAATGACAAATGTATCTGATGCAAAATGAACACAGTTATTAGTCCAGACACTGAAGATGACTCTTCCACTGGCACTTACTGGAAACTGCAGAAGAACTGCAGAAAATCCACTCTGCAGGTTGCAGAGGTTGCCAAGCCCTACCTACCCACTCTGCAAAACTCACCAAAAGAACACAGATTAGAGAAAGATCACGATGAAACACAGGGAAAGTATTGGGTTCATTTTTCTAAGTGTCTAGTTCCCATAAGCAGCCAAATTTTGCTGTGTATTTTGTAAAAATGAATTCCTACTAAGGGGAGACCATCACTCTGCTGCACTCAGTAAATCTTTACTGTGCCATAGCCAAAGGCTGCTGTACAAAACTCATCAGCTTTGCAGATTAGCAGGTCTCCACACAGCTCTGCTGAACAGCTGGGCTGCACCCAGGGCCCTCTGCATGCTGAGCAGATCAGCCATTCTTCCTACATGGAGACAGCACAGCTTGATCACTCGAGTTCAGTGTCTCAGGATACCAGTTTAACCCGGCCATCACATCACTCTGCAATTACCCTGGGAGATACAGCCCTGAACCGATGATTTTACTAAAGAGCAAGCCTCCACCTTCGCTTTGATTCCCAGTGTTGAGCCAGCTGTTCTCTCAGAAGTTAAGCTTTGTGGTTGGTGTTTTCCCCATTGAAGTTCTACTGCCTTGGCTCTCATGACTAAAGCCCTGCTGAGAGCCCAGAGTGCTGGGGACATGCTGTTCCCGACTGCCACTGCCAACGTCCCACGGGCCCGGAGCTGCTGGAGCCACTGCAAGGCACCAGAAAACTCCCTCCCTACCACCAGCAGTTTAACCAAGGCAGAGGGAAGCCAGCGGATAATCAGTGCACTGATTATCCTCCCTTTTTGCCTTTTGCTACCAAGCCCACGGAGTGTTCTAGCACGGAATATCCGCATCCCGACGGCTTCATGGGATATTTTCAATAACATCCCGTGCGTGCCTTGCATGCATGAGTAAGAGCTGCTGGGTGTGGCCGAGCCGTCAGAGCTCACAGCATTAGCTGTAGGCATCACAAGTCATTTGGTTCCTAAAACATTCTGTACTTAAGAGCAGCCCACACTCCAGCAGAGCCCCCTCCCAGCCCATCCCGCCGGAGCACGCACACGCACCAGGGACTGCTGGCTGCCCGGAGCGTGTCCTACAAACACCTGCCAAGCACTTATTCCTGAGTGGGAAAGGATGGAAAACAGCCACTCTGGGCTGTAGAACCACATCTGTAGAGGCTGGAGTGCAGCAGGAGCTGGCAGAGCGTGCGGTGTGGGGCGGAAGCGCCACTGCCCTGAGGAGCCATCCATCATTCCTAACCGCAGGGTCAGTCCACAGCCTCCCAGCTCCCAGCTACAGACAGCAAATGCAAACTAAACTATCCCCCTTTTGGGAAAAAAAAGGTGTCTTTGGAGACGGATTGCAGATTTTCCTGTTGGTTTTCACTGGGTGAGCTAAGGAATCTGCTTCCAGCATGGATTTGTGCACAGTGGGAAGTGACTTTGCTCAGTCCTTCAGTCCTGGGGTCCAGCACAAGCAAAGGATCTCTCCACGTCAGGCTGGTGCAGTTTGTTCTTCCTTCCAGCATGACAGGGCGAGGTTACCTGAGGCTGCCTGAGAGCTGTAAAGATGAAAGCTCAGCTTCCTTTACATTAGAGAAGAGCTAGAAATTTAAAGGAGTGACTGTCCCCCAGGAATGTTAATCCTGTCACTGCAGTTTAAGGTGACATGGGATTTTCAACGCTCAATTCCCACTTTGTTTTTTGCAAAGAAGTTTCATTCCAGAGTGTATACACAGGGGAAAAACGAGGGTACTCATTACGGAGACAGAGCAAAGGAGCCCAAAGAAATTCCCTGTCCTCTCATGGGAAGTTTGCATGGAAACAGGAGGTGCTGCTGTAGGGATCTGCTGTGTGTTTTAACCACAATGATCAGTTGTAACTGGTCAGGATTCAGCCCCACAGACAGACTGCAAACACAACACACGCAGAGCCAAAGGAATAAGATGTCACATATTCAATCACCTTTGTAAGCAAGTTGTGCTGGAATAAGGTTTTACTTTCTGTTTGGAAGAATACTACAAGCTCATTGGTTTATGTTCATTAATCCACACCAGGGACAATTTTCATTTAGGGGAATCTAATTCTTATTGAAAACATAGAAAGGAAGAACAGCAAAATTGCAGGAGAACGGTGGTGGTCTGGACTTTACCATACACTTATTTCGAATTCCAGTCTGAAATTTAACAGAACATTGTAAAAGTCTCTGAACACATTGCAGTTGCTTAAACTCATTTGTAAGAGCAGTCAATAACTTACCTACAAAGCTGTTTTATTATACATTCCTCTATGTTGCCCTGGGAAACCCCTCAATTACCCAGTGCCCACACAAACGTTCAGTAAGACTTTTGCACGGTAGACACTAATATTTCCCTTAATTACAGGTCAAAGATCATTTAGTCATTTCCCCTCCCTTCTCCTTAACCTCCTCAAGTTTCCTGGATTTCATAAAAACATTTCCCTTCCCGACACGGTTCAGTCATAAGACGGAGTTTTCCATTTCCCTACCTGTATCGTGGTGTTCCCACCTTCCAGCAGGGCAATGGCCAGCAGGATGCTCTCGTGGAAGACTCTGTCACTGGTGGCATTCATGATGAGGTCTATGACCAGGTTGGATGCACCTTCTTTATCCAGGTGGCACTGGACATCTGCCAGGCTCATCTCCCCTCGGCTCATCGAGCTCGATCCGGAGCTTCCTCCTATAAAGGTGATCACAAGAAACAGGTTGGCACTGACCCCATGGGGATGGCAAGGCCAAGCTGGACGGGGCTTGGAGCAACCTGGGATACTGGAAGGTGTCCCTGCCTACGGCAGGGGTGGAACAGGATGAGCTTTAAGGTTCCTTCCAACCCAAACCATTCTGTGATTCAATTTTCAGCAATGGCCTCAAATTAAATAAACTTCACTTTATAACTGACTTCAAATGGAATTTTTGCTCATCCTACCCCACAATCTCCCTCCAATACCATGAAATGGTTTTATCTTAGAAATGATTAATAATCTGACATCCTTATGGGCATTTTTCTCAGATATTATTGCAAATATTAAACTGATCAGGATTTCCAAGTACATTTATTCAAAGCAACATCACAAACTTCGAGCCAACCCACGGCAGTCACTGCAAAGTACGAAGAGCTCTATCTGCTTAACTTTGCTCCCAACTGCAGTCATCCACGAGGAGAGCTTCCTCTTTTTTGGGACTTCAACAGAAAGAACCGTGAGGGAAAACATCCCAATTTCAGCGGCAAGGTGCTGATTTGTCAGGAACACACAGAGACAGAGCACTGGGAAGGGCAGACCCACGGATGAGCAGAGCGCGTCCTACCTCCCGCGCCGGCCTTGCCGGGCGCTCCGGACAAGGGCCCGTTGCCGAAGGCGGTGAGGCTCTCGCGCCGTCCGGCCGCTCGCACGTTGCCGTAGTAGCGGTTCACCAAAACCTGCCGCAGGGCCTCGCCCTTCGTCCAAAGAGGAGAAGGAAAGCGTGACGTGAGCTCCACGGACAAACCGACCACCCATTTCAATGAGCAGCGGGGCTGCTCTTAGCAGGACCCTTCTCGTGGTGAGGGAGGGGGGAATGAAACCCTGGAGAGTTGGAAAAATCCACAGAGCAGCTCCCGATGTGCCGGGGCAGGCTGGGACACTGGGGGTTTCATGGGGCTCAGTAAGATTATGGGTTCCCAGCACAGAAAGTGCTGCAGTCCAGGTTTTGTGTAAAGCTTTCTAGACAGATTTAATTTTCAGAGAGTTTTCTTTTAACTAAGAAGAAAACTCTTCTATCATCTCAGTCTTAAAAGCAAAAACTTTGCATTTGTGCAGCACCAACACAAAATTAAGAGGTGGCTTAGAGGGAGAGGAACATTAGGAATGGTTTTTGAGGAGCAATCCCATGTCCTCGCAGCTCCCCTATTTTGCCATGTCACCACCAGCACGGGGCCGTGCTCCGCTGTGCCTCCATCAGCAGCTGACGCGATCCGTCGGCTGCCGAGCGGAAACCCGAGCGATCCCCCTGGATCCCGGCGTTTGTTCCCTGCTGGCAGCTGCCCCAGTCACGCCAGCCCTCACACCCCAGCGCTCGGGACTGCGGGGCCGCGGTCCTCACATGACCCCACACCCCAGCACGAGCTGCTGCCGGCGGGAATCCAACATCTCCAGGTGGAATTCAAACCCGCTGCTGTCGCTGCGGCCCTCGCAGGAATTCCTGGGAATTCGGGGAGCCGGACAAAGCCGGCGGCACTGCCAGCAACGGCAGCACACCAACACCGCACGGGGATTAAGGGATCTTTGTAAGGTCTTTGTGCACAAGGGAAAACTGGGGATTATTGGCATCGGGAGCTCCTGCCCTGCTAATGGCCGTGGTTACAGCAGCACCATCCCGGGACAGTGCTGCAGAGGGGAGGAAGGGGCTTATCTGGGGATTCAAAAAATAAATACTACTAATAAAAAAACCAATCTAGCCAAGAATAACTTCCCATTAAAAATGTGTCAGATGAACTAAAGCATCTTATCTTTAAAGCCATTCACAAAAATGTGCTTGTCACTGATTTTCAGTTGTACTTCGAACGAAATCGGTTGCCTGACTATAGATTCAAGATGTCATTTAATACATTAGCTGTCATAAAAGTGAAGTCTTATTTTTTAAACTTTCACAGGAGGCCTTTAAAACACAAGTTAGTATATGGAACAACATAAATGTGCATTAATTGGCTTGTACAGAACTCCAGCACTGCTGCAGTCCCACTGCTCTGACACACAGCTGGCACTCACAAAGGACACTTCAAGAAATCCTTCACCCTAAAAGAAAAAAAGACAAAATCCTGTCTGATAATCAAGTTCTTTGCCAAATTTCAGAAATCACTCCCAAAGGGAGAAGGCCAACACATGCCTGGAGCTGGTGAGGGATCACTGCCCTCCCCACAGGGCTGGGGCTCAAGCTGGGGCTCCCATTCCGCCCTGTCACCACAATCCAGCAGCTTAGAAATGGTTCCTGTGGATTATCAGCGTGAAAGCTGCAGCACGGGAGCTGCATTTTAAGGAATCAGATGGGGATGGGGAGGGAACAAGTGTCAGGGAAACAGGATGTAAAATCAACATGGAGACAGTGTTCCAACCAGCTGCTTCCCAAACAGCAGAAAAAAATGAAAATTCGTGTGAAAGCAACAGTAGAAGGATATGAGCACTTCTCCAAGGGGCATACGCTTCCCATCAGCGCTTGGGCCAAAGAGTGAACATGTGGGAGAGGCAAGAGACAGCTCAGGAGCTCCAGCAAATTCCTGTCCTGGAGGAGCTCCTGTGACTGACAGGGACACAAGAGTGTTTAGTACACGAGGCAGTGCTTTATCCACCTCCCTGCTCCCAGTCTGGCAGGTAAGGAAGGCTACATGACAGAACAAGGCCAAGCCAGACAAAAAAACCCCTGAACTACATCTTCCTTCTACATGTGCACCGATTAGAAAGGCAACTGATACCCAGATGGGCCCTAGGATGAAAATGGTTACAAGGGAGCTCTCACATCACCTTTTTCCTCTTCTCTTGAGCTCATTGGCAGCCATTGCGTCAACTGGCATTTAAACCAGTAATTTTTACTTTTTACTACAAAGATAACACATCCAGCCTCAAGAATGTCTGCTCAGTACACCCCACCTCACCTGCATCCAGGAGGGTAACTAAAGCTCCTGGAGCTGCCTCCAGACTCTCCTTCTGGCCCACTGTGGAGCAGAAGGTGACTTCTGTTCCATGGTCAAAATAGTTGGGGTGAGTGCAGAAGCCTGACCAGGAGGACAGACCTGCAGCACCTCTGGTGTCTGTAGGTGTTGTGTATCCAAAACAAGACAATCACCAGAAAATACAAGCAGGAACATGTGTCAAGCAGATCCTTGGTTTCTCAGGTCTGGCAATACACAGTCATCAGCATTTCAAATTCTAACTGGGAAGAGAAGCTTTGTTTCCTACAAATTTATCCAAACCCACTGTGTTAGCTAACAAAATACGAGTATGTGATCAAAGTAGAAGGGAGAAAAAATAAGCGGTATTTAAGAAACGTTCTAATTAATTCAGCTGCAATGCTTGGCTCCAGAACAGTTCTTTAACCATCCTGTTAGTGCTGTGCACCATTTTGATGAGGGCAGTGTGCAAACAAATATCAGATGTTTGGCAGTAATCAGAAAAATCAAATATGGTACCTAGGGGAAAAAAAACCCAACAGCGACCATTTTCATCTGCATTCACCATCAGGGAAAGCAAGAGTAAGTCACATACAAACATCATTGTACATGTACCAGTAATGCAGATGCAACACACAACTCTAAGTGATCTCAGAAACCTGTTATAAGCTTTAAACCAGAGCATCTTTAATAATATTTTAGAGTGAAGCAGTTATAGGTTGCTGCTGTTCTGTTCCCAGCTACAAGAGCAGAAGAAAGGGAGAAAGGAATCAACAATTTTGATTTTATAGCTTGGCTGGTTACAAAGGGGTGGTGTGGCCAGGGCAGCCAACTCCATGAGCACTGATTAATATCACTTCATAATTGAGTGATCACCACCAAAGGGCAGCGTTTTGTCAGTGTGAATGGACTAGACCAGGACATGAGTCTAATTCAGAGCAGCCAAGCACTTGTCCCTTCCATGTAACCCCCATAGAAGGGGCTCCAGCACCTCACTCTGTAAATCTGGCTCATCATTTTAGAGTTTCCAAGAGCCCAACAGTCAGCATTTAACACACAAGCTTCTCACATGATTTAGGCTTCACTGTTTAAAAGGAAAAGGTAGAGGGTTAGTTCTGAACGTGCTCACTGCTGTACATACCCTTCTATGGTCCTCCAGCTGCCTCTGTGGTAGACTTTGATCAAGCTCCTGCTGTGCGTGCAGAAAGTTCATTTTAAAGCAGAACAACACTCAAGAGACACCAACATCTTGGCACTCGTGGGGAGTATTGGGGAGGTGACAGCTGAACGCACGGGGGAGATGAGGAAGATGGACTGACGAGCCATCGGAACAGGACACCTGCCCTCAGCCAGCTCTGGCAGCACAGACCCCTGTGCTCTGCCCCCCTCACACACACCCTGGCATGCACGTGTGCCAGCAGTGCCTGGCTTCGGGAAACACAGCGTCCGGCTGCTGTCCCAGCCCCCAGGGACACACACAGGCTTCTGAGAGCTCAGCCCACGCATGCCCATGCACAGACACACCCCCCACCCCACGGACACACACTTCTAGGGGGTGAGGGACTCCAACACATCCCACCGTGGTCACTGAAACTCATTTGAGACTGGGGAGGGCCTCCGGAAAGACCTGGGGGGGTTCCCTTCCAATGGCAGGGACTTCAACAGGGAGTCACTGAACAGAGTCCCTTGGCACGTGAATGTTTCCAAATCAAATCTCTCTCATTTCAGATATTCATTTTCAGGAATGCAACTTCCACTTTGCAAAGCTGAAGCACATTGAGGTTTTGCTGCTTTAAAGCATCTGAAAAGGTGTAGAACAACTGCTCTACACAGGGACCCATCAGAAACCAGAAACCATCTCCCAGAAATCTCAAATACATTTGATGACCACTCAGAGTTTCAGGTTACATGTGAACACTATTCCACAAAAACTACAGATACAAAGGTCTAAACCACCACAAACATTCCTTTTTCTACATAATTTCGTATTTATAATCTTCATGTCTATACAGCTCAGAGAATCAACACTCTCCCAGACTTAGACTTTCATGTTGTTTCACTTGGATTTGCACTGATTTGGCACCCAGATGTACAATCTGCCAATGCCATGTCTGGATGTCCCAAGAATTTCAAAAGAATTTGAGATTTCATAAATTTTCATGTCTTCTTTTTGGCAAATAACCTGCTTCATGCACACTGATGCTGGGGTGTCTTATAAAGGATGTGTCCCCACATATCCAATTCCCTTAGAGCCAGTGACTCTGAGCTCTTCCACTGGGGCATTTCAAATGGGACACCAGTTGCTCTGGGGTTATGAAGCTTCCACTAACAACTTCTGACACCTCCCCTTTCTCTAAGTATTTAACTATGTGAGGCAAAGGGAAAACCAAATTCTGCATTAGGAGCCAGAGAAATAAAGTCTCATTTTGCCAATGCAGGAAAATTTGAGAGGAGACTTTTGCCAGTGCCACCATTAAAGCATAAGGGAAATGGCTGAAAGGAACAGACTTGGGATTAGTTTACATGGGGTTTTTTAATATATTTTCAGACTACCACACTGGCACTTTATTGGATTAAAGCACTCCAACGACTCTACTTATTCCCACTGTCTAACACCACGCAGGGACACACATTCCACAGGGGTTTTTACCAACAAGACACTCCACTAGGACTACTGAAACACCAATATTTGCGTGTTGTACAAATATAGGTGGGTGACACACCTCTACAGGGCTCTCCGTTTCTGGAGCTTGCGGCAGCTAGTTGAAAGTAAAATGCAGAGAAATTAGTCATTCTTCCAGAATCTCTCACCCCAACAGCAATCCAGTGGTCAACAGTGAGGGGAAGGGAGCTGGCAAAGCACTTGACTTCAGCTGAATCATCACAAATGAATTATAGCTGTAATTACCGTTTATACCCTCCCACCCAGCTCCTAAAAGGGCCACGTTTGGGAAATTTCGCAGGTACCCTTTGAACATCCCAGGCTGCTTTGCATGAACTCAGGGGCATGAGCAAAAAAATTTAGTTGCAGGTGCCCAGAGCACTTTTGGGGATCACAACCCCAGGATCTGTGACTGGAATGCTGCCCATCCATCCCAGTGGGGGGGAGGAGGAGGAAGCCAGGGCTGCATGTCACAAAGGCAGCAACCTTATAATTTCAGTTTTAAAAAATGCATTCAGTGGATTCTCATCAATAAACATCCTTTTCTCAAGATAAAAGATATACGATACAGCACCAAACAGGAGCAAAGAAATAAGGGCCTGAATGGTGACAGCTTTTCAAATTTAAAATGCTGATCTTCACACTGAAACAGATGAAGACAAGTAACTTTTATCTAGTTGAGTGCAGACACACAACAGAGACCTGAACATCCAAACGCAACTGCTGATTTAATTGTGGGGAAATTGCTGTAACTTCCCAGGAGCAGACACCAAGGAATAACACATTCACAATCCTTCAATCCCAAACTGAGCCAGGCACTCATTGGCTGTGTCTGCCCAGAGGCCACAGGGACAGACAGAAACTGAGCACAGGCTGGGAGAGCAACCCAGGATCTGCTGCAGCCTGGGGAACACCCAGCAAAAGGAGATGGAGGCCACGAGATCCAGGAGGTGAAACACAGAGACTGCTTCCCAGAAAGGAGCCCCAGGAGCCAGTGCTTCCCCTGCAGTGCTCCACGAGCAGCTCCTTGGCCAGGAAAGACCCTTCTCCATTCCCCACCTAATGGACTTTGCTCCTGGCCAGCTCCCACGGCCTTTGGTAGTCACTTCCTTGCATTGTCACCGCTCTTGGACACGTCTCAAGCATGCAAACCCCTGCTCTGGCCAAAGCAGGGAGGATTGAAGCCAGAGGAGCACAAGTGAACAGGAAGCGGCTCATTCCAGAGGAACACACCGTTCCTGCAGAGGAACACACCGTTCCTGCAGAGGAACACACCGTTCCTGCAGAGGAACACACCGTTCCTGCACACCGTTCCTGCCCTGCCCGCTGCTCCCAGGCCGCACACCGGGAACACCAGGGTGGGTCACGGGGGTCTGGGCACACCGGTCCGACTGCAGCACTGCCCGCAGGACCTGCCCGGGGCAGGGAAACATCCCTCCTTTCCCAAGAAGCCAACAGCAGCAAGGAAACTGGTTCTGGTCCCCTGCAGGGGAAATGAGGGCCTTTCCTCCAGGGCAGGGGAGACTGAAGCTGGCAGGTCAAGTGGACATGACTGCCACAAGATATCGCGCTGGACTCGGGATTCCAAGCAGAAGTTTCCTTCTGGGCACTGGCACAGGCTGCCTAGAGAGGCAGTGGGTTTTCCATCCCTGGAAGTGTTCAAGGCCAGGCTGGAGAGAGCTCTGAGCAACCTGGGATAGTGGAAGGTGACCCTGCCCACGGCAGGGGTGGCACTGGAGGAGCTTTAAGGTCCCTCCCGACACAAACCATTCTGGGATTCCCGGGCTGGTACCTTGACCCCAAACATACACGTACATTTTGGGGTTGAAAAGCAGCACAGATGAAGAATCAGCATAAAACCAGTCTGATCTTTCCCAAGTTAAAATTACATATTCCAGCTCACAAATTCCTGTGCCTTCCCTCTGTGGCACAGACAGCACATCAGAGCCGCTGACCTGGGAGCAAAACCCCTGCCCTGGGCAGTGCCCACATGGATCACTCCAAAGCAGCACAGCCCCCAGCAGTCTTCCAGTAACAATATAAACTCCAAATACTGAAATTGTTATTCTTTGAGTCAAAACAGGTTCAAACAGCAAAGAACTATTGGGCTAGAGTTGCTGTGCTATGCTTTGCGCTCTCCTGTGTGCTGCAACAGCAAGGTATCACCTTATGCTTTACAAGGAGGATTGAACATGCTGGGAGAGCAGCCCAAAGTAGTAATTTTCCAAGATTTCTTGTGCCTCCATATACTTCAGCTCTCCAGCTAGAAGAAATGATGGTTTGGGGGGCAAGGGCAAGTTTGTGGAATAGCAAACAACAGCCAGGTGAGTCCCAGGACGCGGTGGTCAGCTTTGAAACTGGAACGCAGTGGGTGGCCAGGTCAGAGTCCACATCTGTGCTTTTTACAAGCAGGAGGGAAAGGTCCTTTCAACTTGCTGTGCAAAACCCTTCTTCCTTTGAAGTTTCCACTCCCCCAAGGCTGGCCAATAAACCACTCATGGTGAGCCATCCCTGGAGATGTACAGCCTCTGACCCTCTGGTGACCGGAATGCTTCCAGCATCCATTTCCCCGGCACAGGCCACGTGTGCTTCCCAGAATGGGCTTTATCTGACTCAACAGTAGATGCACCCCCCTTGAAAACCACCAGAGCACGTGACAGCTCCAGTGTGAATTCATTACATCTCAATTTCTGAGACGTGGATGAGCTTTCCATCCTTCTCCTTTACGGTTTGGAGAAATGTATAAAAGTTTTATTTTCATTTGTTTTCAAAATAATAATAATACGATGAAGGTAGTCTAATCTTTCTTTCACAGAAAATTCAAACGACTACTACTGTGGATAAAGAGTGGAAAAGGTTTGAGGAAAAGCAGAAAGATTTTCAACTATACAGCAGACATACAGACTACTGAGCACTGAAAAAGCTTGGAATTCACTTAAAATGCTGGTGGAAATTCCAGTTCACAGACTGGGGCTGCTCCAGAGAGTGGCTTCAGCAAAAAAGGTTGGAAAACATCTCATGTTGTAAATAAAGGAGTGGGAAATAATCTTACTAGAAAACCCCCTTGTTTGTGTGAGCACACACAAAAAAACCTGATCCTTTTCTCTTCAGCCTCAGCAGACTTTGAAATTTTGACAAAATAAAAGACAAACCATCACAATTCCAAGCAGAGATCACCCACACTTCAGGCTGCCTCCGAGTTCAAAGGACTGAGAGGTGACAAGCCTCAGACTGCTGAATTGATGGCATTTTCCAAACTACCACCCAATTCCTTCAGGTCTTTCTCCAAACATCCCTCTCAATAGGACAGGAAGGTGACCAGCTGGTGCAAGGCAAGAGTAAGCTGACACCTGTCCTGGGAGGTCCTCGAGATCTACACTGAGCACTGTGAGAAGCCTGAGCCAAACTCCATGGATTTGGCTCCATGGATACACAATGGTGAGGAGTGAAACGCCCTGGCCCTGCAGGAAGTCAGGTTCAGTCACCAAGAGGTCCCTTCTGGTCCCAAAATCTGTGAATTCAGGAACTGATCCAACTCCATGCACGGAGCATCTCATTACTGGGGTGGCAGGGGGACAGATTCGGCAGAGAGGAGGAAATAAAAAGGGAAAAACACAACTACAGAGTCAGCCAAATAGCAAATTCAGCTTTCAATAGCCATGTCGTACATCCAGATGCAAAGAACTAGAGTGAAGATCTCAGATAAATGTTATCCTGAAATCTCTGCCTCAGCTCCTGCACTGCCATCTCCAGTATCAGCTGGAGTTCCACTGGGAATGGCTGTTCAGACCGAGTCCTGCAAGTCCCTTTCCACTTTTTCCTCCCTTCTCTGAATTTCTCTGCTTTTCCCTTTGATATACCCTCAGTGCAGCTCTTCCTTGAGAGACACACAGCAAAAGCATCACCTTGTTTGATTCATGACAACAGACTAGAGCACAAATTCTGTTGCTGTCCTTCATAACTCTTCAAAAATACCACAAAACCCTGAGTAGCTTCCTTGCCAAGTCTCCTTCGTAAAGCCAACACTGTTACCTTGTGGAGCCGAGGAAAAATTTGGATGGGAAATTTCTAGCCCCTGCAGATGATCTGTAGGTGTTTGTCAAACAAGCACTTGACTTGTGATGGAGAAGTTTCAGGGCAGAGGGGAATAACTGGGAACCAGGAGCACTGAACTGCTTTGACAAACTTCCCACGTTCCATTTCCCCCTGTACAGACGTTGCATTTTTAGGGATGGGGGATCTCAGACCTGCATAAATTAAGCAGCAGCAGGAGATGTGGGGCAGCACCTTGTCCTGGCACAGGTCCCCCAGAAGGCACGTGGGATTTTGGGGGTGGCAGGGGCAGCCCCACAGCTCCTAAAGGCTCCCAGTTCCAGCCTCACCACAAACTCAGGGCAGGGACATGGCTGAACACCCCCCCCATCTCGGGGAATGTGCAGAGACTTTGAGCACTGCCAGTCGAGGAGGTGGCAAATCTGGCACAAGGGCTGCCAGTGCCTGCACTCAAAGGTCACTGATCTGCCTACAGGAATGCCTTCCCTCATTTTCCAGAGTTTTCAGTGGAGAAAGCGTGTTTTAACTTGGGCTGGGACTTTCCAGGAGTTGGAGACCTCAGTCTCTGCCCTTCAGTGGGAGTGCAACCACTTCCTCCTTTTTAAATCCTCAATCTTGCAGGACTTCTACAGTAACTGAATAGAATAAGAACTACCTTCACAGCAGATTTAATTAACCACTAAGATGGTATAACTATTCTTTTTTTTTGGTGACAAGTAACTATAAGAAATGTTCCAGACTCCTTTTCCAAAGAGCTCACCAATTCCAGTCCGTGTTAAAAAAAAGAAAAGAAACAGTCCAACGATTGCAGGATTTCTCAAGGGGGAAAAAAAATATAAGGCAGCCCACAAAAATTTATGAGAGCCTGCATTTCCTCTGCTCGAGACATAACAAGTGAAGCACTGTCTAAGTGCAAAATACACAAGAGAAATGACTGTGCAGTAAGCTCTCTGCAAGGAAAATAATTCCCAAGTGCAGCTTTCCAGCTCTGAAGAGGTTAATACATTTCCTAACTCCAATCAGAAATGCATAAAACAGCACATATTTTGCACCTTAGCCATTGCAATTTTAGTTTAATCATTGATAAAGAGCAGCGAGAAGGTTAATTCAGGCAACCCTTGTGAACGAGGATTTTCAGATCCCTTTTCACCTACTTGAAACCTCAAGACCAAAGGAAAGAGGTGAAAAAAAATCAAACCTAAACTCTACTGAGGGGGTCTGCAAGTGTATTTTACAGGATAGAGCTGCCTATAGATACATCAGCTGCATAAAGAACTGTCGCTGCTGAAAAAAACTGATAAAATCCCAACATCATCCTAAAAAATAACTCAATAATTACAAGGGAAACTCCGTGTGCTTATAGAGTTTTGGTGGATCGGGTCGTTTCGGTGGTCGCCGGCCCCTCCCCCAGCCCCGAGGGGTGGGGGGAAGCAGCAGAGCACCCCCATTTCAGCCTGGAGAACAAAGCAGAGCTGCAGTGCTATGGGATGGGGCTCGGGGAGCAGCAGCAGCCCCGGGCTCGGCCGCTACCGGCGGCGGCCACGGGCCAGGCCCGGTGCCTGTAAACATCCCCAGCGCCTTTATTGGCAATTACTGCTGAAGGTCACACATCAGCAGCGGGCCTGAATTCCAGGAAAAAAAGCTCTTCTTATGTAACTGCCGCCTGAATGTTGGCAGGTGCCCAGCGGAACAGCTCACTGCAATGTGGCTGGGAGGGGAAAAAAGGGAAAAAAAAAAAAAGAAGGCAAAGTAGGCCACCGCACGGCGCGTTCGGCATCCTGCGCGTGCCACCTGCAGGTCAGCGCCACGGGGCCCGGCCCGGCAGCCCACGGAACATTCCTGCTTTCCCCGGGACGGGCGTGTTTTAGTACCCAGAGCTCGCACCGCAGGTGGAAACTGGGCCACCGTGTCCCCGAACGCCAGCCCGGGCCGAGGAGGACGGACGGGAATGTCCTTCCCGACTCCCCGCGCGGGGAGGGAGCCGTGCCGGGCTGTCCTGGAGCGCAGGGAGCCCACGGTGGAGCTCGGCTCGGAGCGTGGAGCACCGGCAAATCGGCGTGTGCATCACGCCCGCACCTTTCAGTGGGTTGGGGATTGAATTAGAAGCAAATTAAGCTGTTGTGTCTAATTACAAGCAGGGTTTAGCTCTCGCTGTTGTGTGAAGATTCACACTCGGTGGCGCTCGGGAAGAATTCGCCGTGGCCCTGAAGCTCTTCCCTGAGACGCCAGCACAGGCAGAGCTCCATCAAGAACGGGACTGCAGCAGCTCCAGCCCAGTAAGGAGGCCATGAACAGAGCCTCAGCCCAAGGGCTTTCAAGGACAATGCCCTGCCTCGGGGGTTTTGGCTTTGTCACCAGGGAGACCTGCACAGAACCAGTGTCAAACCCACCCTGCTGAGCTCTTCAAGCTCGAGTCAGACCCTGCAGCTCCCAATCCCACCCCACGCTCCAGGAGAGGCAAAGAGCAGCCCCAACACAACCCAAAGGACAAGCTCTGAGCACACAACTCCCCACATCAGGGCAGAACCAACACAACCGTGGTGCAACATAGTTTACAGTTTTCCGTGGGTTTGGTTTTCTATCAACACTCCACCATTTCTTGGAAAACTCCAGTTCCTCCCTGTCCCTCCTTTCCAACAAAAAGGGAATGGCAGGTAAAACCTCAATAGAAAGCATGTGAGTCAGGACAACAGCACTACCCCTCCTGTTCCCTTCCCCTCCACTTCTCCAGGAACCCAAGCCCCCCAGCTCAGGGGATTCCCTACCATCAGGGTGAATTCCAGCATGATTCACCCACTTCAAAGGACACTCCCTTCTTCACTCACAAAAATGTTAAGGGGGGGCCGTAACACCGATTCTCTATCACGACTTGCACTAACAAACACATGGATCTCCTGGCACTTTGAATATCCTTTATTCTTTGGACCCATCGCTTGCTGGAATTACCTTGCAGGACACAACTAGGGTAACCCAACCTACATAAACATCACAGAAGTACCATGAAATCATGCCATAAACAGTTACTTGAATAGAATTTCCCCTGAGGGAACAAGGAGAATTTCAACTGAACAAAACAATTAAGTTGTGCAGAGTTTTGACAGAAAAGCAAGTTAATAATTTCACTAATAATGGAGACTTTTTGTATTCGTTGCCCTAAATGTTAAAAGTTTCCAGGGTTGACAAGGGGAAGAAAAGAAAAACAGGAAACCCCAGGATTTCTGAGACTTGCCAGTGGTTCAAACTCCATCAGAATCCCTTTCCCTAAGCAGCCAGTGCTCAGTGCTGATGGTTATGCACACACCTGCTCCCTCCATGCACTTGCTCCATCAAGGAGCAATAAAATTCCTCCTTTGCAGCTTCCAGACCAAATCCTAAATTGCTCTGCACGCTCTGGCTCATTTACTGCAGGCAAAGACAGCACATCACAGCCAGAAACCAGAGGGGAAAGAGTTTCACATTATGACTTAATTTGCAATTAAACAATTCAACTTTCTCTCTGAAGTTTCTCCAAGCTAAAACTATATATATATACACGTGCTATTCTGGGAAGCTGCAGCAGCACAGCATCCAAGGGGTCTGGCGTGATGGAAACTTTCCTGTGCTACAGGTTAACTTTTGGAAACCAGAGCAGGATGCTGGTGCACATGCCCCAGGTAATAGGGGAAAACTTCTGGGTTCAGTAAAAAAAACAAGAGAAAGAGACAGCAGAGCACCTCTGTAATGCCAGGGAAGGGCAGTAAATGAACTTGTGCAACAAGAAATTTGTCTTTCAGGTCAAAATCAGACTCTGGCTGAAACTAGTGATGGGAAACTCATGACATTTTTCTGAGGGAAGGGACCTCAGACCCTGTCTGGACCCTCTGCTCCAGCCCTAAAAGCCGTCCTGAGCAGAAAAGACCCACCAGGTCAACCCTGGGTGACAGCTACAGTTTTTGTCTACTTTTGTGACAAATAGTTTGGTTTTCAAATCCATTTCACCAGGTAAGGTCCCCAAATATTCCATTTTCAGAATGAAGTTTACCCAGTGAATTCAGGTGATTAACGTCAAAATTAACAAGTCACACCATAAATTGCTTTCTGTAGATTTCATTATCTACTCCACTGAATAAAGGTCAGAAATGCTTTAGACATTTTAAGTGGTTGAGCTTTGTTCCAAATAAAAGGCTGGCTTGGGAGAGAACACAGGAAACAAAGCACCGAGAGGAAAATATTTCTTTTTTCCGTGGTATTTCAGTAAAATAAGGTGCCAGTCAATCACTTTCTCAGTATTATACATTTATGCAAATTCCACGCCCACACGAGGGTTTTTTTGAGCTGCTGAGGAAGTTGCACAGCAGAGGCAGCTCAGCTCCCTCCGCCCTGTGCTGCTGCCCCGAGCAGGCACTCGGCTTCTCAGAGTCCTTGGAAAGCTTCATTTCACTCCAACTCCCGGTTCTCCCTCAAACAGGGCTCCTCTGCCTGTGACAGCACAGCCACAGCCACAGCGCCAGCCCGGGGCTGATGGCAGGAAGCTTTTCACACGGGAATAGCTTCCCAAGCCACTGATTCCACACACCCCCAACCACACCGGGAGGCAGCAGCAAGGGCAGTGACACGCTCTCACGAGCCCCAGGACTGTCACCTTTGTGCTACAAGCAGCAGCACAATTCCTGCACAAGGACCTGGCCCTCCCCGCTCCCACCTGCAGCCAGGTTCTGCATGGATGCCATTAAACCTCAGTATTTAGTTTTCCAAATAAAATGAAACATCCCCTTCACAAATGACACGGGAACGGTGGCCAAGTGCTAAATGCTCACTGCTCAGAGCAGTTCATCCTCCAGATCTGATCCTAAACTCCACAGGATCTACCACGGCACCAGCTGACTGCAGACTACCAAAAATGATAACTCCATTTGGATTAATATTCCAAGTAGTGACATATGGAATTAGTTATGGTAACTATTCCCAGGATAGACACACAGCAGACTGAAAACTCCACTAATTCACTGACACAGGCACACAAATCAAAACGCTCAGGGCTGCAGAGACAGGACAGATCACAGGGCTACTGGTAAAACAAACACCATAGAAACAACACTGGAGAAAAGAAATAAAATTAAAACCTCAGCATTATCCAATTCAATGGTAATCTGCCGGGAAAGAAAGAAGGGGAAGAATTGAAAGCAAGGATTAGTAAGAGAAATGACACATAAATTTCAAGTTAGGATCTTATAAATCATTTAACACTTTCATGCCGCAACCCAACGTTGTATTTACAGCGCGCACGAGGAACATCTGCCAGCGCCGGGTTGGGGAACAGACATTGCTCGGAATGCTGCGCCAGGGAGCTTGGGAGGCAGGATGTGCCCTGGCTTTGCTCCTGTGCCAGTGACAAACCATGTGGGCTGGCTGACCCGGAGCCAAGGACTTCACCCTTGGGCACAGGAGTGTCACGAGCGCGAGCTGTGAGCGGCAGCAGCAGCGCAGGGGCTGCACTTCCACTCTGCGAGGAAAAATGGAGCTTGCAAATCCAAGTCCTGCAGAGCTGAGGCGAGTCAGCTGGTAGGCACCCGGGGAGACGTGCATGAATGACATGTTTCAGCACAGTAAAAATCTTGGGTCTAGCCTACACTGTCAATGTAGTGCAGTTTTGTGCCTATTAAATACTCCACAGTATGCTCCCCGTCACTGAGCCATCCTGAGCGCGTGCCAAGCGAGGAGTCTTCAGCAATATGTAAAATTTTGAGCCTTCCCACAGGCTTCTGTACATCTGTGCTCTCCCCACGGGCTGTGCACAGTGCTGAGGAGCCCCAGCTGTGGGAACAGGGCCCTGGGTGACGGGAGCACACCCCGTGTCCCCTCTGCGGTGTCACCTTCAGTGGGGACACGGGCACGGGCCAGGAGGGTGAGGCACTTGTTATTTGGGCTGGGAGATTAAACAGGAGAGGAGAAGCCCCATCCTTATGTAATTCAGGTTGTTCCAGAGAGCACCACGTGGTGTTGCAGCAGAATGAGGCTGTGCCAGAACCTCCCCAGCGCTCTGTGGCTGGACAGAAGCGTGGAGGGACTGCTGAGAGCCCTGGCAGCAACAGGACAAGGGGTGACAGCTCTGCACTGCCAGAGGGAAGGGTTAGATGGGATATTGGGAAGGAATTCTTCCCTGTGAGGGTGGGGAGGCCCTGGCACAGGTTGCCCAGAGAAGCTGTGGCTGTCCCATCCCTGGAATTGTTCAAGGCCAGGCTGGAGCAACCTGGTCTGGTGGAAGGTGTCCCTGCCCACGGCACGGGGTGAAACTGGGTCATCTTTAAGGTCCCTTCCAAGCCAAGCTATTCCATGATTCTGTGCAGTACTGCTTGTGAGGTCAATGTGCTGGTCACAAGGGTGAGTTCTGCCACCTTTAGGTATGGAACCCACCTTTATGCAGGGACTCCAGGATTTAGAATGTCGGTATAAGGGGTTTTTTTTCCTTCTTTATTTTGTTACACTACAGGATGATTTTAAAAACAAAAGGTGCTGCCTTTTAGGTGGTGACTAAATTCAGTTTTATGAGTCACAAGGGAGAATAAATCCGACTGCACTGCTCACAGCCAGACAGTAAAAGCTGTTCTACTACTACTCACAGTCTATCTGTGAGCAATCAGCTGCTTTTCCCACTCGGAAATCACTTCACAGGCAGGCATATCCTGACTCCTTATGTAACTGAGCTACTGCTTCACAAATTAATGCTTTTGCCACACTTTGAAGATTTTTAGCATCTTGTGGGGCTCTCCATGGTCTGAATGGTGCAAGGTATGTTAACAGCAGCTTCTAGAAAGTCCCCAGGCAGGAGCGGAGCAGTGGCTGGAGCCGGGGGCTGGGCTGGTGCCTGGCAGCACGTGGGAACAGCGTTCCTGGCAGGGCAGGGAGCGCAGCCCTGGCCATCCCTACCCTTTGGGCATTTTCCTGGGAGTCTCCTGCTCCCTGGCAGTGCCGTGTGCTCCCTGGGTGTGCTGGTAGCAGCCCACACGTGCACGTGCACCCCCACGTGTGCCAGGCTCCGCTGCCCTCCCCGGGGCCCTGGGCTCTGGCACCAGAGCACCACGTGCTGCTCCTGCCTCCTGGTGACATTCCCAGCTGGCCAGGATGCCCCAGGTTCCTCTGCCTTCGGAGCATCTCCCTCCCTTGCAGCTGCTACAAAGCATTAATGCTGTTATGAAACTCTGATGTTTTTGCCCTCTTTGCTGCGAATTGAGCACGAGGCGACAGCTCCAAACCCAACTGCAGGGGAGAACTGGAGTGAGACACCACCTGCTCCTGGGCACAGCCTCCCAGTGGAGTGAGAGTCCTTCCACATGACTGCTTCCCCCAGTCCCCACTCCCAGCTGCTCCCCAGCACCTTCCCTGGAGGGTGGCATGGGAAGAGCCTCAGCTGATTAGAATTCCAGGAGAATCTCAAAATCCTTGTCTCAGCTGACTGTAGCCACTTCTAGATACACAAACATATGGGTGCATACACACTGCTGAGGTAAATAAAGAACAGGTCTGTACCTACAGAAAAATGTTCTTCTCAATCAGTCAGAAGACTTGTATGTAGGAAAGGAAAAAAAACATGGGTGGGTGTACAGAGTTTGTCTATAAATCACAACAAAATCACTCAGTTTTACACAAATTCAAACTAACTACAAAATACCCTCTTGTTGCAAGGTTACGTGACCTGGGGAAGAGGCACCTAGACCCAGAAAGCAGATAAAGAGGTTATAGCCTTCATAAAAAGGTAACAAAATGGATATTTTAGAGTGCCAGCAACTGCAGGGATTAGACTTAAACTTGCCAGTCTCAAGTAGAAAAGCAACAAAAACAAGCTTTACCTTTCAAATCACATTTGAAGTATTACTTGACTAAAAATGTTTTGTTCCTGCTCCAGCCCAGAACTGCTTACACAAACAAAACAGCTTGAAACAGCAGGACTTTTATTTTCCTTTACTGAATAAAGACAGTGTTTAACACAGAATGATGGACTGTACCTTACCTTTTCTCCATAGCCTCTATCTTTGGTCATCATTTCCCTGAGCGTCTGTAATACCTTAATGCACAGTTTCTCCTCATTCTCCTCTAGCAGCTGTTTTGTGTGCTTAATTAACCTGAAAAAAAGCCATCAATCACAGCTTGGGTTAGTGCTAATATTCTAAAAATGGGCTAAGATATTTGTGGTTATCTTAATTGGTTTATGCTGCAAACAAGTTTTATCCTCACACTGTTACACAACAATTTGGGGAGCATTCTCTCCAGAGCAGCACCTGACAGCTACCAGGGGAAGCTGGGAAGGAACCTGCAGTCCCTGGGCAGGAAAAGAGCCAAAACCACCCCTCTGGCTACAGGCAGTAGGGAATCAGTGGGATCTAGGACCTGATGGTCTTCCAGATCAACCACCTGGTTAAAAAACACACTGAGAGCCCTGGATGGTGCAATCCAAACTCCATCCCACCCAGCATCTGGGACTAACTCAGTGCCCAGTTTCCATACCCTCTGTATAGAACCCACCCCTCCAGGTGATGGGAGAAGCTGGATCTACTCTAAAGTGCCCTCTAAATGACCTTGTCATCTTTCCCTTTCCTTCCCTCTCACTGTGGGTGACACCCACGATAACTACTGATCCTGATGGATTCACCCAGCACCTCACAAACATTACTGGGGTGAAGGCAGGTGTCAAATACCTGGATCAGCTCAAAATTTAACTCATGCACACGACTGCTCAGGACATTTGTATCCTGCAGCAAACAGACATTTTTAAGCATTAGCTGTGAGAAAATATCAACCATTTTTTTCCCCTCCAAGGACAAATTGCATTGAGCATATCACAAAATACTGGTTTTTACAGGTATTTCCAGGGATATCAAGTATTTACCAAGCTAGGCAAGAGGGGCCCATTCCACAGGGCATGGGAAAATTGGGGAAAAAACAGAACAAGCCACACTTCCACGACAACTTACTTGCAAATGAAGCCTCCACTTTCACATTTCCTCCTGGCATCCGTGTTCTCTGGGAAGAGCAGTTCAGGCCTGTGGAGCACATCCACCAGCACTGACAGCTCTGCCTGGACCAGAGGGCGCAGACGATCCTCCAAGGCTGACACGATGTCCTAGCACAGAACACAGCCAGGTTTTAAACAAATATTCAAAACTTACACATTAAAAGGTGAATTGATTTTCCAAATGGAGGGAGAGGGATGGGACAATTAGGTCTGTCCTGCCTGGATAAATTAGCTTGAAGGCCTCAGGGTGTGGTCAGCTGAGAGTTTCAGTTTGACTGTGCTGGCCCAGAGGGAGGGGAGCTGGGCAGTACCTGCAGCCTCTCGATGATGTTCCGGTAGTCCCGGGAGGCGGCGAGCACCGAGTCCCTGCGGGCGGCGTTCCTCGCGGTCATCCGCCAGTTCATGGCGGTCTTCTGCACAATGTTGTGGGATTTCAGGAACAGGTTGTTCACCTGACTGTCCAAGTCCACGGGAATTGCAATCGCTCGGCTTTTGGCTGCAAGGAGCAAAATCAGTGGGAACTGAGACCTTGAGCCCAGGAACCAACACGAGAACAAGACAAACGCAATTCCCTCTACAAACTCCTTCCTTGTACAAACTCCCCTCCACTGGATGAGAGGAAACAGCCTCAAGCTGCACCAGGGAGGGTTTAGATTAGACATTAGGACATTTTTTTTAACGGAAAGGGTTGCAAAGCATTGGAAGGGGCTGCCCAGGGAGTGGTGGAGTCACTGTTAAAAAACCTGTGGATGTGGCACTTGAGGACAAGATTTACAGGTGACCACAGCAGTGGCGCTGGGTTGACAGCAGGACTTGATGACCTTAAGAGATCTTTTCCAAACGTAACCATTCCCTGATGCTCTGTGTGCATTTTAAACAAGGCAATGCTCAGGCCCTCTGCAATGGGTCAGGCCTGGGCAGGATTATGCTTAGAGGCTTCCACACCTCAGAGCTGTTTAAGTGTGGGAGTAGGAATCTGTCCCTATACACACACTCCCAACAGGTCGTGCTGGCACACGTGTACACACCTCAGAACCTGACCCCATATCCAGTACAAGCTACTCTTGTGGATACTAAAAGCTGAGCGAATTTATGGGCAGGAGCGGCACTGCAAGCTGTGCCAGGGGAGGTTCAGCTTGGACATCAGGAGGAATTTCTTCACTGAAAGGGTGGTCAGGCATTGGAACTGCCCAGGGAGGTTTGGAGTCCCCATCCCTGGAGGTGTCCAAGGAAGGACTGGACGTGGCACTCAGTGCTCTGGGCTGGGAGGACAAGGTGGGCATCGGGCACAGCCTGGACTCGATGGTCTTGGAGCGCTTTTCCAACCTCAGTGATTCCATGAAAACCATCTCCCTGCTGCAGATCAACAGGACTGCAGGGAGTTCTGAGGTTAAACAGCCAAAGCACTTCAGGTGACAGCGACAACACCCGCTGCTCAACCACGACCATCTATCAACGTAAGCCTGGCTTTGTCCTGAGCCTGGGCCGTGAGCGACCCCCAGGCGGCACCTGCAGGGAGCAAACTGCCCTGCCTCTGGGGAAGGATGGCACCCGGGCAGCAAGCCCCGGCTGCCCGTGTCTGAGCAGGCAGCTGTGCTCACACCCACTGCTTACCTACATCTGAGAGCACCCGGATGCAGCTCTCCACGGAGGCCTTCTGGCTGGGCATGAGCCAGTTGCAGTGGTAGACCCGGAACACCCCCTGCAGCAGCTGCACGAACACGGGCTGCCGAGTCTGCAACGCAACCACAGCGACTCAACATCAGCACTCTGACATGGCCAGCAAGCAGCACCCCGAAGTAATCCCAGCCCCAGTTCAGCCAGCACTCTCCAGTCACTTCCAACTGGTCTGCAGCCAGCTGGGCGACTCCCCGTTGCAGCCAAGGTATCTACCCCAGGATCTGCAACTGCATGGGAAGGGTGGGAACCGGCGCTGGAAGGGAACATGAAACAGGAGCTTCTACAGCAGAAAGCCTCAGTAATTGAGGCTTGACTAAGCAAAGGAAATAAGCAGTCACCTTCATCTGTTGAATCAGAGCTATCAGCAGCCCTGGCACACAGATTCTTCTTTTAGTGGTGACCAGCAGCTGACTCAAGAGGCCACAGGTAAATGGGACTTGGCTGCAGGACAGCACAGCTCCAGAGCTGAAAACTCATCATTCCCAGCATTATGAGCTGGAATCTCATTCACTAAGACACCAGCTGAGCGTTATTGGGAACACAGGAAGCAGTTAGTGGTGAACACTGCAGCTGCTACGGATCAGCCAAAATCAAGGTGTGGTTTCCATCCCTGAATTTCACAAGGTGATCTTCCACTACAGACAGTGGGATGGTCCAACACACACATGCCCATGAGCTCTGCTCTTTCACCTTTGCAACTGAACGACAGTGACCAAAACTCCATTTGGTTTGGTACAGTCATTACTTAGTAAATAATTTATTTTACCTGTAGAGGAAAGAGTATTTTAAATATTTCAAATTGAGAGGAAATAACCTGTGCCCCTGTGCCTACTAACTATGGAAGGCTTCTATCAGCTAAGGGAACTACACCACAAGATTTAGGAACCAGGGAAAAAAATACCTCTTTTATTCTGGTCAACAGTAAAGCCTGTTTGCAAGAAAAAAGTGGAGTTAGAGTAAAAAGCCAAATCTATTAGCTAATTAAATCTATCAGATCAATTAAATTAAACACCACTATAAAATGTACAAAAGGAGGACCAAAATTAAAGCCTCAAAAATTTCTGAGAGGCAAATACCCATTTATCCTTTCTGGAAATAAGCCAGACACCAAAAACCATGGCAGACAACATCATTCACCCAAGGCCCTGAAAATACCTGCATGTTTGGATTGAAACCACCCACACATTCCTTTCAGTTCATGTTTAAAGACTTCTTGGTCTTTAAAATGTTTCATTTGCTTAAACAAGGTCAATAAACCAAATCGGAAATTTACTCCATGTCCCTCATGTCTCGAGCTGCACTTGGGAAGGAAAGCCTTGGGCAGCAGCAGCCCTGGGAGGCAAACAGGGCTTGTTAAAGAGAAGCTGTGGGCAGCTTTTCTTTGCAAAGACATTTGTATTCTCCTAATTTTATATGATTTGAACCACATGATGGATGTACAAGGTGTTCCTGAAACAAGCAAGGCTGGGCCTGACCCAGGGCAAGTACAATTTCAGTCCAACAAGCCCTGACATGAAGGAGCAGGAGGCAGGAGGAGGCTGGCACGGGAAGGGATGGGATGAGAAGGTGCAGCAGGAAGGGCAGGGAGGGACTGAACCCAGAGCACAGGGGGCACATCCCTTGCCTATGGGGGGCCCTGGCTGCAGACTGCCTGCAGCACCTCAGGGGGCAGGGAAATCCCACCTGGAGCAGGGATGGACACCAGGCAGGTGGTCCAAAGGCTGTGCTCCTCAGGTGGGAGAATCCCTGGCTATGGGCAGGAGTATTGACAGGCAGGAAAAGGGAGAGAAACAGCTTTTAACTTGGAGACAGAGAGGAAAGATGAATCTAGGACAAGACAGATCTATCAACTGAGATTGGAAAAGAGGTGAACCAAGTGACTTCATCCTGCTAGACAGAGGGGGAGATTGAGAAACTAAAGAAAAACTGCTGACATAACATTAACAGATGGCTAAAATAGCATGGCAAGATGTGTGCTCAAATGCTGCAGCTCAGAGACGATAACTAAGAGCAGGATAGCCCAGGTACACGGCAAAGAGGGAAGAGGGAAGGGCAGAGCCCTGGGGACAAGGCTACAATCTCAATTTCTCAATTTTTTGATGAAGTTTTGTCTACTGAGCACAGATGGTGATGGGCAATAGCAGCTGAAGTCACCTGAGGAGCAAATCAGCTGCTGCGCTGCTCACTCATGGGAGATCAAAGACAACCCCAGGGAAGCTGCTCAGCACAAACACTTGGACAAGAGTTACCCTGCAGGCTGAGGCTCTGGCACAGGGTGCCCAGAGAAGCTGTGGCTGCCCCATCCCTGGAAGTGTCCCAGGCCAGGCTGGATGGGGCATGGAGCACCCATGGCAGGGGTGGGACTGGATGAGCTTTAAGACCTGGAGTTTGCACTGCAAACACCTGCCTTTGGCACAACCAGGTTGCATCAAGTTTCAACAACTGCCCCTCTCCACCTTCTGCCAGAGCTGCATACACCTGACCACTCCACCCACACTCCTCCCAGCAAGTTATTTAGGAATAAAGGAACGATGTTATCTCTGTGCAAATACAAATATTAGGGCAATGCCCTGACACTGCTGTTCTGCTGTGGAAATCTCTGCCTTCTCCACTGCACAAGTGCTCCAAGCTCCTCCTTCACATTTCCCCAACCTTTGAACAAGGCAAAGAACTGCTCAGCTTCATGAGACACGAGTGCTTCTGGATTTTTGTTTTGAATGCTTAAGGGAAATTAGAATCTTTCTATAAAATATGCTTTCTTTAATCAATCACCCTTGCACCCTCTGTGATGCCCATGGCAGGAGGTTGGATGAGATGGGCTTTAAGGTCCCTTCCAACCCAAACCACTCTGGGATTCTATCACACACAAGAATTCTCTCCAAAAGACTGTGGTGGTAGCACACAGTTGAATCCACTCATGAATTAATGTGACACTTGAGTTTCTCTAGAAGAACATTTGTGCTCTGATCTACCAATCTTCCCATTTCTGTAGCAAAAGAAACACTCTGGTCACCAAGAGCAGCAGCACATTTGCTCCCCCATTACAACAAGTGTTTCTTTTGTAAGTGGCACCAAAGTGGAATGAACACAATTGCCTGGGCAGTGTTCTCCCTGCTGTCTCTGTGCATGTCCCCACCTGCAGGGTGGTGCTCTGGTCGGAGAAGGGGGAGCTGAAGAAGGTGGTGACGATGCTCATGACGATCTCGGTCACGTACTTCTCCAGGATGGAGTCCGCGTGCTTCCTGTCGCTGGTGTTGTTGCAGGCCTGCAGCACAAACCACACCTGGGTCAGGAGCAGCTCACAAGGCAGCTCAGACTGGAATTCCTCATTTCCCATTGTCCCGGTCCCAGCAGTTCAGTGATACCGATGGCACTGGAGCTCCGCGCCTCCAGCACTCCCCAGAGCAGAGCCGACGCTGTTCCTGCTTTGAGGTGCTGGCACAGAGCGCGTTTGGGGGGAGGGAAAACCCACAGTGTCTTGGAGGAAAGCAGGAATAGGGTAGGGAGGACTGAGGTGTAATGCTTTCGTATGGGGAAATACTTGGAATCCCAGGCAAAAAGCCACATGGCCAAATAAACGCCGGGCCTGGAAAACAATCTGTCCTGACCTGCCAAAAACCACTGACTGCTGCTCAGGAAGGACTCAGTGATCCTGGCCAGAATAAGCAGGCCAGGTGGCAGGACAGAAAAGGCACTGGACAAAGGAGCAGGGTGTGGAGCTTTGGTTTAGGGCTGTTTTTTTTCTTTTGAAAAGGAAAATATGAATGTGTTCCATGGAATATGACTAATGAAATCCACAGGCGTAAGAAAAGAAGGCACATATGAATCTGCAGGAACAGAGTATTTGGGGTACTACTTATTGCTTGATGCACTGGGTATCTTATCTTTTTTGTTCTTTATTAAATAGATCTTTAAGCTTTCTGACTTCAGTTCCTTGATGCAGATACATTACCCGACAGATGTCAACCAGGAAGTTCTCAAACAGCTTCCACATATGATTACTGGTGTAAATCTCTTTCATTTCCACTTCTGTGTCCACATAGCAGTGATTCAAGAAGTTGATGTATGCTATTTTGACCTAAAAGTAGAGAAAATAATTAATAAAGAATAAAAACCTGAATGGTGGCATGAATGAATATAATGTCCCATTAAAACTGCTACATAAATCACTTGGGATTCTACTTCTTCCTTTTACTTAAACACTGGTGAAATTTAATGCCATGAATAGCAAGACACCATCCAATAAAAAACCACCAGGATTACTGCAGACAAAACGTCAGCATAATAATAATTTCCAGTTCTGCAGAACCATCTGTTCAAGGTTAGCAGCACATCCATAAACCTCTCTGCCTCAAGGACCCTATAAAATAACCGAGTACAGCACCACATTCCCATCTTAAGGGTAAGGAGTAAGTATAAAAGGATTTAACTTGACTATCCAGGTTGACTGGGGGTGCCAACAGCAGCAGCAGGGAAGGAATCCTGTTTTCCAGCTCACTGCCCACCTGCCCTAAACCCCCCTCCCAGGCCAGACTCAGCAACACCAGACCTCTCTCACCCAAACCCAGCACATTTCAAACCCAAACAGCCCAGTTCTCCCACCAGCCCTGACCTCAGGGATGCAATCCTCGTGGGTCACCACCCTAACAATGTCATCCAGAGGGAGGAGAGAATTGCATTTGATTTCTGTGTAGACGTTTTTGCCCTCTGTGCACACAGCCAGCAGCTCCACCAAGTGGATGTGGTACATGAGGGGGCTGTTCTCATCCATCCTGTCCCTCTCCGACCTCATCATCTGCACCAGGGTCTGGAAGGAGGCTCTGTCGTTGTAGAACACCAGCACATCTTCCCCTGCGTTCACCAGCTGAGGAAGGAAAACATTCCATGAGCAGAGCACAGCCCGGGATCCCCCCACAGCACTCCCCTCATCGGGGGCTGTCACTGCAAACCCCCACGAGCTGCCCCTCCTCGGGAGCACAGCCCTGCAGCTCAGCAGGCCACGGGCACAGGGCTCCACAGGGACACCTTCTCCTCGAGAACTGACCCCTTCTGAACTGCTGCAGAAGTCCAGAGTCGCTCCAGCTGCCTGCTCACACAGAAGTTGTGCCAAGAAGCTTCTGACTTCCCATTGTGCCATTTTATTTCACGTGTGTCACCTTGGGTGACTTTCTCATGCAGCTGTAGGCAGCCCCGTGCTGGTGGAGAGCTGCCCAGGGCACACCAGATGGGACTGCAGGGCTCACCCCTTCCACCCTTCCCAACAAACACCAGCCATGGTCCAAGGCCAGGGAGTGACATGTTAAGCCAAACACTGAAGATTTCCATCAGCTTCACATTTGACACCCAGATGGCCACGATCTCAGAGCAGCTCACAACCTCCTGAACTCCAGGAAGGGAAGGAGATGGAGCAAACCGAGCCCTGCTCCAGGCTGGGCACTGCTGAGCACACAGCTGGAGGGATCCAGGGCTGTCCTCCTGCAGGGCTTGGGAAAAACAGCAGGATAAATGCAGAGGAAAATCCCCAGGGCAGCTGCTGACCCCAGGGAAGCCCCTTGCTGAGCATCTCACAAATGTGTTGAGAAGCTCGTGGAGCTGTTTTTGAGCAGAATATCAAAATATGGAAGATTTTTGAGCCATCTATCAGGACTCATGCACAAAAGCCAGATTTGACAAATCTGATCCTGGGGCTCCCCCTGCTGAGGAGGCCAAAACATCCCACGAGATGTGCAAACACGCTGCCAAACACATCACATCCATTATCCCACTTTAGGGCATTCATTCACCCTTCTCTTACCTCTCCCTTTTATCCTGACACCCCAATTTCCCAGTTACCTACACACCTAAAGACAACTTTCATCTTTTCCCTCTTCAGCACCTGAACAGCCAAAGAAGTACATCTTGCTAAGACTATTGACAAGGGCTTGTAGAGACAGGACAAGGGGAAATGGCTTTGAACTGAAAAAGAGTAGGTTTAGATACCAGGAAAAACATGGGTGGTGAGGCCCTGGCACAGGTTGCCCAGAGAAGCTGTGGCTGCCCCATTCCTGGAAGTGTCCAAGGCCAGGCTGGACAGGGCTTGGAGCAACCTGGGATAGTGAAAGGTGATTTTATGGTGGTTCTACGATTTCATAAAAAACTCCCATCAAAATACTACCATGGCAAAATTCTCCTTCCGCTTTAGTGATCTTGAAATTAAATTCATTCTCTTCAAGCCAATTTTGCTAGAGAAAGGCACCCTTGCTTCACAACCCCACCTCTATGCTGCTGTGTACAGGCCTGGGAAGTAACTTTTGCTATTAATAACCAACCCCTTGTTATACCTGTGAGTCAAGAGCTCAGAGAGCTTTTGGTCACAAAAAGCCTGAGCTTCCTGGGAGCTGCAATGCTCTTTTTGCCTGGTGAGAGCTGTCAGCTTCTTGGCAGTCCCCGAAGCGAGAGGATCAATTTGTCATGTTCACCAACTGCTATGTGCAAACTTCTGTTCAGACCCTGCAAAATCTCTGCAGCTCTCACCTCAGCCATTACCATATCTTGGCATTTCTTAATGAATTTCCCCTCTGCCTTGACGATGGTCTGCAGGAACTTGATGTACTGAACGTTCCTGCCGTGCGTCTCGATGCAGTGCACGAAGTGCTGGACGACGCGCTCGTTGATCTCGCTGCAGAGCTGGAAGTTGTTCATGAAGATGTGCTGCATGGTCACTGCCTCCAGGATCTGATGGAGGGCACGAAAGGAAGAAAAAACATAAATAGATCAGGAAATAAACGACCCACCACATCCCCACTGAGGTCAGGGTAAAGCCAACGCTCCTGCAGGCGCGGGGCTGAAGGGAACAGCGTTGAGGACCTCAGCTTTCAACACCACGGCTTCTATCTCAACCTATTTTTCACTCCACTTCAGCCTCTTGAACTTTCTACACTGAAACAGCCCCGAACAAACATCTTGCCAACTTTGGAGGCTTTAGAATGAAAACAAAACGTGACCTCTTCAACCAATCTTGCAACAGAACAGCCCCAGAGGCATCAGCAAGGACAATCCAGTCCCTTCTCTTGCTAGAACAAAAAATAAATCATGGCCTGAGGTTATTCTTACCCCTGGGTTAAGGAACAGGTTTATGTGCTTGTGCAGCAAGGCCTGGTTCTGTTGGTTCCCAGCACAGAAGTTCTGCAGAAACTCGTGTGCAAGCTTCATTATCTCCTGCATCCTCGTGTCCTCAGCCTGGGATTGATGACAAAGAGCAGGGGGTTAAAAGGAATCCGAAGGTTCACCTTGAGGTGAGCACCGGATGAGCCGCAGCTCCAGCAAGGGAACTGTCACGTCTCTCACACCCCGAAGGAAAACAAACCTCCACCCAGTTCACAGACGTTCGGGGTGAGCTGGGCCAGCTCCACACTTCCAAAGGGCGTCAAAAATAAAGCCCATAATAGAAATTACAGTGGTTTATTCTCTAAAACTGCCTATTCCACAGCCAGGCCTGCCAGCAACGTGCTCCAGTCACTTCTACGCTTCTGAACACCCCGGCACGTTGGCCAAACCACACATCAGCGCCTCGGGGCTACCCAGGAAAGCTGCCACGTTCCAGCGGAGCGCGTTCCGGCCGCGGCGGATGGGGAAGCTCATGGCAAGGGAGGGATGGAAAGTTGTTCTTGCACCAGCCCAGCCCAATTTATATTTACTGGAATCTCCACACTGCTTGCACCCTTCCAAGCACCGCTGAGGAGCCGGTGCCTTTCCTCTGACGTCAGTGTGGATTCCCGACCCGCTGATGGCAGAAGCTGCGCTTTGGAAAATTAGTGTCTGTTTTTAGTTTTAAGGAATTTCATCTATTTCCAAGGGTGAAACCCCTTCCACGCTGCCTGTCCAAGGCACATTCCCATGCAGGGGACAGAAAGGTGACGGGAAGGTGTTGGAGGGTGTTTTGGCTGCCAATTTTTTAGCAAAATATGAAGCCAAGAAACCATGAGACTTAAGATCAATCAAAGCTGTTCTCTAGAATTACTGGTTCCCAGAAACCTTTAGAGTTTGAAACAGAGGACAGCAGAGTGACCAGGAAAATGTGAAGAGGTCCCTCACCTCACTGATAAGTACTGTCACAGTAACTAACGGGCAGTGAACATGATAAGCTTGGGGTGTGCTGTGTCAGCACAATGTGGTGTGCACAACCCAGGCCCAGTGGGCTCTAAACTGCACAACTGGCAAGTGCTGGCACTGGTATGGTTAGTTAGGAGCAGCAGACCTCACCAGCTGGTATTTATTCACTTCTAAAGGGGAGTCTGGGACTCCACAACTGGGGGGGTCTACTACTACCCAACTACTGGGTAGTACTCCAACTACTCCTGATAAATCCCACCAACACAGCTTAACTTCAAGGCAGCACCTGCCTCCCACAGAAAGCTCAGAGCTGAGCCTTGCTCTTAATTCTGAACTATGATGGACAAATATTTCTCCAGGCAATAGTGCATAGCTGGATATCCAAAGACTTCCAATAAACAGACCTTGTCTCAGCTTCCATCATTTCTGAGCGTGGATACTTTATAGACTACGAGGCTACATAAAGCAGCCTTTGTGCATCCAGTTTACAGGGAGGAGGTTCAGGAAGAGTCAGAGGAGGTATGAAAAGCCTGTTAACGTGACACAAAGTCCCACCTTCTCGTACGGGATCTGCAGCAGCTCCAGCACCACGGCGTGAGCTCCCATGTTCCTCAGGAGTCGCTGCTGCTGCTTCCTGCTCTTCCTCACCGAGGCCCCTTCCTGCACGCAGAGCTTGCTGAGCCGCAGCAGGATCTGCAGGAGACACCGGCCTTAGAGCCCCGACTCCGGCCGTTCTTCCAGAGAACGCCAGGTCCCGGACAGCAGCGACAGGGAACAACTCATCTGCACGGAGCACGGCGGCTCCAGGCAGCACCTCTGGCCCAGGCTCCATCCGTGGCATCTGACTAGGGCTGCTGGACTTGGATGATCCTTGTGGGTCCCTTCCAACTCAGGATACTCTACAATCCTGTGATTCTATGCTCCTGCAGAACTCAGCCACGTCAAGTGAACCCAGCATCAGGCTCCACAGCAGAGCCACAGACAGACCTTCGGCTCACACCACACCAGCACCAAAGCAAGTTCTCGACCTGGTATTTCCTACATTAAATTTCAACAGCACAGTGGGTTTGAGTGCAAGGTACTCAGGACAGGGCAAATTAAATGGCCTCTCCCCTTGCTTACTGCCTTTGCAGTCTTTAACAATAAAAATATTGTGTTACCATTGAAACAGCAGCAAACATCGTGTTTCTCACTAATCCATTCTTAAGGAAAGAATACACACGTTGTGCTTATTCTATCCTGGCTTCTCATTCAAGTTGGGATTTGTTATTACTCAGCAAATAGTTTCCACAATGGCAGAGTGACTCAGACCTTCCTGGGTGCCTCCCTCTGACTGCAGCTCTCCAGAGCTCTGTTACTCATTTACACTTCCAGTGAACTATCAAGAAGCAAAGTTTTACCTCTTTTACTACCCGGTAGTTGTAGCTGCTAGTACTTTCAGGCTTTTGGGACTTGCTGTGACCTTCCTGAGGATAAAATCAGACAATTTATTAGTAGCTTATACTACTGTCTACATGAAGGCTAAAATTACCGTTCTAGGATAGCGCCCGCTCTCCTCCTGGGAGAGATTGTCATCCTCCAGCTTTCTGACAGCCTCAGACAAACACATACAATTATCCTGCCAAGTCACATTGACCTCTATAACACAAAATAAGGTGAGGGTGGGATGATTTCAGAGACAGCAACCTCCTGTCCTGTCCTTTGCTTGTCACGTTCTGTCTCTAATCAAGTCTCCCCTCAAAAAAAACCCCTTACTTTCTCTCCCTGTTGTTATTAAATTGTCACTGCACAAATATCAAGAGATTCCTCACAAGAAAAGCAACAAGTATATTACTTGTATTTACTTCCAGCAATAAATGTTCCTAACCCAGGGACTGTTTCTTGGATTCCCTCATCCAGTCTTTCCTTTTTGACTGCAAATTATACGGAAGCAAAAGATGTTCAGTGAGTTGTAAGGCAGATGTGCATGTTGGGAAAATCCTGTATCATGAGGTACAGATAAAGCACAGTTCTCTGCAGTCATTTAATCAGTGCCATGACTCCAAATGCATCACCTGAGCAGTCCACAGCTCTGCCCTTACCTTACTTGAGGAACTTTTGTCTGCACAAATCCCATGTGATCGGTCAGTGCTGAAAGGACACAACTGGGGAGCCAGAGCAAACCCAAACCAGCCCTGTTAGACCCTAAAGGTGACCCTTCAGTGGCTGCTAGTGGGCATCAACTGGCTCAGGTCCTCCTGTAATTCCTGCCTTAGCCTGGAAGCAGTAGAGAGAACCTCACCTACGCAGTGTGCTGGGAAGATGGGCCTTGCCACAGTTCTGAAAGCAGCTCCACCCTCCAAATACCCCCCCAAATCTGCACAAACACAGCCTAATTACCTCTTTCTTCTTGTGCTCGTTTTCACCTGGCACACTGTCCATGGCCTCATCAGGACCTTGGCCTTTGTACACCCAGAGCTCAGATTTCTCCACTATTGACCTCAGCTGGTCCAAATCTTGCTTGATCTGCTTGTAGTTGTCAACATCCTGGCTGGTCACGAGCAGTTGAACCTTACAAGAAGACGAGCCATTAGTTGCACAGAAAGGGCCGGGTTTGGCTGCCATAAATACATTCACAGGAGGAATAACTCTCTTCAAACTCACACGTACCTGCTTGAAAGCTTGAAGCACTTCTTGTCTCTGACTGAAGTGCCTGAAGAGCAGCTGCAGAGCCCCAGACACCAGGGGAGGGTAATCGTGCATCGTTAAATGCAGCAGGACCCGGAGGAACGTCCTGCCCCCATGATCATCCAAATCCAGAGGGGTGTTCTCCTCACTGAAAACACAGCAGGAGTTAACTGGCATATCACACTGAGTGTCCCAGCAGGCTCTAAGTCCACTTAGCAGTGGCAGGAAACCTTTTTTTTTTCTTTCTAAATAAAGGGGGAAATTTTACTGAGCTTTTACTGCAGCACTGAGCAGTATTGAGATGCGCTAATCCTCCTTGCCTTTCACCCACACAAGGGGAGCCCTGCCATGATGATCCTTCTGGCTGAAGCACCCCTGTGTTCCTTATCTGTGGTTTTCAATCCAAGTGGACACTACTTTGAGCTGCAACAAAGCCATTTTAGGAAAATGGAGGCTGGGTAACTGCGGCAGGTGTTTCCAAGCTTTTCCCAGTCACCACCTCACTTTGAACTGAGTCCCCACTCCAGCCTGGGGACTCCCCCTCAATCAGCACCTGTGAAGAGATACTTTCCTTCCACCAAAGATCCCCTCAGCTTGTTCTTCAATATGTTCGAAGTCTAGGGCTCCTGAGAAAATAAACAAGACAAATACATTATGTCAGAGCAGCATCAAAGATGTTTTTCCAGCCTCAAAACATTTTAAAGGGCAAGTGAGGACCTGAAATAATCATCCATTGAAGATTCCAGAGTCTTTCCTAAGCCACACAACCTCACTCCTTGCAAAATAACCCACCTGGTACATTAGCTGGCATTTCCTGACTGCTGCTGCCAGTGGGGGATTCAGACATCTGGGCATTGCTTTCATCAAATTCATGTTTAAAGATACAAAGCAGGCAGGAGATCCTGTAGTCCAACCGCACGTTCAGAATAAACTGATGACACAGAAGGAGGAAAAATGTTGAAATATTGTGTGTATTTCCAGCACATCTACAATTCACATGTAATGCAGAGCTACCAACATGCAACAGCAGCTGAGTAGAGATGTGCATTTAACTCGGAAAAGTTGCCCAGGGTGGGGAGGCCCTGGCACAGGGTGCCCAGAGAAGCTGTGGCCACCTCATCCCTGGAAGTGTCCAAGGCCAGGCTGGATGGGGCTTGGAGCAACCTGGGATAGTGGAAGGTGTCCCTGCCCACGGCAGGGGATTGGAACAAGATGGGTTTTTAAGATCCTTTCCAACTCAAATCATTCTGGGATTCCACGATTCTGTGATACACAAACGTGCTTAAAATCCCCAGAATTCAGTAATATTTTCCAGGGATTTCAACGAGCACGATACATACACATAATAAATATTTATGAGTAAAAATTTTTGGCAAGTTTTGGTGCCTCACTACTGTGTGATGCTGGCTTCCTCATCCCACCCCCCAGGGAAGGAAAGCAGCACTTCCATCTCCATCCTGGAACACGTGCTGCTCTTCTCCTGGAGCACTGGGGACACAGCAGCGGGACACGAGCTGCCAGGAGCCAGGCTGTGTCACGCAAGTTACCAGTGCAGCTGGTGCCTGAGAAACCTCCAGCCTAGCAGAGACCACCTTCTCCACGGCCTTCCTCTTGAGGAAGGAGCTACAATGCCAAGAACACTCAGTTCTTGCAGCTTCCGGGGAAAACGCTTCACGCCAGTTTGAATAGACCCTGCTAACAGGAGAACACTGGCACACTGAAATATCCCCCTGCACATGCCAGGCCACAGCAGAAGCTCTGGCTCGAGCTAAAATTAGCCAGGGTGCAAGGAGGGAACGGAGCCTCCCCTACGTGCTGCATCTGCTGCCGAGGGAAGGGCACGGCCCCAGAGCCCGCCCCGCGCGCCGCCTCCCACGGGGCACGGGCGAGGAACAGCGGCTCTCCTGCTGCTCCCCTGCCTGCGCCCACCAGGCTCTGGCAGCGTTCTGACCCCCAGGAACTCGCTGATGGAGCTGCTGAACAGGGACAGGACTCCCACACTCCGAGGGGCAAGACGCGTTTCAGCGCAATAATTCTGCGCCAATAACTCCAACAAAACGCGCGTGGCCCAAAGAGTTTGGGGGGAGCAAGTGAGAGAAGCCAGAGATGGGGGAGAGAGGGGCTGGCTGTGCATGCCTGAAATACATGTCAGGCTGGTGGCTCTGAGGAGAGGAGTCTCAAGGACCTCCCCGTTCAGATGGCCCTGCAGACTCAGAGAAATTGGTAAGACAATAGGATGGGAAATGACAGCTCTGCTTCAAGTCAGACACTTACAAATCACTGCTAAAAATGCAAATGTTTACTGCAAACTCTTTTCTAATAAATTCTTTCAGTAATGGCATAATACTGTTATAAACAAGTTGAGAGCCACATGCCTGAAAAGGTCACCCTTACAGTGCTTTACCAGTTTGAGAGTGAGAAATAAATTAAGAGGCAGCAGGGCACTATTAATGCTGAAAGCCAGCAGAAGATGGTGCATGAATGTGGGCTGGTGGTACCTGGAGTATCTCAATGATCTTGAGCTTGGTGTCCATGACCAGGATGTCCTCCTTCTCTGGCTCGCTCTGCTTGACGTTCCCCTCGGGGGCAGCAGCCAGCGGAGTCATGGGCAGGAAGCCCCCGCCCCTGAGCACCACCTGGGTCATCAGCTCCCCCACGCCGTGGATTGACCTCATCACATTGCTCCCTTCAGACAGAAACAGGCAGGGTTAGGATGTGCAATGGCACTGCAGTGACAGGGCAAGGACCCTCCGCATCCTACGGAGAGAAGTTGTCTCAACGTCACACAGCCACGTCCTGGGGATGGGGGAAGCCAACAAAGCACTGCAGGATTTGGAGAAACCCCTTGCCCCCTTCCTTTTCCATCACAAGCATTACTCAGCTTTGCAACCAAGCCATGGACAGAAAGGAGGAGATTTCCAAGCACAGCTTCCCCAGCGAGGAGGGGATTATCCCGCTCTGCTCTGCACTGGGGTGGCCTCACCTTCAGTCCTGAGGGCAGTTTTGGGGGACAAAATGGAAGAAAGATCTAAAGATATTAGAGAGCATCCAAAGGAGGCTACAAAGATGGGGAAGGGGCTAGAGGAGAAGTCATTTGAGGAGTACTGAGGGCACTTGGCTTGTTCAGCCTGGGGAAGAGGAGACTGAGGTCAGACCTCACCAGAGGCTGCAGCTCCTCCCGAGGGGCAGCTCCAATCTCTGCTCCCTGTGACAGGGACAGGACCCAGGGAAAGGCTGGAGCTGTGCCAGGGAGGTTTAGGTTGGATATCAAGGAAAGGTTCTTCCCCCAGAGGGTGGTGGGCACTGAACAGGCTCCCGAGGGAATGGGCACGTTCCCGAGGCTGCCAGAGCTCCAGGAGCATTTGGACAGCGCTCCCAGGGATGCACAGGGTGGGATTGTTGGGGTGTCTGTGCAGGGCCAGGAGCTGGACTCCGTGATCCTTGTGGGTCCCTTCCAGCTCAGGATGTTCTGTGATTTCACGATTCCAACCCACACTGACATTTTGAGAGGAACTGGGACCACCCAGGAACTTTCTGTCCAGCATTTTCCAGCCTTACCTTTACTTTCCTCGCCTTTTGCCATCTTGGTAATAGGGAAGATGGTAGTGATGTGCACACAGTCTAATATAGCAAGGAGGATTTTGGTTAGTCTGAGGAGGTCACAGAAGTTGTAGAAACCAAAATATATCAGATTTCTGGCTAAGTTAACAACCTACCAAAATAATAATAAAAAGCCTGATTAATACTAAACATTTTGCTATCACAGTCAAATTGTCTTAACACAGTGACAAGATCAAAAACCTGGCTGAGTCTTATTTTACCATAATATCTGGGAATTTTGCAAGACTGTCTAGTTCTACATCACATCAGAAAGTTTTCTACTTGTCTACAAATACTGCAGTGCTTGGATTTAATGTCTGTGTCTGCCACTGATATTTTACAGCTACAAAATCAGACCATATCTGTCTCATTATAAAACAGCTAAGACGGGGCAAGACTAGAGGGTATGTACAGATAATTTTTATCATTGTCTTACAAAAAAGATATCACACATATAAAGCTGAGCATATAAAGTTTCCCCACAAGTCCTCCCCATGCACTGCTTCAAGATAAATATCACATATAGGGCAAATATTTAACGTAGCCCCATTATCTGAAGTACATCACCTCAACTATATTTTTTTACAGAGTATCACATATTTTCTTAAATTAATGGTTATTTATTGCACGGATTGGCTACATTTTATTTGCACAGCCTATTTTAACAGGTCAGTAAGTCACAGGACACTTTTTCCCTGGGTGAACATTGCTCTAAGCTCCAGAGACTCTCTCTGCGTGCAGACAGTGTTTGGTTTTTGAGACTATTTCTTCCAGCAAAGCTTGGCTTTGCAATAACACTGAGAGCACAGAGAGTAAACAAGGCTGCTGCAAACCCAAGACATAAACTCACATTCATTAATGGCATTTCAAGAACCATCACTGCAAAGTCACAGACTTCAGTGGGGCTACTTGAGGAGGAAAGGAGGAGCCAGCTGAGGCTCAGCACTCACTCATTAAATGCCAAACTACCTGGGGTTGAAAAAATTACCAACATTCCACAAAAAAAAAAACAAGGATAAAATTAGAACTGGATAACTACCTCAAAAGTGAGCTTATTTTTCTCTTTATCAGAGAAAGGGAACCTCTGACACACCACATCTCTTAAATATTCCTCTACAAATTCCATTGTTTGTGCAAATCTCTCCTTAATTTCATCTTTGGAAGTTCCACTGCTATCATAGCTGAAGAGGGGAAAAAAAGGAACAAAAACAAAAAAAGAAAACAAAACACAAAACTTAGCATGCAAATACACAGGGCTGTCTTCCCCCTAGTACAATTTTTCATTGGTTTGTCAAAATCTAAGAAAAGCTAAAGGCTGGTAAATAATTTATCCAAATGATGGAGTCAGGACACTGACACCAGAATTTCCTGGCTTTTGCTGCTTTATCCCATATGCTCATTAGGTACTATTTTAAAATGTCTGAGGAAAACAAAAAAAAGAGCATTTTATCACAAAAAATAGAAAAAGCAACCCTCATTATTTGAGTGGAAACAATGACAAGTGATGGGCAGCTCTGAGGAGAACGGCTGGCCAAGAGATGCTGACTGGAGGTGGTATTTTTCCTCCAAATGAAACCAATATATATGCAAAGCAGATATTAATTTTTAATATAAATACCAGGATTTTTTCTCAGTATGTGCAGAGTGAGTTTGGAAAACACAATCCCACGACCTTCACTCAATACTTCTGCTTCCTGTTTGATCACTTATCACTGAAGAGCCTCTGCCAGAGCTGAAACCATTTGGTTTTGTGTTTTGGCCTTTAAATTTGATTTATTATCTACTGCATCTCTCTCAGCAAAGAAAACCCAGGCAAGAAACCACTGGACACCAGTACTAACACTGACAAGACTTAAATTCCTAACACATAATATCAATTTTAGGTGTTCATTTTCTCCAGCTGAAAAAAATGAGCTCTGAACAGTTGAGTACTATAAATTTTTCATTATTAACTATTAAGAGTTAACACAAGTGATCAGGAAACCATGTGCCTGGCCTAGCTGTGGTTTTGTGCAGGTTTTTCAGCACTGTGTCAGAGGATATTCCACTGTAAGTTAAGGATCATGTCCTTGTTTCAGTATCTTCCCCCTTGTTCCTACTGTTGGTGGTGTGAGTTCCCATAAGGACAATCTGCCCTGAGGAGGAAACGGCCTCAAGCTGTGCTGGGGAGGTTGAGATGAGATATCAGGAAAAATGTGTCCACTGGAACAGTGGCCAAGCACTGGCACAGCTGCCCAGGCCAGTGGTGGAACCACGATCCCTGAAGTGTCCAGAGATACATGGATGTGGCACCTGGGGCCAGTGGTGAGCGTGGTGCTGGTGCTGGGCTGGTGGCTCGACTTGAGCTTGAAGGTCTTTTCCAAGCTTAACAATTCTGATTCTCCTGTACCAAGTGAGGCAGGAGGAGAAACGCAACCCCTTTTCCCTGTCCAGGTCGCTGCACGGACACACTGCGAGCACTGAGCTTACCCCCCACACAGAGCAAGGTTATTTCATGAATGTTAACGATGTTATGGGGTATTTCATTTATTTACAAACAGAACTGTACGAATAACGCCCCAATTTAGGATCGCTCCGGTTTTGCCCTAAAACCCAAGAGCGGCGCCATCCCCGCCCCGGGCAGCACTCACTCGTCGATGGCGATCTCGGAGGGGATCTCGGACCAGAGCCGGGCGTATTTCACGGGGGTCACCTGCTCCTGGGGGTCCCTGTCCACGTGCATGTGCAGCATGAGGCGGCAGAAGGAGGCGCGCAGGTCGTAGGGCAGGTTCTCGTCGGCCATGCAGCGCAGGATCAGGTCCACGTCCAGCTGCCCCGAGATCTCGTTGATGGCCAGGTACTGGCGGTCAAGGCACATGCGGGCAAAGAGGTTCAGTTGGTATCTGCGGGGGGAAACGGGAAAAAGAAAAAGAAAATACCATTAAAAGCTTATATTTTAAAAATATTATATTTTCCGGTAATACAGCTCATACTTACTGTGGAAAGAATAAAGTACTTATCAAACACTAGTGAACAGTGACACAGTGGAACAAGAGAATAAGTTAAATATCATAAATCACATAGAATCACTCATTAAATATCATAGAATGGTCTGGCTGGAGGAGACCTTAAATACGACCCTGTTCCACCCCTTGCCATGGGCAGGGACACCTTCCACTATCCCAGGTTGCTCCAAGCCCCGTCCAACCTGGCCTTGGACACTTCCAGGGATGGGGCCTCCCCACCCTCATGGTAAAAAATAAATAATGATTTTTATGAAAGCTACAGCAGAATGCAAACAACACTTGAGGCAGCTCAGCCTAAATACCATGTAAGGCTAAACACTTCTCACAGGTGCTGATACCACACTTTCCCACACAGATGGATCCAGTCATTAAAAAGCAGGTACCTGATTAAACAACTACTGAGCACTGCCCCCTTCAGTGAGAGAAATGGTAGAGAAAAACTGAACTTCATTCCTGATCCCAAGCCACTGGCACCTCACTTATGCACAGCCAACAGACTGATAATTCACCTTTAGGCACAGAGCACATGCCCAACACTCAGCAGTGTTCACAGGCTGCTGCTCAATACTGTCAAGTGTGAGGCTTCCTAAAGAAATCAACATTTCATTGAAAGCAGACTGCTTTCACTTTAAGTACTCCTCATGGAATGTGACCAAACCATATCCTAAGCCCTTCTTTTAAGCATGTTCATGAGATATAACGTAGACTAAAAATAATTAACACTACCAATTGTTATACCAATATACATGTACTGATAATTAACACTACCAATTCTATTTAAAACCAAGTTCAAGAAAATTACCTATTTTGAAAGCATATATCTTTTAAAAACTCATATCTAAGAGGTCTCCTTTTGATCTCCAATAGGCTCAAATAAAACCACGTATTAGGAATTCTCCTGCTAGAACCATTTCAGTGGAAGAGATAGCTCAAAATAAGATTGTTATTAAAAAAAATAATCTAGTTGTACTTTCTGCACTGCCACAATTGAGTCTGTCAAATGACTCTCAGGGGTTTATAACCCAGACACAGGAATTTGGTCTGGGCTGAAACCTGACCTTACACTATGCCAAGAACTCGGTGTCTTGTCAAGTCATCTGGAAACATTGCTGGTGTCAGACCTGCCCAAAGCACGGCCTGGGCTGTGCAAAGGAGCCCTGCACGCCCTCCTGGGGCACGACCACAACTTCATGTTTGTGCTGCTGAGAACTACAGGACTACTAAAGGCTCAGAGAGAAAGCAGAAGGCACAGAGAGCAGCAGTGACTTCTTGAAAACCAAAAGCAAAGCCATCTGCACACCCAAATCCTGCAAGCAGTTATTCCCTCAGCTACCCTCTGAACACAGGGGTAAGCCAGTGGTCACTGTGCAGGGGCTCTCCCAACAGCCACCATCAAGAAACCAAGCACAAACACAGGCACAGTGCTGTGAAAATTCAATGCACTTCAAACCCAAACTATTTTTTTTAAATCAGGTTAAACTGGCTGACAGCCATACCTGGACTTCTCACCATGAATAACTTTGTGCTTTCAGCTCTCACTTTGAAGAGACTTCACCCTCCCTCCCTTAAAGGCTGTTTTGTCCATCAAACTAGCAACTTCCCTCCCAAAATGCACCCTGTGCACCCACGGCCTCCCCACCCAGCCCTGCTGTTAACCTGTAGTAGCTGAGCACGTCCCGATCCTCCTTCTGGCCCTCCTTGGCATCCTGGGCCAGCTCTCGGATGCTCTTACTGCGGATCTCCTTGTTGCTGTCCCTCCAGAACAACCACACTTCTTCCTCATCTTCCCCAACTTCCAAGGCATTTTCTCCACTGGACACTTCTTCAAATTCAAATCGTGACAGGACCAGCCTGCCAGGAGGATGGGAGGAGGTTAGAGAGGCCAAGACCCAGATATACCTTTTACATTTCTTTTAAGTCACTTGCTAAAATCTGTTACCCTTTCAGCAGTGGCATTTTACTATATCAAATCATTGTGGTTTATTATTAAAAGCATTAGGTTGGAACAAATTAACATTATAAGCTTTCCATTTAGCCTTAAACAGATGAATATTTCAGCTCCTTTCAATTGAAGAAGATAAAGAAACAATGGACTTTCAAAAACTTCTTTACAGGCCAACTGATTCGAAAATCATTCAACAGACCAGGAAATTATTTGGGAAAGAAAAATATATAAAAAATTGATTAATTCTCTATTCCATAAATGCCAAGTAGATCAGAACTTCTTTCTGCTTTTGTGGTGAAACAACTTGAAATAAATCAGCTGCTGATACTAAAAAGGTTTCCAGCAAAAAGATCACACATCTGAAAAAAACCCAAACTGAATACTCATGGATAAGGACAAATAAGTGATGTACCAGTGTTAAGTGCTCATGGGAATAAATACAGCCTTTATTCAAGAAGAGAATTAAATGTGCAAGAATACTCTCACCCATTTGTTTTAAACACTACCTGCTTCCCTTCTGCACTATTTTAATAATGGTTATCTATTCCCTAATATATATGTATATATATATGGAATAAAGCCACCTTTATCTACGACAATCAGGATTTGGTGCCTGCTATGAGGTTTCAGCAACGGTAGAGCAATGCTGAGAACTAGAGCCCAAAACCCCACCTCAGTGGGAGAAAAGGTGAACAGAGCTGGATCAGCTCCTGCTCTGCTGCCAGCTGAGCTCCCTCAGAGCTGGGGGAGGATCAGGCCCAGGAGCCTGCACACCTCCCTGCAGAGTGTGTGTGCTTTGGATCAAACGGGAGAGATCTGAAGGATTTCTGCCCGCAGGGCTGAGGCTGCACCTGGCACGCGTCTGCTGCGCTCAGCCCCCGTTCCCCGCCTTTGAAGAGGACCCCACACAATTCCCTGCTGCCCCAGGATGTGCCAGCAGCGTGCTCAGCTTTGAGCCACCTTCCTTCTGCTTCACACCAGGAGAAGCATCTTGAAAGGCACGAACTCACTTGGTTTCAATGAGAATGTCTGCATTGGCTGGATTCAGCACAGCTTTGCAAATCAGCTCCTGTGTCACAGGAATAGACTTGTTCATGGAAACGCACAGATCCGAGAGGTAATCCAAAAACCTGGCGGAAAACACGAGCCAAGAGGGTATCAATCACTGTTGAGATCTAGACTGAAGCCATCTACGTTTCAGGAAGAAAACGTTCAGAACTCCACTCGAACAGTGCAGAGCAAGACTCGCTGCCCGAGGGGACGGCAGGGCAAGTGCCAGAACACAGTGAACTGGCTGTGCTTCCTCCTGAGCAAGCTGGCAGGTACAGACTTTTCCCAGAAGGCAAAGGGTAATCATACATTTAAAAATGCAGATCTCACCTGGGCTCTCTATTTTTCCTCACGAGACTCACAAAGGTGTCAATCTCAGCAGCTGTGATGTGCTTCTCCAGGAGCTTGCGGTTGTTATGGAGCAGGGCTGTGATGGTGTCCTCGGCCAAGACGTCGTAGCCAATCTGCTTCTGCATGAAGCCAAACTGCTTGGCAATGTATTCCTTCAAAACACACAGGCAAGCAGGAAGGGGGTGTAATTAACCCTCAGAATTTGAAATAATAACAGAAAACAGGAGGATGTTCATCAATACCAACATCTCAAGGAGCAAGCTGGATTAGATCCAAATTGTTTATGTGAAAGAAAGCAAACAATGACAATCTTAACACCTCCATCTCTCCCTCCCTCCCGGGGCTAGATACCAGCAAGACATTTATCCTTGTCTAACAGGACCTTGTTTTTACTACATGGCAACAAAAACTGAACAGCCTTAATTTACAGGGCAACTTCCCATGGAGGCTGTAGTAAGCAAGAGTGAACAAAGTTTTGTAATTCACCTGGATGGGACAGCAGAAATTCTGTTGTTTTCTTAAATCCCACTTACAAACAGTGCTAATTATATTATAGCCTCTGATAGAGATGCAAAATGCCAGATAAAATAAAAATGAACTATCCGAAAATCTCTTGCTGACTGTACAACCACAACACAGCAGAGCAGCATTTACTTAATGGGATTAAGCAGCATTTTTTTCGGAACACTGGAACCATGTTGGTGCCATTGAATATGTATTGTATGATGTATTTCCAACCTGATTCTTCCTGTAGTCCTGCTGGGAGTGCCTGAGCACCCTGTAGCAGAGCCTGCAGATGTGCCTGAAGGGCGCGTGGCGCTGGTCCCCCAGCTCCTCCAGCCGCAGCATGGGGCCGTCCCCGCTGTCTGTGAATGGGGCTTGCAACAGCTTGAAAATCTACAGATTCATAAAAAACAGAGATACAACCCCATGAGGTGCTGCCTCCTTCTGGTTACAATTCGTGTCAAAGCTCTGTGCCTTTGTATTTCAAAATGTATGTCAGAAACTCGCTACAGTCGCCAAGTTTCTTACCCACGGAGCAGCCCAGACAGAAGATGTTGAACACCTTTATTCAACACCATCTACTGGAATTTCTAGTTCTAGCAATGGTGAGCCTACAGTCCCCTGCCCAAAGCCTGCTGAAAGCTGGAAACTCAAAAGATCTTTTGGTCCAAATAATTTGAGACCAAAATTTCACAGAACCACAGAATGGCTTGGGTTGGAAGGGACCATAAAGATCACCGCGTTCCAGTCCTCTGCCATGGGCAGGGACACCTCCCACCACACCAGATTTCTCCAAGCCCTGTCCAGCCTGGTCAGGTTCTCTGTTATCAGGTTCTCTTTTCCAACAACTCTTCTTACAGGCAGAGCTTAGAGAAAAACACAGCCTACCTGCTTTAGAATGTTCTGTTCTCTCATCAGCTTTTGCCGTTCCCTATTAGGTTTAGAAAACACCACTTCAAGGACATCTTGTCCAGAATTAGTTCCACCAGTGACAAAGTAGACCAAATCCTCCAACAATTTGGTAACAGATCTACAGAAAAGCCAGAAGATGTTAATGTAAGAATACAAATTCTCTGCTTTAAAAGAACAATGCCAGGGTAAATTTACACAGATTTCTAAATGCTAAGTGAAAAACATCAATTAGAGCCTGGATAAAGCTCAGAGGTTTGCACAGAACTTAAAATTAGGAATTAATGCTCCCCATTGCTGCAGCTTCACTGTTCAACAGCTGAACCAGAGCATCAGCAAGACAAGAAAATCACTTTAGGGCAACTCTGCACTTGCCAAGTTCTATTTGGCACTTCTTTCAATTGCCACAAACAATAGATCAGGTGATAATCTCTCCCAAGGGCCAAGTGAAAGGCACAGGCTATGGAAGCACACGGGCCCTGGTGTGACACAGCCACCTCTGTGCTCTTTTTGTGTGGCCACATTTTCACGGACACGGCCAGAGGATTTGCAGCCAGTCACATGTTTAGCCTTCACAAGGTGGATTAGAAATTCCCACACTCCATCTGCAGAGGTATGCTGGGGATTAGTCCCCCAGGCTCACAACATTTCTCATGCTCTCACTTCACAGAGGACAGGGAGGGCTGGACAGACCAGGCCTGAGAACCTCCACTACGGTCACAACAATGAAACCATTAATTTTTTTAAAATCTCATCAAGGAGGAAACCAAACCCCTCTTTCTTAGCACACTGAGATAAAATTTTCAAAGAAACAGTTACTGACTAAAGGAAACAACATTATCTGAACCCAATTCTGGTTTCCTTACCTTCTTTCATTCTGGGTTATTGTTCCCTTTTCCAGCTTGCCAGCAATGGAACCTAAAACTTTACTTGCATCATTTGCAAAATCCAAGTCCCGAACCTCTGCAGGTGAGACTGGCACTATAGCAAAAGCTTCTTTGTCCTCCTTCACTGGAGAGGTACCAATCTGAAAGCCAGACAAGTTTTATCATCAACCCAAAAGGCAGGAACAAAGCAGTGGTTCACATACTCAGTGATAATGGAGCAGAAAAGCCCCACTCTGCTTAGGCAGCATGGGACTACTGCTGAAGCCAAACTTTGAGAACACTACCACTCTGTGCAAGCTCAAAGCTGTTCCTAAAATCAAAGGAACAGCAGGTGAGATGGCAAAATGTTGGTGTAACCAGTGGAAAAAAACATCCTCGTCCTGATCACCATTGTGGAGTAGAAACTGAACGGTGTAACTAGAAAACTACCATGAACGACACTTTGGGAGCAAATATTTTACATGGGCACTGTTCATCACTGTCACATGCCTGGTGTGTGACAGTCTCAGGGACTGGAACTCCTGCCAGAGTCACTTTTGTGGAAGTACAGGAATCAAAGGACGTGCATACACAAAGTAACAGAACTTACTTTAAGCATCACAGGTTTCTCCTCTTCTTTATCAATAGGAATGTTGGTGCTGTGAACCCAGGTGTTGGTGCAAAGGTGCCTGAGTCTCACATAGGAGTTCCTGAAAGAGAGTCAGGAGTGTTCCAGCCTGAGTCAGCTCCCCAGCAGGGAAGTCTTTGCATTGTTGGGATTGTGAGATGTTGGCAGGAACAAGTGGAAAAGAAGTGTCATCCCTATCCACACTGCTTACTACAACAGGAGTAGCATTCTTCTGGCCTTAGCTCATTCTATAAATTCACCTGAGGAAGCTTTCTTCTACAATGAAAGAGACTCTGCTTTAAAACAGAACCCCAGCCACCTTGTGTTGCTGTAACTCAGCTGCTGCACACGAACAAACTGAACCTCTTCCCATCCTCACATTTCCACTGCTCTGAGCTGCCAGCTTTCTCCCTTCCCTTCGGGATTTTCAGCCCAGAACTCCCCGATATCTGTATTTTGGAGTACCTGATGATTTAGGGAGTTGCTGAAGTAGATGGAACAAACTTGCCGTGCTTTTTCATGGGGAGCAGCAGCAAAGGGCCTGTGTGCAGAGTGTGTGTCTCGGAAGGGTGCAGCAGCTTTTCAATAGCAAGAGGTACCACATGAACAGTAAGGAACATGTAAACAACAGAAAACCATGTGCTAAACAGCTGGTGTTACATCCTAACTAACACAACACAGGTCACAGGACTGCCTTGCCAGGGTACCCAAGGCTTTTAATCCCAGGTCATTCCCTGGCAAGGAAGTCATTTAGGAAGTCACTTAGTCTCAATTTTCCCATCTGTAAAACGGTGTTCCGTTACTTGTAACTCAATTGTCAAGTACTAAAGCGAAGCTCCGGGCATTTTCTAATTACCTCTACATTAGCACGAGGAAGAACCTGATTCCAAAGGATAAAAGGAAAATAGTCTGGGGCAGCTTCACCTTCACAACCCCATAAAAGCGCCCGAGCTGCGAAGCGGGTGGCCGTACCTGGGGACGAGGCTGTCTCCCCCGCGCAGGGTGGTGGGGTCCAGCTCGAAGATGGAGGAGATGTCGTTGCCCTCGGGCACGGACACGAGGGAATAGGCCATCCTCTCCTGCGGGCCCCGGCCCCGGCGCGCCGCCTCCTGCTCGGGGTCCAGCTGCGGAGGGAACCCCCGGCCCGTGAGACGGCCCCGCGCACGGGGCGCACACCCAGCACGGGAGCAGCGACGCTGCCAGCCGGCCACGCTCTGCCTCCCGAGCATCAGCCACAGGAACTCCCCCTCCACGCAGGATTTATGCCTCGCAGACAGTGCCAGAAGAGACAACACCCCCCCCCAGCCATTCACCCCACACACACTGGGAGCTCTGGCTGGTCTCTGGTAACACACACCAGCTCAGATCCCCAGTCCTGACACCACCTCCAAACACAGTCCACGCACTGCAATTATCACTCCAACAAAGTAATTAGAGAGCTGAAAATATAAAAAACCAGCCACACGATGTAGCAACAATCTTGCTGGGAAATAATCAGCTTCGGCAGCAAAAATGGGACTCACATCTATCAATCCCAGGCAAGAGAAGCAAAGAGCTAATCAAGGAGTTGGATGTCTTGCTGTTCGCGCCACAGCTCGGGCTGCTCTCTAGCACAATTAAATGTTTAAAAGGCCATGGCACCAGAAGGATCTTTATTCCCAAGGTGCCAGCAAATCTACAGCCTCCTTCAGCAAAGTAAAGATACAACAACTGGATAAAACCCTGGGGTTTCACATGAAAGGACAAAGGGGTAGGAAAACATAAAGATGAACTGAGAAAAAGGAACAACAACTTTCTCCAAACACTCTCCTAGGGAACTCCCAGCTACCACTAATTCCTAAAGAAGTTGCTCACCGTCCTGGCACACAGAGGCCAGCTATCCATGTACAACCACCTAAATCCTGGATGCAATTTTCAAGCTGATCCAGAAGCAGTTTATCAGCTTCTCTGCCATGGTGGCACCCAAAGGAGTCAGCACTCAGGCACCTGTCTGTCAAAGTCCTGCTGCAAGGCACTGCCACCCAGAAACATATGGAAAAGGTATCCAGTGTTGCTTGTGCCTCAGGATACTCTCAAGTTAACATATTTGCAGTCAATGAACTTGGCTGCAAAGCAGTGACATTTAAAGTCTGATTTGGTACATGGGAACAGGCAGTTATCTGTACGGAACAGAAATACACTTTGGGAGTGTGCCTTCAAGGGAAGGAGCAACTCCACACTCAGAGTCCATCTGGAGAGAAATTCTGGGAGAAACTCGCTCACTTGGAATGAATTCCCCGAATTTCAGCTGTCTCCTTCATCCCCCCAGCAAGGGGAGGGAATACAGCAAGGAATACAGCTGCTCTGCACTCACAGCTTGTCCTTCAGGACAATGGGACACTTCTGGAAACTGTGGCAAAGCTGCACACGAGCAGAAAACCAGGAAGAAGGAAATGGGGCAATTTAGGGAGCACTGAGACTTCAACCCCAAAGCTGACAAGAGCAGTCCCCTTTGCTGCTGGAAGGTGGAGCTGGCACCTCAGCCATGCCCATGGAGGGATAAGGAGAAAGCAACAATAAAACCACTGAGCTGTGCACAGAAACTCTGCAGACAGCTCACATTTGGATCACGCTGGAGTTTGGATAAAGTTGGGTAAAGCAGCCTACACCCTCCTGTCAGCAGTGAATGTTACACGATGTGGCAATTTCCTGTCAGAGCTGACTTATGTGCTCCTGGTCCTCTTCTTTCTGGTCTATTTTTGCCATCTAGTGGTAAAGAGAGAGCAGGGAAAAACCAGAGAGCTGAGACAGTGCGTTAATGCTCTCCATGCACACGTCAGCAGGACACATCAACACCTCACAGGAGCAGGGATGTCTGCCTAAAGGACCTAAATTATGATTAGCTTTCAAAAATTAACCCAACAAAATATCTCAAGATTGGATTCTCCCTGCACCCCCCCAATAACAAAGCATTGGGTTTGTTCAGTTTTTTAGTGTGTTTACTGCAGTCAAGCTGCCAAATGCCACCAAGAAGTAATCAGGAAAACAGTTCAATATCTGAGGGCAAGGGAAGTGTTTTAATGGCCAGGCTATAAGACGAATCATTTTTAGGAGGAAAAATGCATGCTGCAGGATTTCTAAACATCTCATTCATCTCTTAAGGACAGGAGGAATAGCTCTTTGTCATATCCAAATGGTGCAAATCTTCCATAATACAGGATAAATGACCAAGAAAGCTGTGTAAGCCTATGATCAAATCCAACTAAATAAATCTACTCCACAATGGAAAGTGCTGTTCCAGTTTTCTCTGTTTTCAACCATGAGGCAATGCTGGTTCCCTCTGACACCAAAGAGAAGCCTCTGTCAATACAAAGCACCACACACTCAGTCTTTGACACAACAACATTTACTGACAACACAGACTTGCTTCCACAGGAGAATCAGAGGAATGGCACTGAAATCCCCCTCCCCCTGCCATTCCTGCTCTCCATTATCCCGCTTTCCTGAGACAAAGTACAATGACAGGGAATTCATCTCTGAAACAAGGAGGTCACACAGGCACAGCACTGGGGACACTTCCCATCTGGTGTCACCCTGAGCAACCTCATTTCCAGCCCTAGCAAGGACAGTGCTCCAAGGAAGCAAAGGCTGAGGAAACAGGAAGACAGAGAAAGAGATGCCACAAAGGGGGGAGGCGAGGGGGGCTCAGGTAATGTGTAAATTCAGCTCCCAGTGTGTCGCTCTTCACTAAGGGCTAATCCAGGTGTCAACCCCCGCTCCTTGGAGAGACCTCCAAAGGCTCCAGAGCAGCCTCATGTTTTTAGTTTCTTCACTAACAACGAGGCCTGGAGCAGTCCAGCACTGGCCAGGGCAATGCTGGGCCTGTGCCAAGCCCTCCTCAACCAGGGGCAAGCCCATGCTCTTGCCTATACTTACTGAGGATTGACACTCCAGGTCATCTTCCTCATAGTCAGGGTTTACCTGATGGAACAGAATCACAGGCACGTCAAAACTGCAGCAGGGGTGGGACACGACCTGAGCACCACCGAACTCACGTGGTCAGGGGAGCCCTGCACTGCCCCAGCAGCACCAGGCATGCAGAGCACACTGCCCAAACCCAGCACGGCTCAGCAGGCCAAAAATCTCAGTTAAATCATCTGCAAACGTGCAGAGAGATTTGGCTCATTCAGGAGAATCACTACAGAGGCAAGAGTAGAGAGTTAACAAGTTCATGCTTTGTTTTTTTGTTTAAATTCCAAGTGGAATTTCCAGCTAGAATTTACTGGCTTGGAGAAATCTTTTAGAACAAACATTATTCTAACCAGGGGTCAGGTGAGCAATCTCCTCTTGCATGATCTAAGACCATGCTTTTGTTGTTTTGGCTGATTAGAAAACCCAAGATTTACTGGAAAAGCTCTACTCTGGATCACTACTGAAAAGGATTTGCAGTGTGCATGTGACCAAATGCTTCTGGGTTTTCCAATCTGCTTATCAGAAGAATATAAAATGGGATACTTAATCTGGACTTTTCTCTGTCTGCAGTTCTTACAGACTGGTCTGAAGTCAGTGTTTTCATTCTGTACTCAGTTCTGCAATTCTGTTCAAAAATCAGTGATTCGAGAGAAATTACCAACACTTGAATTCATTTCCCCCCAAAGGCTCTCAGTCATTTACCATTTATTCATCAGTTAATAAAGTCACATTGATTCCACTGCCCACATGACAGGATTCTATTTAGTGCCTATTCTTTGCAGGAGAAGTCATTGCCTCTAGAATTCATACCAAAAGCGTAATCAGCTCACAACTACCCCAAACCATGGTGCTCCCTCAAGTCTTTCATCTAATTTTCTATGTTTAGCATCTATTTTTGTATTAATCCAAATGACCACTCTCCTCCCCTCCCCATGTCTCGTTTTAGGGTGGGAAACGAAAGATTTTGAGAAGGTGCCAAAGGAAGAAAAGACGGTGCAAGGGCAGGCAGAGGCGGCAGCCCAGCCCCACGTACCTCTGCTGCCAGGTAGTGCCCCGTGGCCAGGTGCTTGAACCTGAAGAGGCTGTTCCAGTATCCAGCTCCCCCTCGGCAGGGATCGTGCTGCACCACCTGCAAGGGAAGGGAACACGCCTGGAGTGCGGCACAGAACCCCCTGCCCAACAGAATTTACCTTATCTCACGTGCAGGGAAGAGCAAGCAGAACCAGCAGCTCCCAAAAAGACAAAATCACCTTTTATCTGTGACCAGCACAGTGCAGGGAATGCTCTGAGCTGGCTGGGATTAGTTCAGTTCATGAAGGAATTAAAGAAGGTGCTCTACATGTGCATGTGTTGCCAGGTCTTGAAACAAACCCCCCAAAAATGCAACAAATCCATCACCCTTTGAGTGTAACCGATTTTTGACTGTTTAAAGTGGGTGAGGGAAGGCACCTGAAAGTATTTCAAATGCAATGGTGCTGTACAGAAGAATTAATATTTATATTTACTGACTAAGAGAGGCAAGTAGAACCTCCAGCATCAGATGATCTGCAGCCTCATCTGGGCTGCTGTGTGGATACACCTGCTTCCCTAGGGAAAACTGCACAGCTGAGCTGTGCCTTTCAGGGACTGGGCCTCTCAGCCATGCCAGGTAACTGCACACACATGGACAGTTACCACAGACATGTGCTGTAACATGCCAAAGTAATGCTAATTACAGGTAGGCTTTCATTTCAAATACAAGAGAAGATGAATGTCAAAGCAGATACTTCTGGAAAGAGAATATAAAAACACCTATCCATCATTATAATTAATTTTTTGATTCTTACATGCAGTTCATATTTAAAATCATAAACTAACTCTGATTATACCAATTCATTGAGGATATTTTCAGGCCAAGGTGCTAGTCATTCTGTTTAAAAGCCAACTGAGGAAAAAAAAAGCCAGTTCAGAGAGACTAGCAAAGGGCTGCAGCCTCCCATCAAATGAGGATATGCATAATCACATTATTCCACACCAAAAATAGAGCGTTCAGTACACTCAGCAGGACAGTGGAAATTATAAGCTGTTGTTAAACTTCAGTGACTGGTAAGAAAATGACTTCATTGATGTTTCTCTGTGCCCTTTTCCTGAACTGGAGAGCTCTGTGCTGCACCATCAGAGAGCAGAGCTCCATTGTGACTGCGCACAGAAAGCACAGCAAGCAAAGGAATTTTAATTTAAACTCGTAACACCGGGAAATTTTTACCTCAAAAGAGAAATCCAGATGCAGTGTTTTTAAACAGAAGCAGCAACTGTTCCCACAAAGCCACCCCCAGCCCCCCCAGTCCTCACCTCCACTTCCCACAGGGCTTTGGAGCTGGTGGCCGACGTGGCCGACTGCCTGCCCGTGGTCCTGAGGAACACGTGCTGCTTCTTCCTGTGCTCATCACACGTCAGGAACTTCTCCTGCTCCGCGTGGAACAGCCTCACCACGTCCCCCTGCCAAAGGCAGGCAGCAGGGTCAGCGCAGGCGGCGCCCGGCAGGGCCCCAGGGACACACGGGCACGGCGCTGGGTCTCACCCCTTTGAGGATGTCGTCCTTGTTGTCGCTCCATTTCATGAAGAGCACGATTTTCCAGCTGGTATTGCAGTTCACTGAGTTGACCTAAAAGGAGAACTGAAGCATCAGTCCCACTGTCTTGTGCCTGCCTTATTTTTTAGGCCATTTTCAGCAGAACACTGCAGGCCTGGCTGCATTGCTCTAGAGAAGCAGAGTCCTTTCTGTACCTACTCCAGAACAAGTAACTTCAGAACTGACTTGCTTGGAAATCACTTCTAACCCATCTGTGCTGGCAGAGTTAATTTTCTTCACAGTGACTAGTATGGGGCACATCACTGTGTCACAACTTGAGATGTTGAAAAAACACCTTATTTTTAGCCAGTCATGCAAAAGAGACCAACCTTAAACCTCAGCCAGCACCCAGGAGAAAGCAGAGCTCAAAGACTTTTCTTGGAAGTCACTGATTACCAGGATAACCATTCCTAAGCAGTGCCACAGGTACCAACCAACTTGCTGAATTTCACAAAATGTGTCCAAAGAGTTTAGCTCAAGCACAGAGAGGTTTGTACAGCTGCTCCAGCCATGCCAATGTCCTCTTACCTCATTGCATCCCGGATTATCCACAAGCTGATGGCTGCTGGCATGGAGAGGCTGGCCAGCATTGACAGGATTCAGGACCACTTTGTCTCCAATGACAACCTGCAGACAAGTGCAGCATCAGACAGAAATTTGCACACTGAGAAAGCTCTTTTTCTTCCTTTTTTTTTAATGGAAGTGATGGGAAGAAATCACCTTTCTGCAGTCTGGGGAGATGCCAGTCTGAGTATTCCACCAGGATTCTGTTTGGTTCAGAATTTAGCTCACCAGACTCAGTCACTGAGGCAAAACCCCTATGTACTGGACTCAGAGCCTTGCAGAAGGAGCAGCCCGAGTTCGGGTACAGATGGGGCTAGAGGATAAATTATCGTGCTTGATAAAGTTCAGTGTGTGTAGGTGCCAAATATATACCTGGCCTAAACCACAGGGCACACTGAGGATTATTACCTCCTGGTTTTAGGAAGATAATATGCCCGAGTGACTCAGATTTTGCAAAAGAAGGGATTAAAATGGCAATGCATTTAAATATTTCCCATGACCAGGAGCATTTCACTTCCTTATTACCTCACTCCTCATATCCAAGTGATGACGAATTTTGATTCTAAGCTGACAACACTGAAAACCAAGATGCTAATTATTCCTTCCAAGCCTCCTGAAGGAACTCAACACTTCCTACCATTTTGAATTGAGCAGGAATTGTGCAAGGCCAGCCTAATTAGGTCCCTTATTCCCTCCAATGTTAGATCACTCCACGTTTCCAAAATACAAGTTACCATAGCAATTTTCCTCCCCCTCATGACAGCATAGGAAAAAAGGTTGTTCCTGCATCATCACGCACCAAGGGATCTGTGCATTGCATTAATTGCAAGACAGGCCTCCCAAAGCCAGCCTGGCCAAGCTGTGCCCAGAGGGCTGGGTGAGGATCCTGCTCCCAGCACTTACGCTGTCCCCGATGGAGCGCAGTTTGTAGAAGGGCTGGATGTAGAACCAGGAGCCTTCATTTCCAGCTTCATCCAACGTCACCCTCATTGCATTCTTCTCTAGCAGAGCTGGAAGCCTCTTATTTACTGTTAAGTATTTGTTACTTTTTAAGTGAAGCAGCTAGAATAAGAATCAGAGTTCAGTTCTAAGAATGCTCCTCTTCCTCCCCTCAAAAACCCGAGCGTGCACAAGACAACTGCAATGCTACACAGGAGTGCAAACTGAATTATGTACAAATAATCATGGAATCAGGCACAGTTCCACTCACACTTACAGACACAGGACAAAACACCTTCACTCAATCCACCTGTCCCTTCCCCAGCAAGGACAAACACATGGAAATGCCCTCATCACTTAAAACAACCCGGTCAAAACCCCAGGACCAAAACTTGGGAAATGCTGGGGACTAAGTGGCTCTTCCTGGTAAGAGGCAAAGCTGCTCTCATCTTGCTTTGCTTGGTCTCATTTAACAGAAAATGTTACTGTTTCTATTGATTTCCCTTCGCTGTGTCAGTTTATGATTTGAGTGTCAGCATTTCACCGAGATGATATTGGGTGTTATTTGACATTGCCACTCTAATGGCCAACTCTAATGAAGGCCCTAGCAGGTACTTCTGAAGAAAACAATCAATGGTGACCTCAAAAATAAACACACTTAACACATAAGAAAACATTGACATCATCATAGATATAACACCCAGTCCCTGCTTCCCAGGATCCCACTTCAGGGCATGGTCTGGTGAAACTACAGGCTCTTGTCCAGGAATTCCAGAAATTTAAAGTCCACTAAGCAGGGAATTTTGAACTAAATCCTCTCCAGCTTGCATTGATGTTCACAGCCTACCTGGATCACATTCCCATACTGGGTGACTGTTCCCAGAGCCTACCTGGATCACATTCCCATACTGGATGACTGTCCCCAGCAGTTTTCTGTTTTCAGTTTCGTTCTGTTTCTTTTCCAAATCCGCCGCATGCTGAAATTAAAGGAGAACAGTTCAATTGCCGGGTGTTTTAGAAATGGGTGGTTTAGAAAAGTCTCTTTTCTTCAAGATTATTTCAAAGGACTGGAAGAACAGCAAGCATCTGAAAGAGCCTAATTTCCTTTTTTCCAGCTTCCAACAGCGTAATTTCCAATTCCCTTTTTCAACTGTTTAGGAAGATAGACACACATCATTTAAGGAACCTATAATCTGGGTACAATTTGACAACATTTTGGAATAAAACATGAGATGAAAAGCTCAGACAAGATAGAAGGCAGGGGGGAAGGTGAAAAAGGGATGGCTAACAACTCCAGCCAGAAATTCTATATTCCTTTCTACTGACTTCTATACAAATTGAATGAGAGAACCTCAACTTGGATCCTTTATTTTCCTTTGCCAATACAGGCTCCAGCTCCCCTCCAGGCTGTGTTTTTATGGAGGCTCCAATGCCTGTCCCTGTGAAGCAGGATCCTTGGGAAGACACTTGCAAATGCCCACAGCAGCTCTGGATTTGAGAGTTCCTGACTCCCCAGCACCAGAGCCTGTGCTCCTGAGGTGATGGATCCTCTGTGCCACAGCTGAGCATTCCTGACAGGGTAAGGAGAGGGAAAGCCCTTGCAAAATTGAAGGATTATAAGGATACACAGATCTAGTTAATAATTTATAATGAGCCTGTTGCACTTTTTGTTTTAAAAGTGAGCTATTTTGCCCAGGCTGTTTTTAAACCATTTCATTTGGTAAAGAACTTGACTTTACATGAAAAATGATCTTGTGAATTAAAACCATAAATCTGTATTTGCTTTAACTGCTGCCTGGTGGTGGAGGGTAATTTAAACTGGATTTTTTAGGAGGCTGAGCATCAAGGATTATGGCTTGGTTCTCAGGTCTCAGGGACTATGGTAAGTCCAATTTTCTCTTGGAGAAGAGAAGTGCCCACAGTCCCTCACTACAGTGAGGTGAAGCACCAGTAACACAGGACAAAGTTTCACTACTGCAAAGGAACAGCTTTTTGCACGCTCAGAGAATTTCACCATCTCCAGCTCGCTCAAAATGTGCTATTTGTAGATGCTGGGTATGAAAACTGGCTCTTGGTCCAGGAGAACCCAGGATACAGCTGCTCATTCAAATGCAAAAATTCATTCAGCCATGCAATGCAACACAATCTTCTCTTTATTACTAAAATACAACTTTTTTGCTTCATTTCCAAGTATTCTGTCAAGAAAAGATTTCTTCAAGACACCAGAGCCCTCCCAACTAACAGCAGTCACAGCCAGGACTGCCCTGCCACACTGGCTGCCACCTTTATTATAAATACAGAAAACAATGTATTCTGTGAAAATACGAGGACTTAGGATGCACTTCAAAAGCACCCCCCAAACCTGACAATCACTCCAGGAGGAACCATTTTTCTGGCCACTAGATGTCAGCTCCTCAAGCAGCTCGGATGCTGCGACCACAGAGAGACAAGTGTCCCAGATTCTAAATCCCTTAAATGGCATTAACTTAAAATAACCTGACCTCAGCACGGAGCGCTCCACAGCAGACAATAAATTCCACCAGCACACAAACAGAAGCCAAAAAAGGCAAGTGATGATGATGAACGCATCTTGCATCATCAGCTGCCTTAGAAATGCAAGGCACTGATAAAGAAATCTCATCCGGGGCAGAGCTCAGAGATGTGAGCACAAGTGCAGGGTCCCATGCACGGCACAGGGGTTTGGAGCATTCCCTGGGCCAGCAAATGGAACAGGTGAACTCACACAGGGCTGGCAGAAAAAGGAGCTTGGATATGAGTGATGTCCATGGGATGCAATTATTTGCAAGCCCCAGGTCACTGCAGACCTGATTCGGCCCATCAGACTTTATGTCAAAGTGATGCAGACTAAATAAACCCCAATAAAATTGTAAAGCATTCAAATCCTTTCACCAAATCAGGCAGGTCATGGTGGGACACTTCTCTGCAAACATCACTCAGCTGGGGCTAATCCTGGGAAAATCCAATCCTGTGTTTCCAGGACACTGGCACAAAAGGATCACGTGTCAGTTGAGTAGGGACAGGTCCCAAACACCTGCACTGGGATGTACTTAGGGAAGGGGAGACAACTCCAAAGGAGATGGCAATGCAGGGCAATTCCTAAGTCTTTTCCTTCTACATGATGCAGTTTTTAGACTCTAATTGCTCTTAAAATCCATGAATTCTCTGCCCTTTCCTGATACACCAAAACAACCAACCCCAGAGCCCCCACCACTTCAAACTTGCTGCCAGAGCCTCCTTCTCTCACCAACATGAGAAGCACGGCCCAGGTGAGGGATCTTTGTGCTACCAAAATAGCTTTGTCCCTGCCAAGCTGATACTTCTGGGCTATAAATATGTTTTCTGCAGCAGAACAAGTCCACCAGTGGGTCTTTGTGAAGTGCAGGAGCGAGGCAGCCATATGGCAATCAGCAAGTGACACTCTCCTACGGGGCCATTTCGTATTCCAGGCTACAATGAGCTTAATATAGGCCTAAAGAACCTAAAAATATTTAGAATTGTAATTTTGACATGAAGTACTCCAGCTATGTAATTTTAACATAAACACGGAGTTTATTTAACTCTAAAGTCAACAGATGGTATTTAAGTTAAAGTTGGCTTTTTTTTATATAGGAGCTCTAAAAACAGCAATCAACTGCCTTACTGAGTTTTCAGCTGCTGAATGTCAACATTTTACCCAGAAAATATTAAATACTGCAAGCTAATACGGAAGGAGAGGCTGTCTGGCCTTATAATTACTCATAATTACCCATCAACCTTTCCATGTATTAACAGCAGCTACATTTGTTCGAGCAATCCCAATAGATTGATCAGACCAGCAGCTCTTGATTTCCCATGTCGAGATGCAGTGCCTGAGAATCCTCTGTGCAGTTGTTCCAAGGGGCCCATTTTTATGTTGTTAACACCCAAAATGTGCCCCTGGAGCACCACTACCTTTAGCACAGGTTAAGGACAAGAGTTTCCAGGACTACCACAGCTCTAACCCAGTATCATGGACACCAGTAGTGGGGGACACAGACCTGGAACAGGAACAGGAAGGCCAGACACTGATCTCTTCTCCCTGTGACAGTATCCAGGGAATGGCTGGAGCTGTGCCAGTGGAGTGTTAGGCTGGATATCAGGGAAAGGTTCTTCCCCCAGAGGCTGGTGGGCACTGAACAGGCTTCCCACGGAATGGGCACGGCCCCAAGGCTGCCAGAGCTCCAGGAGCATTTGGACAACGCTCTCAGAGACAGGGTGGGATTGCTGGGGTGTCTGGGCAAGCCCAGGGTTTGGACTGGATGATCCTGTGGGTCCCTTCCAGCTCAGGATATTCTGTGATTTTGTCATAAATCAGAGGCTGTTTTTAAAGACTTGGAGCTCGGTGACTGTCTCCAAAGGAGCCTTGCACAACAATTTCTACGTATTCCCTTGGTGTCTCCTCGTTAACCGTGCCAAGCTGATTGGCAATCCCCGTTTACAGCAGGACGGGCGTGAGCGCTGCCGGTGAGGGCCCCACGCACGAACACTCACGTGCAGTTTATTGAGCAGCACCGCGTCCGTGGTGCTGTTGGCTCCCGGCTTTGCCGCTTTCCAGAACTGCTTCTGCGCCGAGTAGCGGTTCATGGGACACAGCTTGAACAGGCAATCTAGAAAAGCACGAGACAAACACAAAGATGGCTTCAGACAGTCGTCGTGATCTGGATTCGTGCTGCTAACGCCGTCCAAATATTCCAGCGGCAAGGAAAGGTTTATAAACAAATTCCAAAAAGCTCTTGATCAGACAAATGCTTTTTTTGAGCAACAGGAATGTCGCCCCGTGAATGATAAAAACTGACTGCTGCTGCCAACTTCTGATGCAAGACCAGAAAATTTATAACTTGTCCCAGTCAAAAACGGTACCAGACTAAAAGGGGAACATGTTCCAGCGCTTTCCCAGGCAAACAGATTTGATTTATGCTCTTTCAGCTTGGAGTTTTTCTACTTCAGCAGGTACACAACATCGGGGGGCAGGATTTGCTTCGGATTTTTTTGTTGCTTTTGTTGTCTGTTAAGTTTTTAAGTAAAATCCCTTCTATTGCTATGGAAAACAGGGCAAAAAAACACAGGATGAACTCACCTAATAAAGTGGCAACAGCATAAAATACCCTCAAACAGCCTGCACAAGCACAGACATTCAAGGCATAGCTCGAGGTAACATCAAACCCTTCAGGGTGACAGGTTCTATACCCAGTGCATCAACACAGCTTATTTAACATTCTGCCTGGCTAAAGTCAGGAATCACAGCTCATTAGTCTTATTAAAAATACGTTTCTGTATTAGAGATGCTAACTTATCAGTAATAAACCCACAAGAGCTGCAGTGACTGTTTTCCCTCTTCTGTCGCCAAGCAACGGAACACGCAAAAAAATAAATTCAGCTATTCAAAGGCAGCGCCTAAAGTAGCAGCTCAGAAGTTCAAACAAAGTGCCAGAAGAGCCAGGAGGCTGCTCCCAGCCTCTCTGGCAGCAGAGTGGATGTAAGGCTGCAGGCTCCTCATTCACACGGCCTCTCTCCAGGCTCCTGGAGTATCCCCAGGGGCAAATGCCGCAATCCAGGATGCAGCAAGGTCAGGAGAGACCCACCCGGGGTTTCTCCTCGCTGCCTGAAAAGCAGAGCTGCTTGTTCATGGACACTCTGGATGCACATCAACCAAAAAAGGGAGAAATCCCACACTGCAGACAGGTCACGGCAGCTCTGCCAGAGGTTGGAGTTGTCAAAGGGGCTGAGACAGACCTTGGGAATTCCATCTCCGGGTGCCATTTGAGATGGGCACCTTCACTCTTGTCATGCCTTTCCTCCAGTCCATCCTCAGAGCACACCAGGCAACATCAAACGCCTTTCACAGAAGGGCAAAGAATCCCAGAATCCCAGACTGGTTTGTGTTGGAAGGGCTCTTGGAGATCACCCCATTCCGCCCTGGTTTACCAGGAGCACACCAGCAACAGATCCAGCAGGAGCTGGGTACGGCACTGGGAGCCCTTCATGAAGTGACTCTGAGGAAGGACAGACAGAGCTGAGGGCATGAGGAAGGAGCCAGAACCGCCTCTCTCCAGAAACACTCAGCTCCACTTCCACACCACAGCCTGGAGCCGCTGAACCACCAGGAAAAGTGCAATCCACACTTCCCAGGTTTGCTCTCTTCAACATTTTTTCCATTTCCATCAAGATGATTCACTGAGATTGACAGCACAGCAGAGATTCAAAAAGCCACTGCGGGCTGGCACTTCGAGCTAAGACTCTGCATTGTAAGCAACACACCAGTTATAAAATTTTCTATTTTTGCTTAAACCATCAGTTCACACAATGACAGCAATTAACACACAGAACTGCAGAGAAGAATTAATTGTATGCTAGATTTAGTCACAGTGCACTTCTTTCTTTCCATCCTTTTCAGTCAAGAAAGTTGTCAAGTTAGGCTTAACTTCCAAATTGTTAACTGCAAGTAACCCCCTCTCCTGCCTCAAGAGGTCTGCAAGTGCTTGACCTCATCCAGTGCATGAAGGGAAAACATAGCATGTTTTTCTTAGGTTTTTTCCTTGTAACAAAGCTACAGATCTAAAACAAACAATGAAAAGCACCCAACATTTTGGTTTTTTCTAGTATTTGTCCTATGAAATCTATTTCTGAAGTGGTCAAGAAGTTCAACTTTGCCTTATTCACCTTAATATGGCCACCAAATGTATTTCACCACGGGTCAAACTACATGAACTTTATGGCCAGAAGACTTTTAGATCTCCAGATCCCCTGGCCTTTTATGTTTACAAAGTCAAGGATGTGCTGGCTGAGTACCATCACGGTCATTGATCTGCAACCCACAGGCAGGATGACTGTGCTAGATAAACCCACTCTTGTCAGGCACCATCCTGATGAATTTAGGTCTGTTTCTAAAGCCAAAAATCCAAAATGAAGCCAAAGCAGTCCAAACCATCAGCTATCTGCTCTGCTCAGTGACTCAAGCAGCTTTAGCCACATAGGAAAGGTGATAAATAAAGCAATTACTGCACAGTAATGACTTCTTTTTATAGACTGTTTGTTGAATATTAACCAGGAAGGAATGTGCTCTCCCTTCAGATCTTCACGATATACAGTGAAAAATGGCAGAATTGCACAATGAGTAAGTATAAAAATAAAATACTACGTCACTGTTGATGAAACGATGATACATCACGCCTGAACACCCAACAAAGGTCCCGCAGGAAAAAGGGATTGCATAATCCTACACTACCCCATCAGGATGACGAATGTTACCCGGGCACATATTAAATGTGCATTTCAATGCTTCCCAGCTCAATCCTGCTCTTCCGCCAGCCGTCGCTCCGCACGGAACAAAGCAACGCCGAGCACGGCTGCGCCTGCGCCACGTGAGGGATGAGAGCTCTCCCTGGTGGGACACTCACAGCCCACGTGGGCCTCTGCCACCTGCAGCTCCCAGAATATCACAGCAGCCATTGGATACCCTCCGTGTGCACCAGCAGCACAGAGGAGTCGGCAAGAGGATACTGGGAACGCTAGAAACCCCCGTATTCCGACGTATTTTGGGGTTCAAGGAAGGGAGAAACTTGCCAGCAGCATTATTGCAACTGCCAATTCCTTCCACCCCGTGCTTTCCATTTTCTCTTCTCCCTTTTACACTCCCTTCTCGATCAGACCACGCTCCTTCCCAACGCAGCACAGACTCCAAACTTCCAACCCTTCCCATCAGTCCAAGCCCAAGCAGCCACGTTTCAACAGCCCAATTTTTGCTCTCACAGCACAATGAAAAACCTGCCCAGACTGAGCTTTTCCTTTTTCTGAAAATGGCCTCCATCAATGGGAATTTAAGTCACATTTAGGTAGTACATTAATAAGATGATTAGAAAATACAATGCAAGACTTGTCCAAAATTGCAACTACCAAGGTTAGAGAGGCTGGAACAATATGGAGACAGGAGCAGAGTATTCCAGAGTCCAACCAAGACACCAACACTTTCTTTCACACAAAGCTGCCTAGTCCAGTGGGGCAGCCACAGCTCCTCTGGGCAACCTGTGCCAGGGCCCTCCCCATCCTCACCGGGAAGGATTTCATCCCAAAATCCCACTCCCCCTTGTCCTGTCACTCCAGGCCCTTGTAAAGGGTCTCTCCCTGTCTTCCTTGTAGGTCCTTCAGGTGCCATCCTGGCTGCTGTCAGAGCTCAGCTCCGTTTTGAGGGCATCAGCCCATTTTCCTCCCTCTGCCCTTCTCCAGCCCGTTCCGGAATGATCTGGAAGCACTTTTAGCTCCAGCCAGGCTGCTTGTGCAATCCACCACTCATCATTTTTTCCAAATCTCCAGCGCCTATTTTAAGCATTTAGAAGAAGGTCTTCACCAACTTTTCTGCAGTCAGAGAGAGCAGGAATCGAATACTTTGTTGGCAACAAAAAGGTGTGTCGTTATTTCGGGTTTTAAACCCAGACTCTCCAAAATGCCAACTGGAGAAAGGTAAGAACCAAGAAAAATTACTCCCCCTCACAAAAACCATACTTTAGGGCGCTTTCAAATGAGGGAAATCTATAAAGATGAAGATCTTTAAATAAGTCACTTAGAAATCCACTGAATATTTAACACCAACACAGCTGTTTCTTCATTACTTGGAAAAAACCAAACTCTTATTCGCACAGCAAAACTAAAATTAAAAGAAAAACAGCAATTCCCTGTTGAAATTTAGCAGTTTCGCTTCAGACTTTTCTATACTTAGATACCTGATCTTTTCCCAAGGCCAAAGCCTGCTCACAGGAGAGAACAAATACACAGATAATATCTTTTCTTTCCATTTTCAATAGGAAAAAATAGCAGCAATGGAGAAGTAACATAGCTGGCAATGACTAAAACACCACCAATAGAAGTTCTTGACTTTATATTTACAAAATTGCACAGCTTTAATACATTCACAAGGCTGATAACACCCCACAAGATGAGCAGCTTATTCAAATCCAAAATGAAGACCTCTCTTGTGCTTAAATGCAGTATTTTCACACAGGAGGCCTAGAGAATAACACAAAATGCATGTATTCAATCACAGACAAGTTTCACCTTTTCAGAAGCCCTCGGATTACTCCATCATCTATTTCTATACTTGTTCCTTCTGAGATTTAAAATTAATAGATGACAGCCTAAGAGGTTCAAAGAGTATAGAACAAAAGCGGCTACAGAAATGTGTTGATTATTAATCATTCCTGCATTTCCATGAAGAGGGAGAAAAAAGAACCCGATCTTACTGAAACGACTGTCTTTGTGATGAGAAGACATCCTTTCATTTTCAATTTGCAGTGATCAGGCTTTGCTGGGAGCACAGCAGCTCGTTTCAGAACAGGGGTTTGTCAGGAAGCAGCACCACTTGCCCTGTGGTCCCTACAGAGCTCCATCCACAGCCCATCCCAGCAAGAAACCACACCTGGACCCTGCACGCTCAGCCTGGTGGAACAACTGAACTGAAGTCAAATTTCGTGTTGCCAACAGTTCTGCCCTTCCACAAGTGGGGAAATTGAAGCACAGGTGAGCAGGGCATTGGTATGGAACGGACTGCCCGGAGAAGCTGTGGCTGCCCCAACCCTGGAAGTGTCCAAGGCCAGGCTGGACGGGGCTTGGAGCACCCCAGGATAGTGGAAGGTGTCCCTGCCTATGGCACGGGGTGGAACAAGATGGGCTTTAAGGTCCTTTCCAACCAAACCATTCTGGGATTCTATTCCAGGCCCAAAGACCTCGCAGCAATCACATCCCGCTGCCGAGCAGCCCAATCACTCAGGATTCCAACCCTGAACTAATTACATGACAAAATTTATTAGAGGTTTCTGCTGTGGTGACGTCTGTTACCTCCCTGCTTTGTGCTGCTGCATCTTGTGTTTCAAGGGCTTTCAATGCTTTGCTTTTTAAAGCAGAATAAAGGGGGAAAATCACCCTTGCAAGCAACATTTAAATAGGGAGCGTGCACGATTTGTGATCTAAATATATTTTAATTTTTATGTTAAAATAACCACCCTCAATTCCTATCTGCAAGACACGAGGGTAACCACCCTCTTGCTATTATATTCATTTATGCAAAGCCCTACCAATGGGAATTGCTGCTTCATTTGTTCAAGCTGTAACAACACAGGAAATAATGTAATTGTTATTAACTTGGAGCTGAGTATCAAACCAAAGGGAGAAGACTGCAACAGCGATTTCAGAGAGAAAAAAAAAATTATATACCTGAGTGCTGGACACTGAATAGCAATGCCTGCTAAAGCTACATATTCAGCAACGAAACATTAATTCAAACGTAATGGCTTTTTGACCACATAACTAATTAGCATATAACTCCACAGAACACTGTTAGTAACTTTACAATAATAAACACATTATTTTCGATTTACTGACATTTATTGTGGGATAAGGCTGTCCTTAGAACAATGGAATTACAGAAGGGTTTGTGTTCTGGAAAGGACCCTAAAGATCATTTAATTCCACTCCCCTTCTATGGGCAGGCACACCCTCCACAGACCAGGCTGCTCCAAGCCCTGTCCAGCCTGCCCTTTCCTTCAGCAAAAAACCAAGAGGATAACTTTATTCCAGCAAGAGAGAGCAACCACCTCACTCCTCACCTGCAGGGACTGACCTTGTGAAGCTCTGGACACACTGTCACACCTCAGGGTAAATCAAGGACCAAAGCACAGACAATGCTCACCCCCAGGACCACAACAGCAGCAAAGCACCCAAAAAACCACCAAAATACCGACCTGAGAAATGCACCTTTAAGTAAGCACCTCAGGTACCAAAGAGTTCAGAATCCACCAGTGTTTGTTTTATTTCTACACGTAACCTCTTTGGTCTCCTTCAAAAAGAAAACTGCTACTCGAAAAGAGAGAAATATTTAGACACTGGATATACAGGCAGTTCCAAAAGGAAACATTTGCAGGAAAGACCAGATGCTTTTTTCTATCTCTGGTTCTGAGGGAAGATGCTGCGTGGAAACACAGAGCCAGGAGGGAGAGCAACACAAGTAGAAAGGAAAAAAACCCTAAACCCCAGTGATTTAAGTACAACATATCCCATTTGACACCCAGGGGGTCAAGCTAAAGAAAGCAACAACACCATCCCTCTCCTTGTCAGCACACGGATAATGTGTCCCTGGATGGGCAATACAGGCTCCAAGAGATCTGGGAAGAGAAAACAAAGCGAGTTCCCTCAGGGAAAGCTGTTAAGGACACAGTGAATGCACCAGGTATCCCTGGAAGCATCAAGGAACCGCCTCATTTATGGACACAATGGGTAACTTCGACCAAAAGAAGCTACTTAAGAATAATCTCTTTAGAAATCGTTGAAAGCACCATGATGGCTCCCGGCTAACTACAGATACAAGTCAGGAAAAAACCTCTTAATGTTTTGAGGGAGAGGAAAAGAGAAGGAAGAACCTCAAAAGAGGAGTTTGCAGCTGCACACATGAATGTGAGGTAACCCAGGATCCCAAGGAAGCTGCTGGTCCCAGGGAGTGTTTCTAGCTCAGCTCCATCTCTGGTCCAGCACAAAAAGAAATCCTGGACAAGAGGCCACCTGGACAAATTCAAACGCCAATCCTTTCTCTCCATCACAAGCACTGAAAATCAACTTTAACACACTACAAGGGGGATTTGTACTTTATATGAAGGGAATTCAGCAAACTGACACTTACAGGAGTTGCAGAAGCAGATTCAAGTAAACTGTGGTGGCTTTAGCCTTTGTCCCAGCCCGAGAGCTGGATCCTTGACCCAGGAAGCCGTTCCCAATCTCTCTTTTAGCAGTTTCCATGACAAATCTCCCTGCGAGACACTGGAACACAATTCTCGGGACAGCAACCTTGGGACATTCCTTCCTCAAAATCTTTGGGTCTTGTCAGTCTACACTTTACCCCGGCAGTAAATCAAAGCATATTTATTTTCTGGCCAAATTTCATTTCATTTTGGCTTGGATTTCATTCTCACATTTGCTTCTTCACTTGTTCCTGCTTTTCCGGACTGAAGTTCCTGCTGAAAACGGGGCAGGAAGTGGGGGCAGGAGGCAGGGAAAGCTTGGACAGCCTGAGCACAGGAAGAAGAAGGAAGATCAAATTTCAAACCCCCTCTGGAAGCGTCAGTGTTGACCAGCATGGAAAGAATACTGTTGTGCTATTAGACAGAGCTGACTGAACAGCATAATAAAAGTCATTTCTATTTAAAAACGTGTGCGTGGCACAAGGAATGAACCACCACAGCACCACGCAAGGGAAAAGGCAAATTTTTCAGCTCTTAAATGGATTTGGCTTAAAGAAAAACTACATTGCCAAAAAAAGATGTAGGGACGTTAAATAAATATTTGATAATATTATTGAGGTCTAGTTTGGAAGAATGGAAGAAACAGTAAAATTGAATTTAGTGCTTCAATTTTTCGTAAGCTAATGAAGCGCTTGGGATCCCTTGCCTGAAATGCTTATTTGTTTCTTTCCTTCTGCACTCCTACCCCACTGCCTCCTGCAGAATTCCAAATACAGGTTCACAGGGCTGCCAGCTCCTTGGAGAGCTTCCTTAGCTCATCCCTCCCTTCCAAAGGCAGGATTAGCTCCATTCCTGACAACACCTGAAGTCATCTCTTCCAGCACTCCACTATTCCTGTATCTAACCTATTTATTCTTACAGTTCCATGCCATGACTTCCTTCCTTCTCCACAGGGACATGCAGAAGGGAACTTCTCCCTCTCCCAGCGATATCTGCAGGCTCCTCTGTCCCACAGTTACCGAGATGCAAGGCTGGTCAGTGGCGTTCCTGCCCGTTACCCTCCCCTGGATTTCCTCTCACACCTTTCTGGAAGCACGAGGTGCTGAACTAAACAAGAAACTCCACTTGAAGCTCTGCCAGGAAGCAAAACTGGAAAAAATAATTACTGTGTTTTTTGGCAATGTTTCTTTTTATATATTTTCCGAGGCAGCAATTGCACTTTTTGTCGGAGCACAGCCTCGACGATTCCTATTCTAACCACGATTCCCACATCATGGATCCTTCCCCATAGCACTGGTGTGTGCCCATCCTCCTCCTCCCTGGATGCAGCCGACTGAGAGCAGTCTCTGACAGATGCTGAGTGGATTCCCAAGCCGGTGTCTCCTCTGCAGAGCTGGCAGAGCACAGGCAGCTGTGACCAGCGCCGTGGGCAGCACCCACGAGGCGTGATCTGCCACAGATGTTCAGCCTTCCAGAGATCGGCTAAATAAAGTTAAATGCAAAAACCCAGGCCTGTCTTACTTCTACGAAACACCCTCCTGCAGCTGAGCAGAGCAGATTTCTGCTGCCCAACTGCGCCGCACTCCCAGGCAAACCCAGCAAAACAGCACTGCCCGCATCTGTTCCGAGCCCGGAAGTTTTATTCCTTGCTTTCTGTTCCTAGGCTCGAGTCTTCCACCTCCCGAAGGCCTCTCCCTCTCTCCACTTTAAACAGTCCCCATCCTTTTGGCAGGGGCCCAGAGATGCTCTGCCGAGGCCTATCAAGCGATGCTGCTCAATCTGTCCAAGCTCGCTCCGTCGCCGGGCGCCGCTTCCCTTCCCGGGAACGCGGCACGGAAAACGCCAACAAATCATGCAGCTCATTAAAATCCGGCCTCCAGAACGCAGTCTTAGCACCGAAGGCTGCGCTCTGGAAGTCATTTTAATAAGCAGGTTCCGCTGACAAGGCGTATGTACCCCGTAAACACAAGTGCTGCCATATATTGCCTCTGCAGCAGCAAACCAGTGCGGCGCAGCGGAGAATAAAACAGCCGAGCGCTTCCGAAAAGCACAATATTCCAGGCTGACAGCACTTAGGAGTTAAGCTGTGCCAGCAGCGCCGCTGAAACACAATCCACGGCTTTAGAGATCAAAAATGAAAGTGGAAAATAGTCCCTAAAGTAGTAAAACAGCCCCTTCCAGGAACAGCTCGAGAGCTGCGCGCTACCAAATAAGGGAAGCGAGCGGCGGGAGCCAAGGCGGCCGAGCCGGGCGGGATCCGGGACGGCGGACAGCTGGAGAGCAGGGATGGGGCCCGGCCGGCCGCGCGGGAAGAGCCAACGTTCCGGGAGCGGAAGCGGAGCCCGCCGGGGGCCTGCGGGCGCTCGTCCCGCCGGCAGCACGGCCTCCTGGGCTTCCCCGGGGCTCTCAGTGCAGCCCACCCCAGGGACTGTGACTGAGAGAGACACCGAGGGGGCACCCGGCACCACCTGGAGCACGGGGCACCTCAGTGAGCCCGCCAAGGCACTCCCAGCTCCTGGGGATGCTCCCTGTGTCCCACAGGGACACGGTTCCCCTGCAGCGCGGAGCTGCCCGAGGGCTGCGACACAAGCACAACATGGAGTTGCTAAAGAGAAACCGATCCTTTTTCAACTTCAACGGAGTTGTTGTTTTCCTCTCTCTATTTTAAACGCATGGATGTAATTCAATTTATTTTTCCCTGCTCTACTACCTTGTTGTAGTAGAAGTAGGACACGCCATCATCCATCTCAGGGTGTTTCAGACAGGCTCCAAGTGCGAGCTTTCTGCAGAAATAAACACTCGGTTAACTTGGTGTCTCTTTTCCAACAGACAGAGCAGCTTCTCTGGCTCCTTGGTTTATCACAACTGGTTGTATCCCTGGAGAACAGGCTGCAAGAGCCCACAGGAACACCGAAACTGCATGGGATAAATCCAGGAGTTAAAACACACCTGCAAAGAAAACCACCAGTCTCATTTCTTTAACTCCTTGTCCAACTACCTAGCAAAGAAGTTTGGGATTAGGTGCCATAATTGCACCTGACAATGCCTCCCTTATTTCCCTGAAATCCTGGAGACAAAAACAATCAGAAAAAAGAACATTCTGCTGATACTACAGCAATTGACCTCGAGGATTCTCACCCCTCTGTCTCGGCACCTGCAGCAGCCAAAGCAGAGCTCACCCCTCCCACGGGTGCTCCACTCCTGCAGAATTTGGGTTTCCAACCTGCTCTCCCTCCCTGCAGCAGGCACAGGCTCTGCCCCCAGACCAAGCCAGGAGCATCCACCCGCATTCCATCCCAAACCCCACTTTCTTCCTACCCCGATTCACCTCCAAACTCACAATATTTACCAATATTACTGAATGTCAAAGCCTGTTAATTGTTGCCTTCTCACGGGTGTGTGAATCAACAGCTCCACTCCCTTCAGTCCCTCTCCTGCCAGCTGCAAGGAGATGAGCAAATCTGTACATTGGTGTGGCTTTGGACAGTCACAGCTGGGAGGCCTTCCCAGTGTGTGGAATCAGCTGGAAAACAGGAGGGGAAAAGTGATGATCAAACCTTTACCCATCCCTCCAGCACTGATAATGTTATTCCTTCACTGATCCTTGTGGTGGGAGTGTAATGAAGCCCTTGGACCACAACAACAACGCACTGAGGCATTTGGACTGTCAAAAAGGAATCTGCCCCTCAAGGCACAGCCACTGTCACCACCACAGACATCCTGTGTGTGTGTCTGAAAAGTCTACAGAAAATAAATGTATTCAAGCTGCTCTGTGCTACAGCTATTGCAAAAACTTCCTTTTCCACAAAGAACAATAATTAGGTATTTTCACTGTTTTCAGCCATCTTTCAAGCTGCCTTACTGACACAATGGTAACACATGAATCAGTGAGGGAGAAAGCTGGATTCACAAGTGATGGATGGGTTGGGAGAACTATTAAATAACAGCTGCATCACTGAAGGCATCCTACACTCACATCTACTCAGAGTCAGCAAAGACAGTTGTCTTGGCTCACAAACACCACCTCTGCCAGTACCCTCAAAGCAGAAATAACCTTCCAAGCTGAGAAAAATGCACTGAAATCTTCTTTTAACATTGTCTGCTCCTTTCCGTTCTCTTCCTTCATTTGTTTCAATCACTGTCTTTATTTCCAATTATTATCTGTATCATAATTGCATTAGAACTGTTTTCTGGTTGTGTCAGTGGTCCAGTCTAATTCCAGATCTACATCAGGTTTATGCCTCGATTTTCAGGATTTCAGGTTTCACATTAATTTAATCAGGCTTCAGATTAATTTTCCTTTTCTACACAAAACCTTGGCATTCAGAAACAGCAGAAGCAACTCAAAAACCCTGATTCTATCCAACAGATTTGATAATATCTATTTACAACTGTGGCTCTGCAGAGCAGGAGGCGAAACCCTTTGGTGGGGACACACCGGGACATGAAATGGTGACACGTGGGCAAGGCAGCCACACTGAAATCTGTCCCACAGAGCAAATAATGCTCCCAAGACGGGAGCCAACCCTGCTGGTTTCCCAGCCAGGATGGAGCATTCCAAAAGCTCCCACTGTAAATGGAGCAGGAGCTCGGAGATCTCCAGCAGCGCTGCCACCCGAGCGGGGCCGCGTGACCCCGGCGGTGCCAGCCCTGGCACCCCCAGCGCAGGAGGACTCAATGCAGCAGCCCCTGCCAGCTCTCCCACAGAGGAGGCTGGAACAATGCTTCCCAGATTTATGACTCCAGAGGAAAACTCCAGCAGCAGCAGCACTGGACGGTGTTATACTCACCTGTAGACCCCAGGGGTGATTTTCACCCACAACAATGTCAGCCTCTGGAAAAACAGGATTATCAGGCTCTCAATCCAACAAGAGACTCCTGTACCCTAAACTAGACATAAGTTATGAAAGATGGGCTGCAAGTGTCCTTGGTATTAGAGATGCTCAGAAAATAGCTTCAGAAATAACAACTATTTCTGCAAATCCCAAATGAAACCCAGACACTAATGTTATCCAAAGGCTCCATCATGGAAAGTGCCAACTGTCCTGATTAAATATCTGGGCCTTACTCAAAGATAAGTGGAACAAGCAGGACAAAAACTCCCCTCAAAACATCTGAGGATATGGACGTTATGTAAAAGAAAAATCTATGTGACAAAGATGTGAAAAGCTGATTATCTGCAATTTCCTGAGCTTTTAGATCTGGATGAGCACTTGGGAATTTCCTCATGGATTTCCCATTTTCCTGAGTCACTCATGGTATGAAAAAGAAGCCACCAGAAGCAGTGAGGTAAATTTGTCTGCCAAGTCTCTGGACTTCTTTTAAAAGGTGAACTTCAAAATACTGACCATGCCTTCTCTTTGCCCACTGAAAACATTCCAAAGTCTGCTGCTTTTCCATTCAAATCCACAAACTGCACATTAGGCATTTGCAGAACAAATCCATTATTTTTTTATTAAAGAGCACTTACAATACTCCACATTAAGTGAAATGAAAAACTTCTTCAAGAAAGGAGGATTATGGATCTCAACCAAAAGACATTGGCTGGCACAAACTCCGTGAATTGTATTTCCACGACCTTCAGCTGTCATAGGAACAGAGAACCATTAATGAGTGGTCACTGGTGCCCTGTGGCAGCACTTCCACTGAGCACATTTCCCCTCCCGCTCATTCAAAAAGCTTTGAAGGCTTTTACAAGGTGAAGCCATTCAAAGTACGGTTAAAAATGTCACAAATACTCAGTATTTGAGGAGAAACAGATGAGCTGCTGGAGAACCATGTGCACTGCAGAGCAGCAAGTTTCCGAGCCACAACACTTCTACGACGCTGTGAGAATAATCCTATTTTTTTTACATGGAAATATTGAGGCTGAAAGTGTGACAGCAGGTCAGAGTAGGGACAGAACGGTGCTGCAGATTGGAGTGGAACAGATTTGGTATTCCAGCCCTGAACTCGTGCTACCACAGACACTGCCAAGTGTTTCAATTTTCATGCACTGTATCTCCATTTCTTTGATGTAACATGTCTGGAAAGTTGTCATCAGCTTGCCCACACTCTCAGACACCGTGTCCCACGTTTGGGGACACAAATGACCGCTAAACTGAGAAAGCTCCCAGCCTGCACTCCAGGGCTGCTCGGGGGTTCTGAGTGACTTCAAACACCCCAACCTCTCTCCAGAGAACAAATTTTTCTTATCAAACATCCCTGCGTGGTGCTTTTACTAATAAATACACCCAAACAGCTGCTGAGTAGAAGCCTTAAGCCATATGCCTGTTACATACACAAATCAACTTTTTCACTAAAAATATTTAAACTGGAACTGTTGGTATACTCACTGTGATGGAGCAGATGGATCCATCAGTTCATCAACAGAACTTTTGCTCCATTCTAATGGAATCTCACGAAGAAACTTTCCCTGCAGGCTCCTCTTTTAGGGTCTAGTAGATTAATGAGAATGGTTTTCAGGAATCATTAGAAAAGGGTAACAAAAATGGGTAAAAATGTTTGCAACAGAGATTCTAGGAAGAGTGTCAGAGAATCCTGGAATGGCCTGGGTTGGAAGGGACCTTAAGTATCATCCCATTCCACACCCTGCCACGGTCAGAGACATCTTCCACTATCCCAGGGTGCTCCAAGCCCCGTCCAACCTGGCCTTGGACACTTCCACAGATATCCCATCACATTGTCGTCCCTGACCTCTTGGTAGCCCAAATTTCCACTTCCTAAGGCATGGGAGTGGATGAGGAGCACTTTTATCAAACCTGACAGTCATCCCCACAGCTGACCACTACATTGTACTTACAACAAGGGACAACACACACAGTATTTGTGTCAACACCCACACAAACCCCACCTGGGCAAGGCACAGGCATGGTCCAGGGAAAGCAGCGTTACTTCACGATCAACAAATCGATTAAAAGTTTGCAAAGGACTTTTAAAGAAGTAATACAGATTAAAAATTTGCAGAGGACTTTAAAAGAAGTAACAGAGGTGTTTCTGCACATCCTCGAAGGGGCACACCATGGAAGTACTGGTTTAAACAGCGCAGGAATGCACACAGGATGGACAAGGAACTCGACTAAACCCAAAGGCCCACGAAGGCCACCCTGTCAATGAGCTCTTAACCTCCTCCCCCCCAAGGAAAAGCCACTTTCCTCACTGAAAAGCTCCACCCTTCCCCACACACCACCGGAGCTCTTCCCCAAGGAACGCACGCAGCCCCGGCCAGCGCAAGTTCCCAGGATTGCCTGCAAGAGCAGCCCCCATGGATTATCCTCCCCCACTGCTCCCAGCGTGGCCCTCAGGCAGCTGGTTCCTGCCTACTCCCACCCCACGCTCTCCTCCATGGCAACCCTTCCATGCACCACCAGGGAAATATGGAGAGAGGAACACGAGACTGTTCCTGTGCTCGAATCCCGCACGGCGCAGGCACCAGGAATCTCTGCACAGCGAGGGGAACACCTCAGCTACTCAGGCATTGTAGAAATTCCAGCTGAGAGGCTGGATTGGCTCCGTGAGAATCCCAAAAGCCCGACCTGGCAGCTCGCTGTGGCACAGACTCCCAGCACAGCAAACCCTCCCAGGACGCTGCCTGTCCGTCACAGGTGGTTCAAGAATGCCTGTGGATCCACGTCTTAGGGAAAGAGTTATTCCACTGGACATACTGTGATTCCTTTTCCAATCACCACAAACATCCAGGCCCTATCACCTATTCCTACCACCCTCAAGCTTCTGAGTGCTAAACAGAGATAAAAAGATGATTGCAGCCTGACCACAGTCATGTGGTTCCTTCCTGTACGGTCCACTAGTTCTGGTTTGTGTGAACTTACACAGGTTTGCCTCAAAAACTCCCTCTGATACATTCAGAAACTCTCACTAGGTCACCTGACCGATTTAGTAAAAGCCCTGTCCAGAACCAGCTCTCTCCATATCATTCCCAAATAGCTTGAGGACACAGCACGAGGCAAGTCTTGCCCTCGAGAACATTTAGTATTGTACAGAGGAACATGGGATTTATCTGGAACAAAAATCGAGAAAAGCTTACCTTTACACTTGCAAAATAATAAATATTTATACACAAACGTTCTCCTTCCTACTTACAATAGCAGGGCACTATGCCTTTACGCTTTAAGAATCTAAATATTGGAAGAATGTTTTAAATTAGCACAGTGCACAAGATACTGCCAGTGAATTATCCACCAATAAAAACCACGTTTGGAGGCGGGAGAAACTCTGGGAGCTTCCAACACGCGCCACGGAACAGATATTCAAAGTAGCTGAGTCACTGTGGTTTTCTGAAATGAGCCTCTAACCAGAACTTGAAGGAACATTAAGTGACAGGCACTTCAAAATCTCTGAGAGATAAAAGTTTTTCTTTTAAAGTTATTGAGTTTTTCAGTCTAAGGCAGCAATTTCTTTCCCTGACACTTTTTTTCCCTTTTATTTTTGTTGTTTGAATACTTTGATATGTAGTTCCCAACAGGATGTTTAACTTCAATCCTGCATTAAACATCAGAGCAAGGACCTGGCTCACCAGACTTCTGAAAACCCGGAGCAGACAGGCAAATCCAGTAGTTTCTGCACAGAAAAGGTACAAGAAAGAAGACAGAAAATGTAAACATTGGAAATACCTGGAGGGAACACAAGGTACAGCAAGATGGAATTAATGCAGTGTGAGATGCAGACAGCTCCCCTCAATCCCTTGCTGGTCTTGGGCAGGAGCAAACCTCGGTGAAGGATCCCAAAGATCCCCAGCACAGCACAAATGTATGCAGCCATCAGGTATGAAAGTAACACAGGAAGCTGAAAGAAAGAAATTTCTGCACATAAAAATCCCCTGTCCCTGGAAAGTGTCTGAAAACAAGAATAATTTTTTCTGATTTTTTCTTCTTTCCCCTCAAGAACTTTACTTCTTCTCTCAGGTTTTGGGGTTGTGCTGCTTTTCTTCTGTTGAATTTCAGAAAATGAAAAACTTGGGTATTTTCATATTCTTTCTCAGTAAGGGACTCTGGGAGAAGTTGCAAGAACAGAATAATTTCTCCTGTTCAATTGTGAACATTCAGTTTTACTCATCAGTGTGAAGAATAAGAACCCCATGTGGACTCCACATCTCCTCCAAACCTTGCTGAGGCTTTTCCTCCCATCCCTACACGACTCCCTTTCCCCTTTCCCCATCCCTCCTGCTTCCCATTTCGTGGGTGCTGGCTCAGGGTGCAGAAGGAATTGTGCCACCCCTCTGGAAACACATCCTGAGACAGTTCAGCCTCAGCTGCAGGGCTTCTCCTCGCTCAAACACTTCACAGAGGCACAGAACTCACTACATTTGTTCCCTTTCCAGCTTTCCTGCTACTCCTCTGCCTCAAGGTCCTCCCAATATTGCTCAGCACTGAGGATTGGGAACACTGAGCAGCTGTGGTGATGCCTTCTGATCTTTCAAGGTAACTGCACTGAAATGCTAAAAAATAAACATGAAAATATCCTCTCAGTTATTTCTGCATCAGACAAAAATTACAAATTAAATGTCAACCATAATATTAAGACTAAAAGAAGCTGATATGAAGTATTAGTGGATATTCATAACATAAACTACTACAATTAAATATAAAATCATCTATATATAGTGTACTCCTTTCTCCTGCAATGTTTATTTGTGTATATATACATATAGAAATATATACATGAACCTGTAAGGAGATTGTAATACAAATGAGCTGCTAAACCCCAGAGTTCTCTGCAGGCAAATTCTGATCCCAACACAAAATTATCATCTGTCAAGTTTCCCAAATCTCCACAAAACACAAAAACTTTCAGCACATGACAGGCTGCATATGGAACAAATTATATTTGGGATTAAATCTTATAGATCATGTTTGTAGGATCTTCTCCTCATTGTCATTCTTCATGACCAAGGCCATCTGCCTGACAGGGAGTGGGAGGATAGAAATTCTTCACTTATTTTAAAGCTTGTCAATGCCAACCAAGAACGTTATTTGTAAAATCTATATTGCCTTCAGATCTACCTCCAATCCCCGAGGCAGGAGCTCGGAGGGTGCTGCCATTCCTATTTAGAGAGGATGCTCTTTGCAGCAGGGAAAGATTATTCACCCTACGGAGCACGTGCAGGGCACGGAGCCACCATCCCATTCCACTGCCAAACGCTCCCACAGCAAAGACACCACTTTCATTTCCCAGGAAAATGTGGTAATTGAGTTACTCTTACAAGACCTCAAGTTCTGATCAGTTTCTGTGGCAATCACATAACTATGGGACATATTATTTGCTTTTTCATCAACAAGGAAAATGCAGTTTTGAAGGACAGAACAAAGTAAGTCAGCACAACCCCCAGCAAAGGTGCACGAACACGTCTGCTCCCAAAAGCAGCTTTGCTCAATCCTGATGTTAAGACACGAGCAAGAAGCCAAAGGCACCTGGAAGCATTTGCCAAAACCATCCAGTTCAACGTACACAGAAATGCTGGGCTTGGCAAAGGCTCTGTGCTGAAGCCATTTGTGACCTGGCAACACCACAGATCCCTCACGTGGTCCTTCAGCCTTTCTTTGAGGTCTTTGGTGCTGGTAAATCAAAGCTCTGAGTCTGGACTGAAGGAGCATTTGCCAGATCAGCACTGCAATTCCTGCTTTTGGAAGGAGTTTGGGAAAACACCGATGTCAACACCCAGCTCAGCCCTCTCTGGTTCTTCATTTCAGAGGTTTGCAGAGGGGACTAAACTCCTCTTCTTTCCACACTGGTGCTGGTCACATTCTAATAATACTGAGATTTATTCCTCTTTCTTTCACAATAAAACGCAGCTTTATGGCAGCAGGAGCAGCTGTGGACTGGAATCCCCAACCCAAACCAGCCCCTTTGGACCGGGTCCCAGAGAGTGCTGGGCCAGCACCGGCCCAAACCTCTGCCCCCAGGGCTGGTCAAAGCCAACTGGTGCTGGCTGGAGATCACGTGCTGCTCCAGAGGGGAGGGAAAGCATTTTTGTAGCTCTAGCTCAGATTTTTTCCTTTTCAGGATGGCTGCTCCCTCATCCAGCTCCCTCACTTCCTCATGCCTGCAAGTTCTGTGTTTATTTTTCCCTTGTATAATTTTTAACCTCGACAAATAAAAGGGTTGACATTCACTGAACGCAAGGTCTAAGTGCTACCAGATTGCTTCTGCATAGCACAGCTCTCTGTATCCTCAATAAAACCCAGCTCAGGGATAATTTGTTCTGGTTCAGGCAGTGGAGGATCCTGTAGCTGTGTTTTCAGCACTGTCATGGTTTCTCTGCTGTCAGTAGAGCTTGGAGATTTCTTACTCAGAGAGCTACAGAAAGGCTCTTCAACCAAAACACAAGGAGTTATGTTTTCAGTGAACTTCTGCATGATATATAATCAAAACAGATGATAATTGCCAACACTGAGGGCTCGGTGCTGACTATTTTCACAAATTAGGAAAGAAGAAGTGTTAGCCCTAACACACAAGTCCCCCTCTGACTGAATAGTTGTTCATTGGAATAAAATTTCCAAGGAACGCGGTGCTCAGTGTCAGTCTGCAATGGCTATTCTGGTGCCTCAGCACTCATGGGAGACATAAGGCTTCTTTTACACATTTGTCAGGGGCCACTAAAGCTAATCCAGCATTTCTGCAACTCCCTACCCCCAGCCAGCCAGTTGCCAAGCGAGGGAACAAACAGACATTTTCCAGTTTATTCCTAAAGATCCAGTAAGGTGCTTTCCAAGACCGACCTCAAAGCAGCGAGTTCCTCTCTGGATGGCAAAAAAATGCCAAGCAGTTCTCAGAGACAAGAACCTTCAGCAACAGCTCACTTGTTTCCTGAAGTTTGGATCACAAACCTTCAAGTCAGGCAGGAAAGACTGGAGGTTTTTATACACACAGGCCCCAAATCAGCAGGAGCTTGACAGATCAGCCCTGGCACCTCGATCTCCACCCAGCAATGTGAAGAATGCAGCTGGAGGTGCTAGAACTGCAGCAGGAACTGGAGAGAGGAATCACACTCAGGTGTTGACACATTAAGTACCACACTTCATCTCGGGGGATGAATGCAGATTCTGCAAGGAGAAGGACAGGATATTCCATCTCCAGCAGCAGCAGCGTGGGAGGGGAGGAAGATGTGAGTGACACAGACTGTTTGCTGGAGACACCTGGCAAGGTGTGGCTTCCCTAAGAGCACATTTTTATGGCTGGCTCTGCTGGCAGCCTCACCATTTTCCTTCTGACTGCTCTCGAACACAAGTATTTACAGCTTGCCTTCCCTGAGACACCACCACTGCAGTCAGGACTCTTGCTCAGTGAAGAACAGGCTGCCCAGAAAATGAAAAGTGAAATTATTTAACTTCTGGGTTGGGTTCCTCCAGGACTAATGACTTCCATGTGGCACTTGGACACAGTACCTGTAAGGCCTCCTTGATATGGGTACTTAGAATATTTATCTCTTAAGTCAATAACCCAAACTGAAAATATATTTGAACCGCAACTCATTTCAAAGTATAAAGCCTTATTTTTTAAGTAAAATAATCTATGTTTTTAGTATAATTTCCTGCTACTGCAAGCAGCACAGAACTTCACTGTGTCCTAAAAGAAAGAGAAGTGAGGTGATACAGAACAGACTCTCTGAAGAGTTCAGCACAGATGAGCTCCTCAGGGGTGTCACGGTGCCTGCATCTGCTCCCTCTGAGAAACCAAACACCTCATGGCCACAGCAAGTCCAGGGATGAGAGGAAATCAAACCTGGACACAGAAAAATGTCAAGGGCAAAAAGCTTGAGAGGCCAGGTTGGTTCCCTAAAGCTTACCGGGGAAGGCACACTGAACAACAAAACTCCTGAAGCATCAACATGCTAATGTGGATGTGAATTGAGTGATCCAGGAGCACGGATCACACCTCCCCGGGACTGTGTGCTCATCAGGAGTCATCCAGCCAAGAGCAGCCACGAGGATGCGCCTGAAGCTCAGCCCTGCAAGCGTCAGCACCTTCAACAATGCAGCCCTGGACCAAACCCAACCGTTTGGCACCAAACATTTGTGCTTCCACACATCCAGCACAGCCCAGAGCCAAGTCCTGGGAATATCTTCAAGTGAACTACAGCTGCTTTTGACTGAATATAATTTCTTAACTGCAAAGCCCTGCCAGAAGAGGTGACCATCCAGTGGTAACTCACTCTGGCTAACAGAAATTCCAAAAGCTCCCATCAAACTGGGAAGCATCGTTTAGATGATCCTTGTCTAAACCCTTTTCCCCTGTACTTCAGTGTCTCAAGCACCAAGCAATGAGTGAACACAGCTCCACAGAACTCCAATCCAAACAGAAGTGAAGAACAGACAGCTCCCCCAGCCTCCCGCCCCAAACTTGCCTAGTTTGTGTTTTTTATATTTCTAACCAAATAACCAACGCACATCAGAATGATCCCATCACAGCTCCCATACTGCAAAGGAACAATCTCTGGCTCTAGGTTACCACAGATGGATAAAAGCTCCCCCAAGGCCAGGTCAGTGAGCCTGGGCTCAATAAATGCCCTCTCAGTCAGCAGTTCTGGACCGCCAGCAGCATTTTCCACCCCAGACCTTACCTGAGGCTCTCCCTCAAGTCTCTGAGCACTTTAAATAACCAGTGTACAGCTCAAGATGTTCCCAATACCTGGGAGACTTCTGCCCTCACACACAGGGGTTTTTTTCCACAGAATTTATGACATTATCCATCTGTTTGCATCCTTCTAAACCAGCGAGACTCCCTCCTCTGCAGAGCACTCGGGCTGTGCTGGCAGAGAGCACAACACCCGCCCTGACGTTATCCCAAGGTCCTCTGGAAGTACTTGGGATTGATGAGACTCCCCAGCATCTCAATCTTCCCAGCTCACACAACAGACTCTGAGAGCCTTCCAAAGGAACAGGGCAAAATAGATGGAGTGCAACGAAGAACACAAGAGTTGAGCTACTCTAAATATTAAGCAAGGCACAAATTTTAATAACTTTGCTATATTAAAAGATATGCACCAATGTCACCCCACCCCCACAATTCATCAAGGCATTTCACTCCCTTGGGCTCTTGTGACTAAGTATAATATTTCATTAAATATCCTGTTCATACTGGCTTATGTACTAGGGAACACACTAATTTTAGAAAACTGATTAGCTAGTTCTTTCTAACCGAATGTTATTGTAGCTAAGGTCAGATTTTGCACTGAAACTATGGCAACAAAGCCACAGTATTCTTTTGTCTACAAGGTTGGGACCAGGTTTATTAACAGAACTGTTCTACTTAATAGCTCAGAACTGCTTTCTGGCAATCCCTTCCTTGATTCTACCTGAAATACCCTGAGCTTTCCACAGGGGAAAAGGCTCAGCCCTACAAGAGCTGAGAAAGATTAAATGTTCAAAACAGCATTTTGCTTATTTCTTCAATTCTAGGGCACAGTCAACCCCCCTTGTCCTGCACAGAACTCATCAAGACTGACCTGCCAACCACATTTGCAGATGGACAAAGTGCACAGATCAAACTTCTCCCCAGGAGTTCAAATACATCCCCCCTCCTTCTTCTGCAGTACCTGAACCAACAGACTGGGTTTCACACAGCACTCCAGTAATGCATTTTAATGGCACTTTCAAAGGGGCTTTGCTCTGCCTTCATCTCCGTGCAAAACATCCCAGATGAAAGCACTTGGAACCCAGAAGCTGGCAGACAGCTGTTTGGCCACAGGACTCTGGGCACAGAGCAGCAGGAAAACACAGCCCAGCAAATCCCTCCAGCCTGTGCCTCCCACACCCAGCTCCTCCTCGCTGTGCACAACTCTGTCACAGCGATGGAACAGACCCTCTTGATCTGTGTCACACAGACCCTTCCCCCTGGCCTTGGTACCACATCACTAGGGCACAAAAAATACGTTAAATCACCTTGATTCAACCAATCATTATTTAGCCATTTATTCACTATTTCTGCTAAGCACATCAATACAGAATCACAGAGTGGTTTGGGGTGGAAGGGCCTTAAAGCCCATCCAGTGCCACCCCTGCCATGGGCAGGGACACCTTCCACTATCCCAGGCTGCTCCAAGCCCCGTCCAACCTGGCCTTGGACACTTCCAGGGATGGGGCAGCCACAGCTGCTGTGTGTAACAAAGCACCACAGGGTCTTTGGGATATCCTGGTACTTCATCACAAATATTTACTGACTGGACCATAAACCTGTCTGGCTTCACAGGCCAGTAAGGAACCACTGCAACAGATGTGGGAAATGAAATAAAAACAGCTTCCAATTCACTCTCCATGGTAAGAAAACCAACCAACCACAGCACCATTGATTCCTTCCATTCCTGCATCCCTCCTGATGAGGACTCCTCTCACAGGGTGTCCCAAGCCTCAGCAGATCTAAAGCTCACTTGTCTGCATGAGACAGCAGCACTTCCATCTTCCCAGGGTTTTTTAAACACCTAAATGCTGCAGTGACAATTGTCCCCAACATCTGCTTGCACGTAGGCTGCAGTGGGCTAAAGTTTCATAATCTGGAGACAGGATTCAGGATTTCTTCATCCTATAAAGGGCAGCAAATTCAAATGTGTACAAGCAGTTGGCAGTTTTCTAGTGCAGTTCTATAAATACTGAAAGATTCCTCATCAAGGCAGCAAAATGTATTTTAGATTTAACTATATCCTAATTCAGTAAGATTGAAAGTTTTTTTTTTACTCAAAATGCTCAGTGCTTCAATTTTGAATAAAACAAAAATACAGACACAGACTGTATTTTTATCATTTTTGTCTTGCTCAATAACAACCTAAAAGTTTTTTTTGATTTTACACTAAATCATCATATTAGTAGTGTTTCTGAAAAGGGGGTAAGAGGCATAATTTTTATCTTTTTATGGTGTTTGGCTGTAAAACAGAGAAGCTGGTAAGTGGGTATTTACTATTGTGCTCCACTTTCTACTTCTGGTATTCAGCACGGGCATTTTAATCTGTCTTGGACATCTCAAAACTGGAAAGGAGCTCCTATTTCAAGTGATGGATTTCTCTCCAAGGAGGCTTTGGCCTTAGCACTCAGGCACTCCCCAAAGTTCTGCTTCCTGCATGAAAAACAAATCCTGCTATTTGAACTGCTAATATCAGAGTGAAAAAAAGAAGTCATATTCAGACACTAGTTTAAATATTCCTTAAAGGAATCCAGGCACCTTAATAATTAATGTAGCCAAGCATTTCAGCAGCATTAGAACCTCCATGTTCAAAAAGGAAAGGAGCCCAACCTTGGCTGTGCAGCTCAGGTCCATCCCATCCTCTTCTCCACTCCAGGGGTATGAGCTCAACCCTCTGCAAAACACCCACTCCTACTCATCTGATCTGTGCAGAGTCCAACAATTCTGATTATTTCACAGAGCTGATCTGGAGAAGAGTGCATGGAGAGCACATGGAGAGCACCAGGACCCCAGGCTGCCCACTCACGGGAAGCTGAACACAGGAACCTCAAGGCTGATCCCACACAAAATGTGCGATGGACGCAGGGGATGGATGGCCCTGAACCACCCCCCAGCCTACAAAGGGCACTCTACATGCTGCTCATATTATTCCAGAACCAACAGGCAGAGGGATCTGGGTGTTTTAGTTTGCTTTTTGATTTTCAGAAGTGTTTGGGAAAACTATGTATGCAACTCTTCAACTGAAAGAATCCCTTAATCTCAGCCCAAAAGCCTGCCTGGCTAAATAAGGGTAAACAATGTGTATGTGTGCAAGAGAACTCCAGAGCCTCCATCAGACCTCCATGAATCACAGATTTCCTTCATATTTTTCCTTCATATGGAGTTTCCTTCATGTAACACAAAGCAGGAATGTGGAGGCTTCACATCACCGATGGCAGAGCTCTGAAGGACAAAGCACAAACCATTTCTGCTGGGGAGAAGCACATTGACTTCCACTGGTGCTGAGCACAGGGATAACTCAAGAATATCCATTAAACTGTGACTGGATATTGGGAGAAATTCTTCCTGTGAGGGTGGGGAGGCCCTGGCACAGGTTGCCCAGAGAAGCTGTGGCTGCCCCATCCCTGGAAGTGTCCAAGGCCAGGTTGGACAGGGCTTGGAGCAACCTAGGATAGTGGAAGGGGGCAGGTGGTGGGAGTGGATGGGATTTAATCCTTCCAACCCCAACCATTCCACGATTCATACTAAATACACTTTTTATACCCTTGTATTTCTATATTGAAGCTGCCCAGGGGGTTCCTCCACCTGAGGATGAACCTGCAGCCCCAAGGCTGAGCCCCCCAGTGCTGGCCCCAGCCCTGCAGAGGCACCAGGCACAGGAGCACAGTATGGATTAGGATCAAAAGAACAAACAGAATTTGAACTGCTCCTCTTCTGCTTCGCCATGAGGGTATTTTAAGTCTAAGATATGGGTTCATTCCTTGAACATCTTGCCAAAAAAAGAGTGTTGCCCAGCAACTACTAAAACAATGTTCTGGAAGGAGGGAGCTGCTGGACAAATTAACCCAGTACGTGCCCTTTTTCCCGGAGTTTCAAGCAGCTCTTGCAGAGCTGCTGGATGCCTGGCAGACAGCTCTGCATCCCAAATAAAGAGCTGTAAGGAATTTCCTGAGAAGGCTGTCAGACAGACTGTTTTGCTGTAGTAGCAGTGTCTTGCATTAAACAAACACATTTGGCTTCGCACGGGGCCGCGCTCCAGTACAAATGAACACAAACAAACCCCTGCAAAAGCACAGCCCAACTCACTCCCAGGGCACAAGATCTCATGTGCAGAACAGGGATCTCTCTGTGCAGTGCTGTAGGAATCTGTAGGAAGGGTTGCCAGTGAAATGTGGGGCTTTGGCCCAGCTGAGGGTCAGCCCCGGTTCCTGCTTCCCACATCAACCCATGCGTGGTCAAAGGAAATTCATGTACAGCCACCCTTCAGCTGCACAGTCACACTCAAGGATGGCAATTAGAGCCGTGGTTCCAGCTTCATAAAAACATTAAAATGTCTTTTCTGTTCAAAGAAGTGCAGATAACTAAGGAGCTGTCACACTCTTTCTTTTTCTGGAGACTCGTACAAGTAGGATTTCTTCCAGGAATCTCATCTGTACACAGTACATTTACAAGAGTTCGGTAAAAAAAACTCCTTTGCAAGAAGTTTCAGACTAACTTTTTAAAAAAGAAACACCCTAATGAATGTACTCTTCAGTCTTCACATTTTGCAAGGCAGTTTTAGAGGGCTTTTGAGTTGTTTGGAGCTGAAAGCACGAAGGGCCAGAGAAACACTGTACTTGAAAAAAACCAAACACCCAAACCACCATATTTAAAGTGGACACAGAAAGACAGAATTAAAAAAAAAATCCACTGAAATTTCACAGGCCATAGTTACCATCCAGCCTCAAACCACTAACCTCAGGTGCTATGAAATCCTGATTGGGATGGGGGAAAGTCAGGAAAAGAATCAGCCTTCACACGATCAAATGAGTATGTGAATGACCTAGAGGCACCCCAGCATCTAACATGTGAAATAACTCCAGGTAAACACTCCCAGGAACTGGAGGCTGCTGCACTGACTTCCTCTGGAGTTCTTTCCAACTCCAGCACTTCCCTTTTTTCCATGTAATAACCCTGGAATTCTCTTCTCTCTTTTTTTCAATGTCTCATTTACACTTTTACTCCACACTCCAACCCTGCACACCACCCCCTCTGACTCTCAGCTGCCTCTTGCACTTCACCCCTCCCAGGGCTCCCCCACCACCACATCCATCTGTCAGCCTGCTTTTTCCACAACTTTTGTCAACAAAGCCAGTGCTGGTGTCCTCAGGATCCCTCTGCTCCTTCCCTCCCTGCAGACTCAAAGGTTGTATCAGCCCAGCTCTGACTGCAGCCCTGCAAACCCCCCTGTCCCCCCAGCCACATCCTCAGCTTTCCCCACTCCATCCGCCCCAGGACAGCCCCAAGGCAGCCTTTTCTCCAGCAGTGATGGAGGAGCACACAAACCCCGCCTCTGTTTCAGCTGGGAAGTGGCTGTTTTTGGGAACACATTCCTCAGGCAGGGCTGTTTTCACACCACGGGCAGGTTAGCAGTGTTTGGTGACAGATAATACCCTCAGGGAAGCACTCCTGTCACATCCCTCTCTCCAGGCACGGGGATGGTGCACACACCCCCCACTCTGGGCACAGCAGCTCTGCTCTGTTCCAAGGGTCTAAAGTAGAAGGAAAAAACCTCCAGCCCTCTACACCAGGGTCCTGCTGCTGCCACGAGATGCAGGTGATTAAATGCAGCCTTGGCAACATGACTTTTTACAACCTGAAACACCTGTGGTTACAGAAAAAAAGCAGGATGGACTCATTCTGCCTCTGGATATAGAGGCTTGAGTTTCACACTGAATTTTCTTAGAGTCATGTATGCATATCTAAGCAGTCAATCTTGCTTCTAGAGAGCTCTCCTCGCTTTGATTAAGCATGAAATTTATATTTGCAACTGTTTTACATCTGCCCACAGAAGACAGATCTGCTCTGAGAAGCTCAGATTGACATTTCTTAGAAATACTACCAAAAGCAAGATTCTCAAGCCTGGCCAAAGGTCACAGGCTCGGTGTCCCTCCCAGGAGGGGACTTCAGAGGGGACTGACCTGTCTCTGGACACCTTGGAGCACAGGGACATAAAACAGGCCATAAAACAACAGAAGTGTTTCTGCAGCCCTCTGTAAGGGCACAGTGCAAGTCACTTCCATTTGATCCCTTTTGCTCTTGCTCCAAGAAGGTTTTTAAACATTCCTTCTTAGTTACCAGTGCCTGATCCCACTTCTCAGGCCTCCAGCTGCTGGGATGAGCAGGATGATTCACAGGATGCTTTGGGTTGTGAGGGACATTAAAGCCCATCCCATTCCACCCCCTGCCATGGCCAGGGACACCCCCCACTAGCCCAGGTTGCTCCAAGCCCCATCCAACTTATTCATAAAAACGGGGTATTTTCCATTTCTGGGGAAGATGGGGTGATAAACTTCCTTATTACTTCTTCTGAACATACTTATCGTGGAAAGCATTTTATCTTAGACTACACTTACAAAGTATGTGTATAAATAACAGAAAAGCCTGCTAAAATTTTATGACTTTTGTTGCCATTTACCATTAAGCATAAACTACCCCATGAAAGCTTTACTGAAGTAACTACAAAGGTTGGAAAAGGTTCACACCATTCTTTCTGCCTGTATAAATTATAAGTAATATGAGAACATTTACAATGTCTAACCACGGTGTTTTATGTCAGACAAATGTCTCTCTGTACTTGCAGTTCCTAAACTGCGCTAGAACGAGAAAAAGGCAATTCTTTCTTTTCTCCTCTCTCTCCCTCTCCCTCCGCCTCCTTCTGCACCCAGCAGTCTCAGTCAAATCTGGCTTTATTCTTTCATATGATTTTAACATCAAGAAATGCCTCGAGTCAAGGCTCTGCTTCACGTAACAACCTTGTTCTTTTCTGGAGGGCTGAACACTGAATGCTGAAACTTCCCCAGGTTGCCTCTTTAGTGTTTCAATTATCAGCTCTTCAGTTTTCCAGGAAAAAGGAAGAAAAACCAACAAGAGCTCACAGACTCCAGCAATATTTTAAAAAGAGAGTTTCATTATATGAAACAACATGTCATGGCAAAAAAATCCCAAACCACCCAAATAACAGCAAGCAAAACTACAGAAGGTCCACGATTTTCTACAGCAATCACCTGCAGCTCTGGCCAAAGCTGAATAGAATTATGGTGATTCTGAGGCCCTGATAAAGGCAAAGCATAACCAAGGAAACCAGGTTCATCCAAAGAAACAAGACACACGCTTGCTGCTACATCTGAAACAACAAAATCCAGATCAAAACTTTAGAATATTTGGCTGAGTTGTCCTTTGGGCAAAAGATGCAACCCAGGGGTGAGAAAAAGAATTCAAGCTCTTTGCAAACAAAATCCCAGTTAGTGCTTCTCTTCCTGTCTGAGGCTTTTCTTAAACAAGGTAGCCCTTGCCAAACTGTGCAGAGCAGCAGCACGAATTTCTTATCACTGAGCATAAGTTTCCTGGCAGAAAGAAAGCAAAGCCCAGCATAGGTAATATCAAATTAGGTCAGACAACAATAGTTGTGGCAAACATTTGCTCCTTCTTATTTTCCTCTTCTCTGAGATAGGTTTAGTTCTGGGTAATTAAAAAGAACATGTGATAGAATGGAGAAAATTAAATTATATTTCCAGGGATTCTGGAAGTTTGGACAGATCTGAAAGGCAACCTCAGCTGACAACCCCATCCCCTTTAAAGCACTTTCTTCTCAGTTCCTGGCTTTGGCTGGGACAGAGTTAATTTTCTTCACAGCAGCTGGTAGGGCTACATTTTGGATTTGTGCTGGAAACTGTTGATGACACACGGATGTTTTAGTTATTGCTGAGCAGGGCTCACACAGTCACATCTCTCTGGTCCTTACCCCACCTGTGAGGGCTGGGGGTGCACAGACAAGCCCAGGAATATCCCAGACCATAGGGCACCATGCCAGGATACAGAGCTGGGGGCACGGGGAGTCATGGTATTTGTCTTGACCCAACACCTGCCTGCCCATGGGAAATGGGGAATGAATTCCTTGTTTTGCTTTACTTGTGTGTGAAGCTTTTCCTTTATCTACTGAACTGTCTTTGTCTCCATGCAGTTTTCTCACTCTCCCTCTCCCAACTCACTCCCCCACCCCACCAGGCAGGGCTGAGTTAAGCCACCACAGTCCCACAGATATTCCACACAAAGACATTTTTCCTCAGGAGCTGTCTTTCGTGGAAGGAGATGACACTAAAATACGCTATAGAAAGCAAGGAGGTCAGAAATTGTTACACGTGAGTGCACAAAATGAAGAACCATTTCTAACCAGGAGGGTAAGGAGCTGTCTGACCAACTTACCTCTGAATTTTTTGGGTGGGTTGTTAAGATCACCTGCTTCTGGCTGTACAACACACCGATCATCCACAAGGCTGCAAAGAAATGAGCAGGAAAGTGAGGCTCTGTCCCCCTGCAGTCCCTTGTTAACAACCCCAAAGTCGTTCACTTGCAAGATTTCATCCGAGTGGCCACTTCAGCAGAAGACATTCCCCAAATGCCAACTTATGCCAGGTCTTTCTAAGAAGCATGCAGCTCGTTTTTACTGTTGCCCAGAGCTATGCTCCTGGGAGGTGGGACAATAAATAAGTCATTGCTCCTGTGTTCTGCATCATCTTTATGTCCCCTGCTCGAGGTGCAGACAGAACAGCCCATATTCTAGTGAGGTGACAGACAGCCTCAGGACAGTTCCTGCCTCTTGGACAGATTCCAGTCACGCTGCAAATGTGTTTATATGAATAGAGAACAGGGAAATATGACAACTATGCAAACTGGACACTGACCCTGTGACCCCTCAAGTATTAAGAAATGGCAGAAACAGTCAGTGCCACAATCAAAAATGACTCCTGAGAGAAAGGAAGGCGCAAACCCTCCTGCTCACCAGGTGAGTCAAGGGATTGAGTCAACCTCCTCCTGTTCTACCAGGAAGGGGGTGAGCTGGACAAATGAAGCCAAGAGATTCTAATAGGGAATGCCAGGACAGAGCCTTCTGTCCCTGCAAAACCCCCACAGAGCCAATTGAAATCTCATAGAATAATGGGAACAGTTAAGAAGCAGCTGTTCCCACTGCTCTGCCTGGGCAGGCTTTGGATCAAGGTGGAATTGCACTTTCACCAAACACCATTCCAAACTGGAACACTGCAACTGTAACCGAACACTTTGGGGTTTGATTCGATCCCAAATGACTCAATTTGGCCCCTTAAAACCAATCTGTCAAAGAGGCTTTCTACACAAACGTAGAAAGTAAAAACTCCAAGGTCAAAGGTTTGAGAGGTCCATTCTCATGCAGAATCAGCTTGAGAAAGACTGAGACCTAGAATATGAGAGTTGTTCCTTGCAGAGGCTGGTCACATGCAGGGAGCATCTTGAGACAACAATTAGAGAAAATAAGGAAGTGCATGAAAATTTAGAGATCAGAGAAACTAAGTGGGCTCAACAGTTCTATGCATCTAAAATTTGCATATGCAAACATTCAGAGTAAATTGCTTTTTCCCCATGGATTTTCTCCCTACTCAGTATTATATATACATACAGGTGCTCCAACATGAATGGTATTAATATTGGAGCTGAAGCACCTGCTTCTGGTGAACAAAGGGCCAAAAATATCAAGGAAATGGGTTACTCCAATCATCCCACGCAGATCATCTCAGTGCAATATATCCCTCTCATCTGAGATGGAGTTGAAAGTAAAGAGGAACTTCCCAAACTACCGAGAGAAAAATTTTACAGGGTGAAAAACACAGAAGGGGATATGTCGTACACCAGTAATCATCATGATGACAGCACTGAGTTTGGGAAACAGCAAGAGTAAAGTCCTGATTAAGCTACAGTCATGTCATAGGAATATTAACTGGGAACACTCTTCAGAGATTTAGGTCAGCATTAGAATGTATAGTGGCATCTGCTCCTCAACCTCCAGTAACCACATAACAAGTCATTACACATCGTTATGACATGAGACTGTCAGAACTCCACATGCTCTGAAGGACAATTACACCAAATCTTCCCTTTGCTGCTTTAATTTTCTCCAGGACAAAGGCTAAATTAAATATGGGACAAAACTAATTCGATTACGAAGGCTTATTAAGATGAGAATGCATTTCATGTTTCACATAGCAATTAGGATTTCTGGCTCAAATTAGGCTCAGAAGATATGTGGCCATTATATAATGCAGTTACCTTAAAACAGCACTAACCAAATCAACCAGGAGGCTTGAACACTGAGGGGTCTTGAGGCCTGCCATGAGAACATCTCATCAAGCCTAGGAAATACACGTGCTGGGGGCCTGTAAAGTCCAAAAGGACTACCCATGGTGAAAAATATCTGCTCAGCAATGCCATCAGAAGCCACAGCCACTGCATACTGTTCATCATGCACCGTTTGGGATTCCACAGAACATAACAACTTTCTACTCGGTCTGGAATTATTTACTGCCAAACTCGCTCCAGGACTAGGAAGAAAAACAATAGCCAGCTGTATAGTATAATATTCATGTTGCCAGTGTCCAGCAGATAGTATTTGGCCCGTTACACAGCTGATCCGGGGCTGCAGAGTGCACGGGTCATATTTGACCAGGACCTGGGAAATTTGTCAAATACATTTGCCAAATACTATTCGACCAACCCTACTTACTACATCCCTTGCTTTTATCATACCTTCTTTCCTTTCTGGCAGCATCCCATATTTTCTTCTCTTTCCTATAATAGATCATGGCGCATCTTCAGTGTCTGCTTCCTTCTCTGCCCCCTTATTTTCCAGAATCCTAATAGCTAGAGGACTAAACCTACAAGTTAGTTCGGAGTCACTGGGATGAGGTTGCGGCCCATCGTTTCCTGCCGAGGCACTTACCAGGATGCTGTCTCTGTACCCTGCTTGGGAGCTCCATTTATCGGATGCATCTGGACAGGAGGCAGCAAAAACCGTGCTGTGCCTGTACCCACCCTGAGGCCCTTACGGCTACTGGGAATGAGAAGGAGCAGGTTGTGCGTGTGCCCCTCCCCACGGCCGTGTCCCACATGCCCTCGGCTCCTCACAGCTTTGGGACAAGGGGGCACGCGTGCTCTCCGAGCTTCTCGCCCAGCCCCCTGCAAGGTCAGCTCCCCACGCAGTGCCCAGAGGCTCTGCCAGCTCCTGCTGTTTGGAGAGGCTCCTCCTCGGCAGGAGCAAATACTCCCTGGCCCTGCTCAGAGCTGCCTTCCGATTCCACGGCTTTGCTTTGGCAGCTCTTCCTTCTCCCTCGTGAAAAGCTACTTTTTTGGTTAATGGAGTAGCATTTGCTTCTCCCTGCTCCGGAGCACCTGCTCCGTGTCCTTGTGGAAGGCAGCACCAGGGAGCTCTGTGGGAAGCACACCAGGGGCAGGAGCCAGCACAGCACAGCTCCCACCACAGCTCCAGAGCTCTGCCTTTGGCAAAGCAGAAGGGTCAAAACTTGTTCTCCTTTGACTGGAGAAGAACAATTTTGTTTGTAGGAGAAACCTCAAATTAAACCTCAATTTTAAGGCAAAACTAGTCATAGAGGTGAGTTAGTGGTATTTAAACCATTTGGCTTGGGGATTCTATTTCTTAAATACATATTTTTTTAAACTACTCACATTGCCTATGCTACATCCTTTTGTGCAGTCAGCAGAGTGCACTGGGGTCTGTTCACCCCTGACTGGGGGAAGGGGCGGGGAGGGACAGGACGGGACACACGGATGGACACGGGACAGACAACAACACGAAAATCATTGGATTGCATTCATTCCCTCTACCCACACCTTCACTAGACAAGGTTCTTCCTCCCACCAAGGACGTAAAACCACACCACAGCCATTGATACACTCTCCAGCCTCCCAACATCTACCCTGCCACGGTAACTTTAGGCCATTTTTACATTTAGGGCCAAATCTATACATAAAGCTGCCTTGCTTCACCCAGTATTCCCCGGGATCAGGCTCAGGAGAGCTAGCTGAGCTCTGCTAGTCCTTCTTACGGTGTTTTTAACACAAGAGAACAGCTGTTCTTACCCCAAAGTGCTAATAAATCCATTTGTTGAGCCCTCTGCATAGAGAGAACAAATATCTCCAATATGAAGGAAGCTCGACATCTTGTCAGTCATCTCTGGCTTACTGCCCCTAGAAGAGAGAAGAAAGAAGAAAGCACAACATTAATCAGGCAGAACTCCTTGGTGTAGCTACCAGAGGTTACAGCAACAGGACCCTCTGCCTTTGATTGTTCGTTTGTTTGAAAAACTGAACAAGTTCTTGCAGGGGAATTTCAGCTATCAAAGAAAACCCAGCACGCCACAGCACTCACTTGGAAAAATAAACTAGGGAGAAACAAGCAGCTACTGGCATCCCATTCCATGTGGGCCTGCTTCACAGGCAGGCACTCATCCCAGAGGATGCTCAGTCATTCCAGTCCAGCTGTACCAACCCGTTCCATCCCACCTGCGAGAGGGAAAGGGGGAAGAGGGGACTGCTCCAGTTTAAGGCATATTTTTACCCAAATCACAACACATCTCTTTGCCAGATCCTTTGTCTGAATGCAAGGTATGTTTAAGCATCTTTTAAAGGTTCTCTCTTGTGCTGGAACGGTGCTTAGGGGAAATGTGAAGCAGAATATTGATCTGATTCATGCCAACATTTTTTGGTCACATCAATATTCTGACTTGACACCGGCAGCCTCCTGCTTATGCCTGCAGGTCCAAAACCAGAATTAGGTGAAGACCTGCTCAATATGCCTGACAACAGCTTTTGCACGTAAAAACATTAAGATTTTTTCACAGCAAAATGCTTCATCAAGAAGCCAAATCCCTGTGAAATCAGCAATATTTCAATCCTGGGTTTAAAATAGATGGCCTAAATGTAACACTGAGCAGACAGACATGAGTGTTGTCAACTTGCACTGTATCAAGAACTTTATTTTCTCTAAAGCCCCAAATCCTGCCCAAGCGACACAGGACCCACCTGTCATTTAAATAAATATAGAAAAATGAGTTTCAATCTGTCACAGCTACAAAGAGACAACATGTGCCTGGATAAAAACCCCAACTGAAGAGATTTTCAAAGACACCATTTCCAAGCCCTGGTTTCCTGGAGATCCTCCCAAGCCCTGCTTTTTGATCACCGAGTTCAAAAGGCCCAAAGAGCTCCTGTGCTTGAGGTTTCAGACAGCAGGAGCACCGAGGCTCTTCCAAGCTGCTCCTCCTGGCAGGTCTGAGCCCTGCAGCCAGCACTGCCCAGGGCCACGCTCCCACACACAAGGGAAAAAAGAAAACACTTCCACCCTCTCCATCACACCCAAAGCAGCTCTAAAGGGTCTAAGAGCAGGACAACTGAGCAGCAGGAAATTCTGCTTATTACAGAGCACAGCCCTGACACTGTGCAGGGATAAATATTCCCTTTCCCTGGATATTATCCTGTTTACCAAAAGCATAAGGATCTGGTAAGCAAGGCTGGAGCTCAACAAGGACAGATTCATGAAGATCTAAAAGGTGATTTTGCAGCTATGAAAGGGCAACAAAGACCTGAAGTTACACTTTTCTTCTGAAAAGCTCCAACTAGCTCTCCCTCCACACTCCCAAAGGATCTGTGCTGCTGGGAATAACAACAACTTCATTATTATCAAGTGAAAGCACATTACAGACATTCTATCCCTGTAAATCTGTGTCACTGGTACAATTAAAAACGAATTCAGGAAAACCAAGAGATAGCAGGCCAGGCTGATATGCAGGTAAAGAGGTCTCAGCTCCTCTGGAAGCAAATGTGGGTGCACACAAAAACAAACCATTTGGCTCCAGGTTGCTTGTGAAATGCCAAGTCCTTCAGCCACTGCATATTACACAGTCTGTTCCCATTCTTTCCTGATAAGTGGACAGAAAAACACTGCTACCTATTTTAAGATATATGCCACAAAACATACAGAAATATGCCGAGTGACTGAATTAGCAGCACTGGAAATACAACTTTCCCTGTTTGCTGACTTGGATGTTAACTACCAACTTCAAACTAAAAAACTTTTCATCCCTCAAAATTAAGCTGAGCCCTGAATTAATACAGCCCAAAGCAAAAGGTATCTAAATCAACAAGAAATGCAGATACTTCCAAATTAACCCCTTCTACAATAGCATTAAGGTTTCTTTTTCAGGCTGTGAGGAGGACTACTTTTTCGTTTGGAAGAGGCAGATGTTCACCACAGCTGTTCCCAAGGGAATGTGAAGGTCAAAGTTATTGACTTTCATTAGAGATTTTTTCCTTGGCCAAAAATAAAAAAATCTCAGACCATTGACCAAAACCAGGCTCAGGGATGGACAAGCAAATTCCTGGATCACTTTCCAGGATACAGCCTCAATTTTTTAATGTGTTCCTCAGCGAGGAAGATCCCAACATACCTTGATCTTGTAACCCCAACATACCATGAGAGTCCAACCCCTTAAAAAAAGCTCTTCTGCCATTTATTGACAATTCCACTACCAACATGTTTATCAACCTTACCCATAACCATCACACGGTTCTGGATAACAGAAAGGCCACGTTCAGCCTGGCAGCAGCTCAGGTACAACTGCATTTGGGCTGTTCACCAGATCCCTCTTAAAATTTTCTGGGCAAGTTTACAAAGTCATCACTGCAGAGCTGGGGCTTGGGGTGCAGACTGGAACCCCAGCCTCTCCTGCTCCCACCCAGGAGAGCTGTCCTCCTCATGCTTCCTGCTGCTCTCCAGCTTTGCTGGGCTTCAGCCTCACAAAGGGCTCATCTGGCCACAAGCACCTTGTTTCTGAAGGTTTAAGCAAGGATTAATCAGCATGTAAGTCCTCACTCCCCCTTCCCTTGTATTTTTGAGTACTGTTCCAACACCCATCAGTGTGATGTCATCTCCAGCACACCAGGAGATGCTGGGATGGAGGTGCCTCCACCACCTTGGGAAGCAGGGAGCCAATTCCTGCTGGGCTGAGTCTCTTCCAAAATACTGCTTTATCCTAAGGCTTCCTCACACTGTCAGGCTGTCTGTATCTCTTCTTTAATAACAAAACAGCCAAAGTCAGTCCACCCGACATTTCTCCTTACAAATGCTGCTGCTCAGCTTGGCCAGCGCTCAGGAACACGCTGAACTGGCAGATGGAGACAGGGACTCAGTGACCCCACAGCCTCCCCACACACACAGAAGGAGAATCATTTCTACACCGATTTAGCTTCAAAGCTGTTTGCAGTCTCCTCCCAAGGCACTAATGAAATCACTCCAGTTACTGGCATCAGACACTAAATGATCAGCCACCACAAATGGAGTATTTTCCACCTTTGAGGACAACAACTGGGAAACGCGAGGCAAAAAGCAGAACTGGAAGGTTTTCAAGAGCCAAGTTCCCAAGTACCCACTTTGAAGACCCTTTTAAAAAAATGCTGTCAAACAACAGCCGACCACACCAATCCTCCCCAAACCAGACCTCTGGGGGGGGGGTCATTTTTGATTATTTTCTTCAGCAGGAGAAGCCAGAAGCGGAGGCAGTAAAAATCTGTCAGCCTTGGCACATTCATCCCAAACTCACAGCACTGGGAGACCACAGGGACTGAGGGGAACAGGTTTGCTCCCGGACACGTCAGGCAGAGCATCCCTGCGTGCCCCCCTGGCCGTGGAGGGGACACTCCCCTCTGCAAGGCACCGACCACAGACAGGAGATGACCACCAGGAATCCCTGGAAGCACCGGACAGGAGGATTCCAGGAGGGATCTCACACCCTCCCCGTACCCAGCTCTCATGGTACAGACACAATCCCACTGCTCAAAAAGCAATTGTGCTCCACAGACAAATACAATCATTGCCCCACAATTTATTTATTTTAGATATGCCGGTGCCAAGAGCAATTGATTTATTCCAGAGGAAGGGACTGCCCTAAGAGAACACTTGCAGTTGTTCTGTGCATAATCCCAGTTTTAATGTTAGTCCCATATCCTTGCAAGAGGGGATTCCTGCAAGAAATTCATCCTGTTCCAGCCAGAACACGGCCAGGGAGCACTGTCCTCCTCTTCCCCTTAAACACTACAGGAAAACAAGATTCCTTCTAGGTAAACTCATTTTAAAAAATCAGAGATCAAACACTGATAAGCATGGCAATATCTAACAAAAATTAAGTCGGGTTTCTCCAAGCAGCTTAACTCAGGTGGCAGCAATGTTGACAGCAGCATCCTGAGTTTTAAAAATAATGTTCTTTTCCCACTAAGCTGAAGGCTCTAATTTTGACAGACAGAAAGACTTTCCAGACTACAAAAGAAATGTGAACTAAAAGTGGACTGTACATTGAGAAGTTTACTATATCTGCCCATAGACATCAAGAAATTCCTGAGAGATGAACACATTCTACAGTATTTTTTTAAGCCCTGAAAGCTTATATTTTTATAATTATGTTGGGGACGATTTCCTTGTGTCTACATAGAAGTGTCTAAGTATGTTTTATATACAGTTTATCTGCACAGGAAAATAAAACTAAGTCTCTATTTAAGAAGCTACCTGAAAATAAATAAATAAATATACAAATCTGCTGAATTTCATGTGAATTTCAAGATACTGATCTACAAGTTATTTTGCCAGTCTGTAGCTTTGCTCTGTGGAGCTGGGTCTGAAAATGCATTAGCTAAATCCAGGCAGAGAATTAAACCCAGGCAAGCCTGCTGTTCAGCTCAGGAGTTTCAGGACCTGCCTTTCCCCCCCTGCTCTGGTGAGCACAAATCTGCATCACAGCACCACGAGTTTGGTCTCCTGACTGAACAGAAAGCGACAAAACTCTGGGTTCAGCTCTGATTATTTCTTGCTATAGATTATCTCGTGTGTATCTTTAAAACAAGCTGCTTTTCCTATAGCCAAAGGGACTGAAAAGCACCAGTTCTGAAATGTAAATGAAGGGTTTGCACCACCAGCACCAAGGTTTCTTCCCAAATCCAAGGTGAAGAAGCTCTGCTGGTTCCCAGCAGCTCTCAGGACTCAGCTGTATTTTAGGGCACAAGCAGAGACTATGCTCAGCCTAATGGCCTTGAATAAGCCAGGATAAGCTTAATATAGTCACTGAAATTCAATCCTTTTCCTCATGAAAACACATTTCATACCGGCAGTTAAAGCAGGATTAACAGTGAAAACACTGCAAAGTCAAACTGACTGTTAAATATCAAATACCTTAATGAGACAGCTGCCTTTTGAAACTCTCAGAATGGGAAATGCAACTGCTTTGTAAACATTTCACGCTAATTTCTCCCATCACTCATCTCAGTCCTGAAGCTAAGTCAGAAAAAACAGGTTTCAAGAGCTGGAGTTTGCTCTCCTTGAAGAGCGGAGTCAAGGCCCCCTTTGAAGTCCCTCCTCACGGGGACTGTTTGTGACAACATTCCTGCACGGAGTTATTCCTCATCCCAACCATTTCTGAAAAGGCTTTTTCAAAGAACCCCAAGCTATTTCCCCGATTTCACGTCTCGCACGTCTGTTCCGTGTGGGATTGTAATTCTTTACCCTCCGACTGCAAATCCTATTTGCAAAATAAACAAGACCAAATATGTCTTATTGCCGACGGGCTGATTCCCAGCAACCGGGATACAAATTACTTAATCTTGCTAAGATGGTTCTAAATGATGTTTGTTTAGAGCCAAAAAAGCTCCTTGCTGTGCCCTGCAGTCCCATGATGCACTCAGGTCTCCACTGGCAGATTTCCACTGTGGTTTAGGGCTCAATTAAATAAGACACTGGCGATTTTATATGTACCAGTATCAAAACTGGAGCAGCACTTCATCGAAGTCTTTTTCACTATCTTGGTTGCTTAAGAATAGAATCTCAAACTGTACTTAAGTGTTTCAACTTCATTATTGCAGACAGGAAACTCCCGAGTGGAAGTTTAATTTTGTTTCAGTTTTTGACAGAGACAAGACCAGAGTTTAAGCAGAGAGACAACAAAGAAGCAAACACACAGAACCACTTAATGGCATAAGGATGTGAAGAATCATCCAGAAATTAACAGATCTGAGAAACCCCCTCCCCCCCAAACAGGTAAGTCTGTGTTTGAGTTAAATGGAATTGGGTCATTGACACTGGTAAATTAGGCCAAGCAAGTTAACATCGTTTAAATGCAACCAAACCCTGACTTCCTGAATTATACCAAAAGTCCAGTACTTAAATAATCTGGTAAATCCAAACTTTACAAGACTTGGCTGAAAATTTGGCCCTACAGAACACGAACTAACATTTCATGTGTTTTTTTGGATGACACCCACAGAGCATCCTGTATCTATTTTCACAGGTGTGGCTGACTTGAAAGTCTGAACCCAAACCTGATGCTTCTCATTCTTATTTCAGTAAAAAAAGGAAGGTTTCCTCCCTGAGGGCTCTGAGAAAGATTCCTAAGACTCCCATTAAAACAGCCAAAGCATGGAGGAAGTGCTTTATTTAAAAGATCATCCAGTGAATAATCACCGTGCTGGGGCTGAGGACGAAGCACCGTCATCTGCAAAGCTTCTGACTTAGCAAATCTAAAAGGAGCTCTTGGCACTCACAGGGAAAGGCAAATAAAAGGGATTTTGGGATCTGGAGCAGGCCATGTCCTAAACAGCGGGATCCTCTCACACCTGCAGCGGGACCCGGCTCAGGGACAGCGTCGCGCGCTCAGGGGGCTCAGCGCTGCTCGTTTGAAGCACAGGGAGTTACATTTTGGAGATTACACACTAAAAAACTATCAGTGCAGTACATTTATCTACCACAGGATCTTGTTTTCCCTTCAGCTGCAACCTTTCATGTCCAGGAGCCTGCAAGCTGCCACACATGGGCGTCTGATGAACCGTTAGATTAAAGAGCAGAAATGCACTTTCTCAGACAAAGTATTTTTCCTCCCGACGCTTCGAACGCAGCGGATTTTTCTCCAATTTCCAGGCCGAGCAGGCAAGATGGAGGCTGGGGAAGAGGGGAAGGAGGGAGCAGCACAGCGCTGTGACTTTCTCAAGGACACGCGGCGGGTCAGACTCGGAGCCCAGATCCGAATCCAGGTCTCCCGAATCCCCACCCGGCAGCCCTCACCACCCCTGTGCTCCCAGGAGGGAGATCAGTCTCACTGCACATCTAATCAAGCACACACTTCCCCTTTCTCTAAAAATAAGTAGGAAGAGGAGTGTAAATTCACACAGCAAGAGGATGGCCGAGTTAATTAAGTTCTATTCATACTGTGTGCCACTTCACAGATAAATAGATTTTTGTATCATATCAGTGACAAAGTTATTCGGAAGTTACTATTCCATAGGTGCAACATCAGTTTAAGGAAACAGATAAAGTAACTCATTTTGCTAACTTTAACCTCAGTAAATCCTCAACACAGGAAAGCAAACATGCACAATGTCCTTTCCTCCTCAGAAAGGGCACCTGCATTCTTTTTTCTTCTTACTATTATTTGCCCAGTGCTGCCAGACAAGCTAGTTTCAGAAAATTCAGGTCAGAAGCATAGAAGTTACACTCTGACAGCAACATCTTACACAACAGCCACAGACTGATGTAAGAAACACAACTGATGGGTTCTATTGACAGGCATCTGCAGACAGCTGGAAAAAGAAAATCTATTACAGACACACTGTCAGGGGAAAAATGCCATTTTTTGTTCCAAACCAAGTATGACCTGACAGCATCTTTTTAATCCCATTAAAAGTAAGGAGCACTTACTGAAGCTGATACTTCCTGAAGTCCGTCCTTACTGGCTCCAGCCCTGCTGGGAGGAGGCAGCCTGGACGTCAGCCTCTGGACGAGGCCCCTACCAGCACACAATGTTTTCCAGCGTATTTCTATCAGGAGAGAGCTGGAACACGCCAAAAGGACCAGGACAACCAATGTCACGGGGAAAGAGCAAGCTTGGTTTATTGCACCAACTGGAGGTTGGCCAAGGAACAGAGATGGGCAGGGAAGGAGAGGGTACAGGACAGCCCCAATGTCATTTTGTGTGGCCAGGCGCCTACTGAGGGTTCACCACAAAAGGGGCTCCCAACATCAACCCTCCACACTCCCTTCCTCACGCTCCTTACCAAATGCAACACTCCCAGAACTCAGCAGTGCAGTTTCCTTGCCTGTCCACCCCACTGGCCTTCACCCACCCGCAGCTGCTCTCCTCCCTCGTCCCACTGCCCAACACCGTCCCCTCCACGTCCCCCTCTCCAGTACCGCACCTCGGCGGGGGCTCCCTCTCCTCCATGGTGGTCCCGCTGTCGGTCTCCAGGGCTGGGCTTTGCAGGGCGTCCCCTGGCAGACTTGGGTGCCCGCTGGCAGCGAAGCCAACGCTTCTCTCCCGCTGGGAAGCCTCTCCTCCCGCAGGCTCCGAGCTCCCGTCCCGCGTTCCCGAGGCAGGACCCTCCCGAGGGTGCGCTCGCCGCTCGTCCCTCCCGGACACCTCCGCAGGCTCCCGGCTCTCTGGATAAAACCTCAGCGCCCGGGACAACCAGCCCAAGAGGAGGAGCCACGGCCAGCACATGATGAGCACGTGTGGAGAGCCACTGGTGGCCAGGGGACCTACTTTGAGCTCTGCTGAGCTAAAAAGCCCAGATGGGCCGGGCTCCTTTACAGATGAAGGCTCCAGTTCCCAGGCTGACTTGTACCTGTTGGCCTCCCAACTGTAATTTTCTAGAAGGCAAAGGTTCAAAATACTGAACCAGCCACAAGCATTAGCATCTGAATCTACTAAACACTTACAGAGGAGCAGCCAAAGCCTGCAGTTATTTTAATCAGAAGCTTTCAATTAACCCTTCAGATCGAGCATCATCAGCCAGCTGAGGTATGTGTCTGCCTCTGTGTCCATGTGTTTCTTCCTGGAGTGGGATGCAGACAGGACATAGCTGGACTGCAAACAAAGCTTTTTTTCTCCACAACTTCTTGGCAGATTTCTGAATCTCTGAAGGAGTGGACAGGATGGGCCAAGGCACAAAAGAAATGTTTATAAAGTTTCATGCAAAACTGCTACTAAACAATTCCCTAATTTAAAAAAAAAAAAGGCAAACTACAGCCTTTGGGCAGCAACCATTTTTTGGCCTACTGTGATCAGACACTTCTGCCATGTACATGCTCAGAGATTATCATCTTCTGACCACAGACATCATGCAGAGGGCAGGATGAGGAGAGAATGAACTGTGTGTTCATTGTGACGTTGAGTTTAATCATCCAAGCCTCTTCCCTTAAAGCTCAGTATCACATTACCCCAAAAGCAGAGGCATTACCTAACATCCTAATCCAGAAACATCTGGCATTCCAATTTCTCAGAGCTACTCCCCCTCCTTTGATCACCTGTGCAGCCAAATGCTCAGAGTCACAGACTGGTTTGGCTTGGAAGGAACCTGAAAGATCATCTTGTCCCAAACCCCTGCCCTGGGCAGGGACACCTTCCACTAGACCAGATTGCTCCAAACCCTCTCCAACCTGGCCTCGGCCACTTCCAGGGAAGGTATCAGTGAGAGATGAACACTCAGCTGTCTGCAATACTTCTCACACTGCCATTCTGGCACCTGAGGATGCACTTACATTGTCACAAGCCACAAACCACCAAAAAACACAGACTTCCATGCACATTTCTAACCCATTTTTCTCTCCAGAGGGTTAACTTGTTCAGCTATGAAGTGACATTTTATTCTCCATAGAACACTCCTAAGAAGTTCTGATCCAAGTTTTGACAAGCTTAACCAAAACCACAAGTATGAAAATGAAACTGCTCCGAGTTCAGAATCCACAGCTGAATGTTGCAGCTTTCCTCACTCGAATTACAGTTCCTGTAGTTTCCATTTCATCTTCATCTTTTTCACAGAATAGAATCCCAGAATGGTTTGGGTTGGAAGGAACCTTGAAGACCACCTCATTGCACCCCTTGCCATGGGCAGGGACACCTTCCACTATCCCAGGTTGCTCCAAGACCCGTCCAGCCTGGCCTTGGACACTTCCAGGGATGGGGCAGCCATGGATTCTCTGAATAAATTTGATTCCATAAACCACAACTGCTCTGGAGACCTGGAAATGCACGTTCTCAGCAGGTACAGCACAAGCAAGAGCCACACATGGAGCCTCCGGATGCCTCTGCCAATCTAACAAGCAGTTGCAGCACTCTGAAAAGAGGGATCTGCCTCCATCCCCAGCCACTGCCCGCCCATGCCAAGACAGAGAACAGGCAATAATTGCTGTAGTGCTTTTGTAGTGTCCGTGGGGAACAGAAATTAGAAAGAAATATCGAGCCAGATCAAAGCTCGTGTGGCTTTGGCATCCTGCCTCCCGCAGCAGCCTCCAGGAGATGCTCGGCGGAAGAGCACAGGAATCATTGGGAACAGCTATGGACACAGCCAGCATCCAGCCCCACAGCCCAGGGGTACTTTCTGCTGCTCTTCCAGTCTGGTCCTTTACAGCAGGACCTGTCCTGACCCAGCACAGGCCACTGGATCAAACTCAGCAGCTTTTGACTCCTCTTGTGCATTGTCACACAAACAGCATGAAAAAGGCCCTAGGCTACCCAAGCACCTTCAGTTTCTGTTGCTATCTTAGCAGCAGAAGCTAATTTGGAACATACTGTAATGCAATTTTAGGAATCAGGATTTACACCACAGTCTCATTGTGACAGAGACATTACATTTACATAACCTTCTAGCAGCACATGATTTTCTACCTCTAGAGCCTTTGGTCTCCATAAGCTGCTTTGGTGAGGCCGCCTTCCCTCACACTCACCCACGGGCGAGCCAGCAGCTCGTCTACCAGCTACTACAGAGCCACTACCCTCATCCCACCTCCCACGGGAGCCTGAGAATCCTCCTGGCTTGAAGACATAATCCTACAACTACAACTATCTTGTATTTATGGGGTAATAATGTCTCGAAGACTCCCAGTACACTTGGCAAGTTGACACATCAGATATTCCAAGGGAGTTTGCTGCGCACTGAGGAATCACCAGTCAATAAACCAGCCAGAATCACAGAACCACGGAAGTTGGAAAAGATCTCCCAGCTATCAAGTCCAACTGATAGCACTCTGCCCACTGAGCCACGTCAGGAAGCGCCACATCCACTCAATTTTTGAACTCCATTACTTCCCTGGGCAGCCCATTTCAATGCTCGACTACTCTTTCAAGAGAACTAATTTTTTTTAATATTCAATCTGAACCTCCTCTGGCACAACTCTCCTCCTGTCCCTTGTTCCCTGGCAGCAGAGCCCAATCCCCCCCCCGGCTACCCCCCCCCTCCCCCGTCAGGGGGTTGTGGAGAGCCAGAAGGTCCCCCCCGAGCCTCCTTTTCTCCAGGCTGAGCCATCCCAGCTGTGTCTCATCAGACTGGTGCTCCAGCCCCTTCCCTGGACACACTCCAGCCACTCAATGTTTTTCTTGCCCTGAGGGTCCCAGAACTGCCCCCAGGATTGGAGATGCCCCAGCAGTGCCAGCACAGGGGTCAGGCACTGCCCTGGTCCTGCTGCCACCCCAGGTGCCATTGGTCTCTTGCCCACCTGGGCACAAACAAGCCCAGGTGGCCAAGAGTAGCTCCACCTGCTCCAGGAGCTCATCAGAATGAGCTACCCCTGCTCTTCTGGTGGTTTCATTCAAGGGCAGGTACCAGATGGGGGCTCAAGGACCTGCTTTAATCCTGCTTTATAGCACTGAACAAGAAGTTCCACCTCAATATGGTCCATTTCAGCAAATTATTAGGAGAGACCACCTCATCTTACAAGGAGCAGCCAAAAGGAGCTTCTGCTTCCAGAACGGACTTCTGGACCACACCAATCTGAGCAGCCACCGGGACTATTCCCTTTCCTCTGGCACACGCACGGTACTGGAAGAGCTGGAACCCCGCTCACAGAATTCACCCCAAACCTGCCACCCCTGCAGGTGACTGGCCCTTTTCCCGTGCTGCCACGCTGCCAGGGACATTCGGCACTGCCTTTACAAGAAAAAGACCAAGACCTCCCACCACACAACAGCAGGACATTGTGGTTTGCAAGTCCCACTCTAAGCTGCAATGGCCTCAGTTCTGAGCTGCCAGGACTTGAGATTGTTTCTTCACTTTACCTTGATTCTTCCATTTCCTAGACTATGCCACGGGTTTGTTGAGGTGACATGAGGGGACTGATGGTGCCGTGGATAAGCTCACGTTACACAATCACTGAGGCTGGAAAAGCCCTCCAAGACCACCGAGTCCAACCCGTGCCCGATCCCCACCTTGTCACCCAGCCCGGAGCACTGAGTGCCACGTCCAGTCCTGCCTTGGACACTTCCAGGGATGGGGACTCCAAACCTCCCTGGGCAGCCCCTTCCAATGCCCAACAGCCCTTTCAGTGAAGAATTCCTCCTAAAATTACACCTATCATTTATAACTAGAGGTCACAACTGTCCCTTACACCCCCTCCACCCTGTCCATCAGTGCCAGGACACCTCCAGTCATCCAAACCTGCATCTCCAACAACCATCATCAAAGAAACACACCAAATGCTCACCACCCCTTCTGTGCTCTTTGCTATGGCCTCTTCCACCCTCCAGTGATGGTGATCAGGATTAGCAAATCTCAAAAATACACCATTTCCCACAGCTGAGCTCCACCCCACGATTGCAAAGGCAAACCAAAGTTACTCCTGTTGTTTGTTTACTTCCTAATTTATGAAACCCTGTAAGAGGAAACTATTGTCAAGGCTTAACACTGCAAAACAAGTAGATGGGGGAAAAAGCCCTCATCTAAGCAAACACTTTAATCTTGGGGAAATAAGGTATTTTAACAAGAAAAAACCCTATTATTGACAAACAAGAGACGGCTTAAAGAAAACATTAGAAATAATCAGCTCAGCATCAGCTTGTTTTGAAACACATTGAAACTGTGGTTTTATTTTCACAGTGACTCCTTTTTTTTGGTTTAGGTACCCTGAGCACTACACCATCACACCAGTTCAAGCTGCCGGTCTCCCCAGTGGTCAACTTCCACATTTGTTTCACCAAGCATCCTGTGACACCAAAATTTCTGGCCTGATCAATGCCACCAGCTTTCTCCCCTCACTGAACAGCCAGTGCTGGGCACCAAGCTCTGCTCCAGCCACGACACCCTGCAATGCTGTCATTGTTTCAGGCACTGACCATACACCAGCAAAACCACCAGGCATTTAGAATCTGGAATATTTGCTGGGTGAGGAAATTGGCATAAATTAAGGCACAGAAAACAAACCAAGAGAAAATGCAGTGCCTGGCAGTCCATTAACTTGGCCACAGAGGAAGCACTGAGGGAAAGGAAGGGATATTGGCTTCACATGGCATCCCACACTCCTGCAGATGAACCTGCAAGGAAAACAGCTCCACCACGGGCCTCTGGCCTGGGCTCCAAGTCAGCCAGTCCTCTGGCTCAACAGGTTTGCAAGTCCTGGGATACCAGGCAAATTTCCAAGCACAGGAAAAGAACCTCAAAGGCAAATGACAAAACGCACTTTAAGAAATAAAACACATGCACAGGTACCAACTCTCCTTAATAAATAAAACCAACAGCTCCCGCACACGCTACTCCCCGCAGGACTCGCAGTCACTAAATCTTCATCAAGCAAAGATCTGGATTGTATTAGCCACGTTTTCCCTTCCTCATTTGTGTGCAGCAGGACCGCAGCCCAATCCATCCGTGGCTGAGCAGGCACAGAACCCTCGCACGGCGATAAATCCAACTCAAACCTTTCACCTGTTGGAGTCTTTTTAGACAAACTCCTGTGAGCCAGACCAAAACCACCTGGGGCAGGGAGAGGAAAGCCTGACCCAGCCCGAGCCGTTCCCGCTGCGTGGAGCCCACTGTGCCCAGCAGCTCCAGGGAAAAGCCCCCGGAGCCCCGCACAGCAACAGGCACAGGGAGCCCCCGCACAGCCACAGGAGCCACGGGGCAGCGCCAGCCCCAAACAAGCGGCAGGACTTGAGCTCCCGGCACGAAGACGTGAAGCCGCTCGGGATTACGGCACTTCCCACGTACATGGATGGGGAACGCACATGTGCCCCCACCCCTTCCCCCGCCGAAGTCCAGTTATTGTAGTCCAGGAAACAGCCAAATATTTGGCCTGTCAGCCCAGTCAGCGGGACCCTCCGAAACATCCACCCACAGCTGCCCGGGTTTTGACCATTTAAGAGGAACATCGCCCATAGCCAAGTCCCCACCGGCGCTCACGAGTGTTTACATAACGCGAAACATCCCTCGCAGCCGAGCCCCGAGCGCCAGGGGGAAAACACGGGGAAAGTTGGAGCGGACACGCAGCTCCAGCGCCGAGCCCGCGGTGGTCCAGGGGAGGGGACCCCGGTCCGGCACCGCCGCGGGACCCGC